>JAXRKP010000222.1:277500-350000 GCA_037039925.1 Doris montereyensis | reverse complement strand
ATTCTATCGATCGTAGAATGTTAGATAATATGGCACAGAGTTTACGGAAGGATTAAATGGGCATAGAACCTAGATTTTGTTCTAGTTCTAATCTAGATGAATCTAGCTCTACATAAAATGATTGTGATACACGTAATATGTTTGACGGCCAGTAGCAGCACTTGAGTTATAGAACCGTACATTTTCATAGAATCGACATCGTGATTGCAACAACCTGCTGATGGTAAGATGGCATCTTTGTTACATTACCATTTGAATGTAGATCTAGATTTAATCTAGATAGTTCTCGATCTATATAGTTCTAGATTCTAGATTTATAACATTATCATTATAAATCTTATCTATAGGCCTAGTTAGATATCAAATGCTTCTCTTCAATATAAATCTAGAGATCTAGATACAAAAGAGATCCCAATCTTTTTCTAATTGCTATAGATCTAAATAGACTATACAAGGTGACAGTGTTTCTGGAAGAATTCGGTATATATTTAATAATCTTAGCTCTCATGTTAGATAGATCAATATTTAGCTCTAAATTTATGTGTGCACATTATAAAATAAATCAATTATAATGTATACAGATTGATCAATATCTAGCTCTAGATCTATGTGTACACATTATAAATCAATTATAATGTATCTAGCGTATGTCAAGGAATAATAAATTAAGACAATCGTTTGGTTCGCTTACACAAAACATTGCACATTGTGACACCACACTGTTTGAGATGTTTGGTAGGTAGAGTAAGATTAACTGTTACGGCTATGGGCACTCCTTAGGAATTGATGTCTCGTTTGACCCAGAAGTGAATGTAACTATAAAAAAAAGTAGTTAGGTAGTAAGCATCTATTCTATTTTTTCCTCTGTGTTTTTCGGTAGGTTATGGTTCTCAAGTAATCGGGGGAGACCCTCCTTGAAACCCCCTTTTTTTATTCACTGGGTATTCACGGAATCAGGGGAGAGACCACCCCTCCCCCTCCTCCTCCCTTATTTTCACTTTATTCCCGTTAAAAGATCTGGCGAGGTATTCCTATTAGGCCAACCATTCCTAGTGTCACTGGGACATCACTTGTTAAGAGTACTCGACTATGCTCTAATAGACGGTGGCCATTGTTTGCTTTATGGCCCAGTGGAGGAAAGTGGCACCTTGCCGTCTGACAGACAGAGAAAGATCATTATCTGCACCTATTTATCATAGCTGAGAGGCATGGTTTGATCTCTGGTTTAATTGAAATGCCTTCCCATATAAATATAAATTGAAATCCATGCAAAAAAAGTCATCTGTCTGGACTATTTTTTGACGAGTTTGGTATTTATTAAAAAATAATGTTAAACGGTTCGGGTGTGTTGTAAAGGGCCAATTCATATTATATAGAAAAAATTCTGTTTCTTGAGATAGCTTTTTTTGGGAGGCGACATTTTCTTTGACAGATACTTCTGTATTACATGCATGTATTGTTATTGATATTATCATTAATTCTTTTCTTTCTGTGTCACTCAAAGTTTCTGTTACTCTCTCTCTCTCTCTCTCTCTCTCTCTCTCTCTCTCTCTCTCTCTCTCTCTCTCTCTCTCTCTCTCTCTCTCTCTCTCTCTCTCTCTCTCTTTCTCTCTCTCTCTCTCTCTCTCTCTCTCTCTCTCTCTCTCTCTCTCTCTCTCTCTCTCTCTCTCTCTCTCTCTTTCTCTTCTTCTTCTTCTTCTTCTTCTCTCTCTCTGTAGTGTGGTTTCCTCCCTGGTTTCATTGTTTTCGTTATAGTTTCCTTCTGAACTTTTTAAGTCGATGCCGTAGTAAATTTTTCTGTTTAAAATTCCATGCAAAGGTTCTCGTCTTCTTCGTGTTCGTAAACTTTATGGTGGATTGTTACAATGCCCGTCTCTTTTTATATTATGTGTTAACAGTCTGTGTGGATTATATCTTGCCAATACAACAAGGATGTTTGCTTTAACTTGCAATACTTAATAATATTATTCAAAGATGAATGCTATATATTTATAATTTTTTATTTCACATTTTGTTTCGTAGATTTATTTTTTGACTCTAATTATAATGAGATAGTCTAGTGGTTAAAGGCATTGAATTGTGACCTAAAGGTATTGACTTTGAGCCTCATTTTTAAGGCATATATATAGTTATTTTATTTTTTCCTTGGGCAAGAAATTTTACCCTATTTGTTCACTTGAACAACATGGGTGACTTCTGTTGCATAAAGGGTAAGCCCGATGATAGTCTATATTCCTTTCTCTGAAGAAATTTGAATGCCAAGCTTTCAGTGCCCGCGCAATCAGCACTAATTAATTAATTAATGTATAATTTATGACAAAGAACCAAAGTTGCGTCCTAGGTCTTTGTTTTGTTAGGGTTTTTTTTTTGTTCACCACTAAATTTGGTCTTACAACATGTGTGACAGCGTGATGTATAAAACATATATTGATCCTTGTTGCATTAAAATGTGAAGTCTTTGCTTTGCTTAATTGAGTAAAAAGCAAGACTAATGTCTAGATTTAGAATGCATTTTAAATAAAATATATGACTAGTAAGCTTGATGATCCTAGAAACATTTTAACAATGGCATTGATATCGAGTTTACAATGATGAAATTTGAAGAATTCAAGAAACCTGATTTAATCTACAAACAATGTATTGTTAGTACAATAGTCTTACAAATAAGATATGGGGAAGATCATCAGAATGGGACTGATGGTACTTACACTCTTGATTAGTGATCGAAATATATGAACATGAGTATCTGTTAAGTCTTTTTGGCTTCGTGTCTATTTAATGGGAAGAGGCCCACACATGTCCATAATGTCCAAGGGCACACTTCAAGACAATGATTTTGTTATAACAATTTTATGTTAGGCTGAGCTATTGGGGCATTATATGCCAAATTATGTTTTCTACCCAAAAAAAGGGTTTGTAATGATCTACATTATGTGCTTAATTACCTAGCTGTCTAGTGAATCCCCATTCAAAATATTATTTTGTAAAAGAACACAAAAATTTTGGAAGAATTAAACAAGAGAAAGAGGAGAGAGATACACACGAGGAAACAGAAATCATTAAAGGTTTTTAAAGACAGAGAGAGAATAGAATGCACTTGTGGCATGAATGCAACAAGTGCAGTGATGGCTAAATTAGATAGATAGCCAGCATAGCGTTGTGTTTGCTGCTCATTTAGGTAAGTTTGATTAAATGGCATTTTATGTGTGTGGACTGGAAATAAAACAACAATGTGAAGGGCTCCTTGGGCAATAAACAATCACTGAGCACCCTATTGTAAAGATAAGAATATAAAATTAAAGATGGGTTTTTTTTGTAGCCTGATGTCATTATAATACAAATTTTGATCACTGGTCGTTTTATTCTAGGGCTTTCTTATAAATTGTAACAAAGAGAGTAAAAGAGGTAGTTTAATTTATCTTATGTTATTGATGAGCTCTTAAACCGTACTTCTACCATCAACCAAGTACAATGGAATGATGTTGTTTTTATGCGAAACAAAGTAACCTCTGTTGTGTGAAAATGAAATTTAAAAATTTTCTTTTCTTTTTCACTAAATTGAAAAATAAACGGTAGAGCTTTAATAATCCTATTAAATAGAATGTAGACCACATGGAAAGAATTAGTTATTTTGCCTCTGTCATCTCCATACTTAAATTGCTCTAACCACAAAGTGATAGCTTGACAACTGCATTCTTTCTGAAATAATAGAAATATACAAAAGTCACAAAAACAATGAGGGGATTGGCTTGATCAAAGACATTATAATACTTTTTTTTTATTATTGTGTTTTAGGTCCAAACATTTACATGTGTTTGGGACTTGCTCTTGTCAACTGTTTCACTGAATTGTATCCAATGATCTGTTGTTTTTTAAAAAAAATGTTTTTGTTGTTTTACATTTTCTTTTTGTTTTGTTTTCTTTTTTTATGCTGTTTTTAGTATTTATGCCTATTATTAATTTTATTTTTTATTCCTTTTTCTTGTGTCTCTTAGTAGTTTTAGTAAAGATATTGACTTTTGAAAAGTTTTTAACTATATGACTATGAAATGAGTTCACTATATCCTTGATAGAGGCGTTTTAGACTAAGTATGGTTCTGAACTGCTAATGAGGGCTCACTCTAAGACATGTTGGCTTTCATGCCTTGAAATGAAAACGTTTGTGAGCATGGACTTTCTTACGGATGCAGACTATTAAGTTGTTCTATCTTTATCATTATTCTTAAGATATTATAAACACTGTGTATGTAATTCACTGGTATGAATTTTACTTAAAAATGGGTAATTTTTTAGAATTCAGACAGTAAATGCAAAAGTTCTGGTACTAAGAAAAGTCAATTTTGCAGACATTTGAATTGTTATAATGGCAATTTTCTGTTATAATGCCATTTAAAAGGCTTCACAGTTGTATTGAATAGCATCTTTTTGTTTTAAACACATTCATACTTAGAACTCATGTTCTTTTTTTCATACTAATAAATAATAAAACTTTGAGAAATTGGAAAATGTGATATTAGTTCTTATGAAAACATTCATAGGATTACTCATTTATGCTTTTACAAATGTCTCCTCTTTTTTTGTACTCACCAACAGCTACGGAGAGAAATTCACTATAAACTTTGGAGTTGCCATATTATTATTTTATATCATGTTATTATCATTTTTATATGATTTGAATTTCAGATTATTTCTGACTTCTGATTGTTTAGGGAAAAGACTAAAAGTTTCCGCTCATTTCCAAAATGGCATCCAAGAATGAAGTAGAAACTACTTCAAAAACTTTCCCAACGTGAAACAAGACATTAATCAGGAGGAAGATGAAAATGACATGGAATTTCCTTTCGATCTTTCCGAATGGATGGTGATTGACGCTGATGATGATAACGAGACTGACAGATCCTCTGCATTAAAGGATAATCCTTCTACTCCGGTCAAAAGTACTACCCGAACATCCCAGTCTAAGGAGCATTGCGATTCTCACAAAAACACAGATACTAATAACAGACGTGCTGCAGTCTCAAAGAAATCACCGCCTGGACATACTTCTTTGAAGAAGGAGGTTTCTTCTGGTGGTTTGTCATCTGCTGAGACTTCTGCTCAGGGTAAATATCAATCACCCTCCCGATCATCATCAAGAAAGAACACCAGTGCGATACCAGATCAAGGCAGTAAGAATCATTCCAAACAGATTTCCGTTAATAAAACATCAGCCAAGCATGGGAGCTTACAGTCGCGATCAGTGTCCTCTTCAAAGTCATCGTCTCCTGTTAAGAAAAGTGATTTGTCTCATTTGCCCGTCGCTCATGCTGGAAAGAACCCATCTGAAAGGAAAGACCACACGTCTGTATCTATGACGAAGAGTGCATCTCCCAAGGATTGCCCCAAAGCAAGCACACAAGAACGTAGGAGTGCAGAGTCGTGTAATTCCCACTTTACAAAGGATGGAAAGACAGCTGTACAACAGAGCACAAAAGGAGCTTTGACATGTTCAACAAAGAGGACCGCTCAGACTCCAAAGCAAAACACCAAGTCTTTACCTCCCAAGTCATCAGCTATCCCAGCTCAACCAGCAGCTTTACCGCCGACTGCACAGGCAGCTGGCAACAGTATTTCTACACAAGAAGCTGACAGCATCAATCAAACTTTGAAGTCTTCATGCCTAAAACCAGCAATGTTGAATGCAACCTCTTCAAAAAAGGATCAAGATGTGAGTGGTGCTGAATTTCAGACTTCTGAGGAGGTGTCGGGAAATACATCTCAACAAGATTCTAAGGAGACCAACACTAAATCTCCATTAAATAAATGTTTTTCAGTTTCCAGCGCTGATGGCCAGTTTGCAACATCCACAGTCAGGGGTACCTCTGCATTGACAGCGCAGCCAAATGCAAATTCTTCAGGATCGACTTTCAATCAAGGAGTATGTTCTCAGACTGAGCGTCAAAGATGTAGCAGCACAGGGTCTTTATCAAACACCACAACTGACACTGCTTTAAAAGCAACAGAGGTTTCATCTGATTTGAAGAAAAGTGACCAGGAAAAAAATTCCCTTAAAGGTGTCAAGTCACTTAGCTCTGATAGTTCCCAACAGCAGGCTGTCAAGGTAACAGAATCAGTGTTACTTGACAAAGAAAGCAATGAATCAAATGTCAAGAAGACAAAATCGCCTCCAAGACATTCAAAACTATCAAGAACCTCAGAATTATTGGGAGGAATAGCTGAAGCTATGGAGGCAGGAGACCTTGATCTAGAAGACATTCAGGTGTTTGATTTGGACTCCGACGACAGGCGTGAAGAAACAAGAGTGACACAGATGAAGTCTGTTCCGAATACCGGACCAACCACAAAGAAGAGATCTGCACAGACTGATGGGGAAGGCACAATCAAAAAAGCTAAATGTGCAGAAAGGAAATCAGAAGTGAGTAGTCAAAACCCCAAGGCTCTGGCAAGCAAGCAAAATGAGAAAACCAAAACGTCTCCGGCTGGTGGAAAGGAGTTGACTGTCAACAAAGAAAACGCAAAAAGGATTGTGAGGCGCTTTCATCGTACTACCCAGACTGTTTCCAAGAGTTTGTCTCATAAACTCTCTCAATGTTCAATTGGACCTCCAACCTCTAGATCAACAACGAAGAAACAGGCCAGCCTTGGAGTTCAATGTAACATTGGAGAGAGCCATGATGACGTGACAAGGCTTGTCCTCAATTCAGATAGTTTTCCTGTGGATAGCTCCATCAAGCAAGAGGTTTTCAAGGCTGTGCTTGCCTTTGATGTATCTTCCTTGCATCCAGACACTGTTGCCCCAGGCAAGTATTTCTTTTGCTTCAAAAATTTCCCCTTATACATCAGTCATTTGTGTGAGATATGACTTGTGTCTGTCAATCAACCAGTTGACATGCGTGTAACAAAAGGTTTATTACTATTATGAGGTTAAAAGTTTTAGCAATTGTTTGTCGCTGACAGTTGAAATTTGTTTCCTTTTCTCTTCTTTTTTTTTAAGAAGGAAAAACCTCATCCAAAAGACCTAGCAAACAAGAACTAATATCAAACCATATAGCCTCATGTTTGTAATGTTGTAAACTTAATGAACATGTATATATATAAAAATATTTCTTTTCCTCCATGATAAATAGAGACAAGACAGTTATATCATTTTCTGTATCAACATTAAATTATGTGATTGAAAACAGACATAAAAGGACAGCATTTATTGGGTAGATTAACACTGAAGGAGTGTGTTTGTCTTGTTCTTTGTAATAGGGCAATACAGTTTGCTCCTTTTGTTCATAAAATGACCCTATCTTCTCTCTCACTAGTCTCTTCCAATTTATTGCGGGAGAAACGCACAATTGTGTCAATTTTTGTCATGTGTGATATTCATCTCCATGCATTCTCAAAATACAATAAATTAAGTTAAATACTAGGTTATGATGCCCAGCTTATAGCATGTTAAATAACGTAATATGGATCAAGTCGTTATGTCTCATCGGTTAATTTATCACTGATGTTGCCATATAATGCTACAGAAGAAGATGGTCCATGTTGTTGCAGACATCTCTTCCCATTCCCACCATCAGGATTGCGTTGTTGTTTTTTATTATTCAGTGACTTATTGAAATTGTTTGAATAGCAGCCTTTTTATCTACATTGTCTAAACTGCAACGTGTAAATTCCATCTCACCACTTCTTTTGTTAAAGTGAGTCATCGTAAGCCCGAAGTAGTGGAATCGTAGCCAACTACCAAAGCATCAATATATCTTCCCTTTCTTTTTTCTTTTCATATATATCATCCATTTGCTTTCCTTTTGAACAAACAATTACCTGTTTCCTGCCTGGATTTTCGCCTTTCTCTGTCATCGTCGGTACCTTTTCAGTTTTCTTGAGAAAATTTCAAACTTATTAGCACAAATCAATTTGTCAAATCCTGCTAGTCTTGCCTTTTTAGTTATATTTATATGCCCTTAACTTTGATTTGGTGTGTGTAAGTAGGAGAATCATGTTGAGATATCTTGTTAGTTTTTTTTTTAAAGTTAAACAAAATGATAATAAGGTATGTGTATGGCATTATGTGTGGTTATTTTTCTCACAAGGTTTTTATTTTGGAGTATGTTGTTGTTTTGGGTTGGGGGGTTTTTATGTTACTGTTTGCTGAATTATATTCATGCTAACAGATTGTGAACCTTTTTGTATCAAATTTGCCTGGTTAATTGATACAAAAGATCATTTTACTGTCTTCACATTTCTTCTTGTTTATCATGTGTGCTGTTTGTAAATCAGGTCCTGAAATGTTAAATAGTTTTAGAGTATTCACCTATGAATGGCTTGCCTGATTGTTTTCTGAATTATTCGAAGAATGATTGACAAGTGCAAAGTCTTGAAATGAGATTGGCATACTTATTTTACAGCAAAATCTTTAAACTAAGAGTTACTTTCATGATAAACCAGATTATGATTGATTTTTATTTATTATCACCATCATCGTCATCATCATTGTATTCATTTTAAAATACAAGCTTTAACCGTTAGCTATTTCTTTAAACGGGATTGAGTCTACAAGGACAAGTCACTTTAACAAGTGAAGCTAAGATTAGGGATGCTATTTTGATGGAGGCAAGTGAGAACATCCTGTTTTGATTTGATTTTCTGCCATAGGTTTGCAGTAGGATTAATTGGGAAGAGATCATTTCTTCTATGAGGAGAAATTGATTGAAAACATACTGTTCGTGAACACCCGAATTTTCATGACTGCAAATTAAATTATTTATATAGACTATATCATCATTTCTCATAGCGGTCTTGTAGTAATACCTTCCAGACAACTTTTGGTTTCTAGTAATGCACATGTTTGCTGAGTGACAATTGTGATTTATTGCATGACATACAGTGAAATCGTGAGAAAACTTTAATTACATGAAGGGTAGAAAATAAAAACAGTGAATTATCCTATTAGATTTTATTTCAATTTACTTTTGCTATATGATTGTTGTATGATTACAGCATTTTAACCTGTATTCCTACCAGTAATGGCTTCTTATTGACTACGATGTTTTGCCTGCTCATGTAGTTGCATAAACTACTATTGTTAACTCCTCAAGATTGTCGTAAAAGACTGTTTTCATTTTATCTTAATGGATTCTTTTTATTGTTCTTCCCCCTCTCTGTTCTAGGAGTTTTCAAATATGGCATCCGAATTGGTCATATTACACAATCAGATGTTGACAAAAATCTTCTCAAGGATAATTTTGTCAAGAAGGCTGATCGCTATACCATTTCATTTTTGGAAAAGGAACTTGGGTGAGATAAGAAACTTTTTAATAGCTTTTTTCATACTGTGTATATATATAATTATATATATATGTGTGTGTGTGTGTGTGTAATATAACAACATAAAACTTTTACTTACACATCAAATGTAGATATTAGTTTGTTTTGTTTTCTTAAGCCTGGCTTTACATTTTAAGATTTTGACTGTTTATTATTCCATAGTTTTAATGTAAGACTTAAGTTATTTAGAGATAATTGATGTTTTAATTTTATCCATAACTTTTTCTCGTCCACAGAATCTTTGATCTTCTTTTTCATGAGGAGGAAGACTTTATTAGCGTTTATAATCAGATTCGTAGATTGCGAATTGGACAACGATATCTTTGTGTCACTGTGGTCAAAACATTGGAAGAAGGAGACACAGATCCATCTAATCTGTGCAATTACCTGAAAGGTATTTCTTTAACAGAAAGATGTTTTTTACAAACGTATTTGAATTGGTTTAGAAGAGAAAGACGGATTTGTTGCCACTGTAACTTATTATGTACAGTTATTCTTTCATGTCTAAAAACCTTTGGATTGGGCTTCTGGTAGGTCTTCCATCTCTCCTTTGTTTCCTCTTAATTTATTCTGAGATCACCACATATGATGGATAGGGTAAATTTCATTGCAACAAACTAAAGCATTGTTGTATGTTAATGTTATATTAAAAGTTATGTGCCAATATCATTAGTAGATCGGTCAATCCGAGCATTATTCTTTAAAGAAATGGAAATATTTAATATGCTTGAAAGTTTATTTTTCCAAAGGGGGTAGGGGGGTGGATGCGTTTTGAGTTTGTGATTATTATTATTATTTATTGTACATTTGAATGTAGAGGTGCTTGTTTGGGCTCAGGGTGGATTGTTTGGTGTGTGTGGGGGGGGGGGGGGTGGTATTTTTATTGCATTTCGAGCTAGGGTCGTTTTGTTTTATGCCAATGATCGTTTCCATGACATCTCTCTTACAGCAACAGTGGTGTTTGATCAAAATTATGACTCGATTGGGTATCTTTCCTACTATAAATGTAAGTTTCTTTCAAAACATTCTTTAGCTAATTATCTCCATATATAAATACATAAGCAGAAGCGTAACTACAGCTTACCATCTTTTTTTTATTACTGTTTTAAGTGAGTAATTTGCGAGGGTTAAATGACTGAAATTTCAGAAAATTAGCTTTCAGCCATAAAAGGAAATAGATGATAAACATTTCCTCAGAAAAAAAAATTTTTTCTTTCATATAAATATGTTACAAATTATGCACTCAGTTTTATCTCACACTTAGTGCCTGGTTTGTAGATAACACTGCTAACAGATTTGTTTATTCAAAAATCAAAGGGAGAACAGCATTTGTCATATTATTTATGTATGTCCAATACGTTAAAAGTCAAAAAGTTCCTGAGACTTTTAAATTTCTTATTTATGGATGACATGATTCAGATTTATTTTTATCTTTTTCAATTTTTAGAAAAAATTTGTTTTCTTTTTGTATATGCTTTTTTTAAAAAAGAAATGTAAATACTTGTACCAAAATACAAAACGTTATCGAGTGCATAATAATTATTATGTGTTGAATGTGATAGGTTTCTCTTTGCAAGCCACCTGATCCAGGAATTCCAAGTATACCATGGCTGTAATAAAAGGTGTGATAAGTGTTTTATTAGAATTAAATCGTTTCTTAATTATATCTCCTTGTAAAGTCTCGTTTGAATACACATGAAGCTCATTAGTAGTTTATTGAAGGCACAACAAGAGAGGAGAACTAGAGCTATTTGGTTCTAAAATATTTGCAAACAATGAGCTATAACTAATGTAATTTAACATCCTCTTTTCTTTGTTCGAATTGATATATAAACAAAGCTACAAAGTCTCTATGCGAAGTTCAGACAATCAGCAGTGAAGAATCAAGTTGAGAATGAATTAATGCAAAACCAAAGGAAAAATACAATCTCACAATCTTACATCAAATTTGTATTAATCAAAGACTATTTATTATGGCAGGCAACACAAGACCTGTTGGACCTCTTACAAGAGAAAATGAATATTGGGTAAACACCTTCTCCACAGTATCAAGTGTGTTGCATAAGAATAGGTGATAAGGAAATGAACACCTGGATCATATGACTTGTTGTAAAGCTGTATTTATGATTAGTTTTGACTTTATTCACCTGATGTAATTTATCAGGCTGTGATAACATAGTTTGCTTTATGTATATATTTATTGGATCTTCCTGCAGCCCCACTTTGGAGCAAGCCTAAGGTAGATGAGTTTGTAACTCTCCATAATGTACCTGATGGGGTGCCCTTGTCATTTTTGGGTCTTGTCTTCCCCGATGCCATCTCTGTTCTCATGCGAGATATAAAACTAAAGTTCACCAGAAAGGGCAGGTACGGTGTCATCTCAAGCAAAAAGAAGTCGATTTCAGTTGCAGTTGTAGCTTTATTTGTTGTCACCTCTTTTCCTATCGTAACATTATTATGTAATTTTTATGTATATTTTTAAAATTGTATATTGCAGTTAACATAGCAACATTTAAATATTTGATGAAGGATTACTTGAGTGTGGTTGATGTTGTGATTTATTTATAAGGATAATAGGATAATTTATTAAAGGCTTTTGCAATTCTTAACATTATATTATTATTTGTGTATTTCTTTAACTAACTAAAGATATGACTATATTATTTCTTTTATCTGTTTTTGTGTGGTGCCAGACATGAAATGCAAGCTCTTCTTTCTGTTAAAACAAAATTGCTTGTTGTCAGTAAATGGAGATGTTTAGTAAGGTTTCAAGAATAATCTTGATGATCATAGTGAAGTTCACTTACTTTTATGCTATCCTTTTTATTTTCTTGATTATTTTTAAAAGGCAATGTGATTCTGTTGCAGTCTGAAATGCTGTTATGTTGTTTTAAGTAAATGTTTTAAAGTTATAGGTAAATGTTTTCTATTTATAAGAATATGTTGGGTTTTTTTCTGTTTGTTCAACAAGTGGTGTGAGGCTTGGAATGAATCGCAAGAATGGCAGTGAATTTGTAGTCAAGCTCTACACACAAGTTCTGATAAACAATACCCCAGTCTTCCTTACTCAGGGCCTTACAGATCGGAAAGATGTCATTAATAAAAAGGTAAAGATAAAAAATATTAAAAGTTGATTAGCCATATGTAGCTCTTTTAAGGCTTTACATCCTTGTGACACATTGAAAAAAATGAATTGTCTTGAGAACTTACCTGATCTTTCATAAGGGAACTTTGGTATTGGACAAATCCAGAATCTCAAACGATGAAAATAAACAATTTACACAAAATTTGCTATCAAATGGGAACTTTACACTATGCTAAATACTCAATTAAATGAAAAATTTTGAATCAAGTTTCATGAAGAAAAACTTTAAAAGGAAATTTGATGTATTGTATCTCATGTTTTTGTTTATTGTAAAAAATATTTTTTATATTCTTAAATGGCAAGGGGCTGTATGTATGTAGTTTTTAATTTATTCTTATTACTTTCATTCTGTCTCCTAATCACCACAATTTTAAAAATGTAATTATTTAAAAATGTAATTATTTAAAAATCTTTAACATTGCTATTTAAAATCTCCATGAAAAAATAGTTCATTGAAAGAAATTTTAAAAATTTTCATTTGTATTTTTCAGGGTTTTCAAAATTACTTGGTGATCTTGAAAAACTGGAAAGAGAGAAGCAAAAAGAAAAATCACATGATCATACCCCTAACAGCAAAAGCAAGGAACATCGGTGATACCAAAAAAGTATGGAAAAAACATTACAAATTTAATCCTCTTTATAAACCTATTTTAAAAATAAATAGTCTTGTTGTAATGTATGAGATGCAGTAGGTCCTACTTTCCCACACTTATCAGCGGATGTCAACATTATCATCCTCATCAATGCCTCTGCTATCACATGTCTGCTTGACAAGATTTTACTTACACTCAAGAATGCTTGGTCTGAAAACACGGAGTCCAAAACTTGTTTTTATACGAAAGATTTGCCACAACCAGATTTTCTCTTGAATAAATTTCTCCTTTTAAAAAAATAATTTACTCTCGTTTAATCAGAAATTTACCTCTAGCCCAAAACAATTTCTGTTCCCCACTTGGCACATTTTTTCGAATAAAGTCAACATAACCAAAATTCAGAATATGCTAAAAGGAAAAAAACAAAGCAACCTCACAATTCTACCCCTTGGCATTCTTGCAAATATACAGTACATGCAATATCATGATACTAGAAGAGTAATGCATTCTGTGTGTACGTAGACACTGTAGATTAGTGCCCATGTTTGTGTGTCTAATGTTGGCAATGGACCATTCAATCGTGTGATTGATAAATCTCTTCACCATACCCTACTCTTACCACCCACCGAGATGGCTCTATCTCTCCCTCTCACCCTTTTATTTTAGTCAGCAATGGCCTAGTCAATCAGCATCATGTCCTTCTTCGCCATTTCTTTCCACCTGCTTTTTTCTTGCTAACTTTACAACCATCTTTCTTACCTGCTTCAGGAAAACATGATGTGTGACCAAGTAGAGACACACACACACAGACATTGTTTCTCATTCATGCAGTGTTGGCCTAAACACTACACTACACACACTTACAACTATCATTATCATTGGCTTTGCCTTTCTGATCTGATAGTCAGAAAAATGCTTAATCTGAAATAAAATCTCTAGTCCCATAAATTTTGGATAAAGCATTTTTGAGTGATCATCTCTTTGTAAAATTTTTGTTAAATATTTTTTCCACTCCCATGGATAGTGTTGGCGGGTGCTGTTGACAGGTCCTACTTCTTTCTTTTCACTCTTTTACTTATGTCTCATCTTGTTTCCCACCACAGATGATGGACAGGGTAAATTCCAATGAAACAGAAACCCATGGATAGCATGTACCTTTCATCAGTTCTTATATTTGTTACATTGTGACATTAGTGTCAACCTGAGTAGCTATCTCCTGTAGCTACTCTATTTCTTTTGCATTCTTAGTTTGGAAAGGTTGGGGGGGGGGGGGTTTAACATTTTTTGGGGGAGGGTTCAGTTTTATTTTATCTACATTTTTGTTTTTAAGCTTATACGGTTTCATTTTAAATAATGTAATTAAATTTTCAGATTGTAACAGATAGAACCAGGGTAACTTGGAACGTTTCCCAAAGAAAAAGACAGTTTCACGAAAAAAAGTGAGTGTAATATATATAAATTTGTATGTTAATCTTTTGAGAGAACATTCACTGATCCTTTACACTCTGTCTTAGATCTCATTGGTCAAAAAATTGCAGACTGATCATGAAACCATTCATGTGTATGTTTTGCCTGTTGAATACTGAAACCCTCTGTACAATAGGTACTGTCAATGATTATTATGCTTTTTTTTATTTCAAGGACAGCTTTTTATTTTGTAGTATTATGTCCCCAACTTTTACCACAAGGAGTGTCTTTCTGCAATGATCCTCAATATTTAGTAAATTTTGTCTTGCTCCAAGACACTCCCGTCAAAGAGTCAAAAACACTACTTATATTCACTGTTGATTTTGACGCTTGGCCCTTATGGGGAGTTGAGATGGAATTTACTTTTGTGTAAAATCTTTTATGACACAAAAAGGTTCATACCCCTCAGACATCCTTCATGATTTTAGTACACTGGTCATCAAACACACTTGAAATTTGACATGGTATTGTGAAAAAAAATTATCTCGATGAAATCCCTTTATCAGCAATGTAATCAATGGAAAATTTACTAATTTGAATCAAACATCAATGGTTAAGCTCAAAAATAGTATACAATTCCTGTGATTACAATGGGATCTGCCCATTTTACTTGCCTAGAATAGGCAAAATATGACAATAAGTGACAACTCCACTAATAAATACAGAACAAACACGTGACGTTTCGGGTATAACCCTTCGTCAGACAACAAACGAGAAAATCTAAAATCTAGATCTAAGCACTACGTCAGGCATCACACAATGTGATATCAGAAGAAAGGAGGAAGAAAGAAAGGAAATGACAGTGATGATAAGAAACGTAGTAGAGGGGATGTGAAGAATGAGCAAGAATGGAATGTTCAGATCTAGAATGAAATAAAAATATGAAAATAGATAAGTAAAAAAAGGTGAGAAGGAGAGAAATAGAGAGAGAGAGAAAGGAAGAAAAAAAGTCAGGGGAAGAAAGAAAGGGAGACAGAGGTGTGAGTATGGGAAACAAGAAGAAAAAATAGGATAACTATAAGACTAGATCTTTATCTCACTGGGTCTAGAAAGAAGAAAAATGATAGAGATTGAATGAAAGGAAGTATCAATCAAGGCAAAAATTTACACTTTCTTTCTAGACCCAGTGAGATATAGATCTAGTCTTATAGTTATTCTATTTTTTCGTTCTTGTTTGCCATACTCACACCTCTCTCTGTCCCTTTCTTTCTTCCCTGCCCTTTTTTCTTCCTTTTTTCTCTCTCTCTTTATTTCTCTCCTTCTCTCTATCTCCTTCTCACCTTTTATTACTTACTTATTTTCATATTTTTATTTCATTCTAGATCTGAACCTTCCTTTCTCGCTCATTTTTCACTCATCATCACTGTCTTTTTCTTTCTTTCTTTCTCCTTTCTGTTTTTCTTCTGGCAACACATTGTGTGATGCCTGAGGTAGTACTTAGATCTAGGTTCTAGACATTTCTCGTTTGTTGTCTGACGAAGGGTTATACCAAACGTCACATGTTTGTTCTGTCTTTATTAGTGGAGTTGTCACTTATTGTCATATTTAAACTTTGACTTCACTCGACTGTGGCTCCTTCGTATTATTGCCTAGAACATTAAAGAGTAGTGTTTGTAAATCACTGCATGACCATTGCATAACACTGCAATATGAGCATAACAGGCGATAGGTAATACATCACATCCTGGACAAGCTGCTGATGTTGGTGCCCATTTGTGCTTAAGTGGGGAAAGAGCTTGTGAGATGTCTTTCCCAAGGAACACAATGTTAGACGGAGCTTTGTTAGAATTCAAAGCCATGATCTCAGGATTCTAAGTTTGGCAGCCTAATCCTAAAATCTTAACTTTATTGAGAACAGTTTATACATAGTGTGGATGGGTTAATGTTAGTTTCCATGAATACTTGTTAGTCCACTATTTATGTGCCTGTGTCTTTTTCAAACCTGCAATTAAAATCCATACGATACGCATAACTGTATTCTCCAGATCAAGTGCACAGAACGAGTCAGCCTCAACAAGACGTCAGCTCTGATTTGTCAGACATTTCAGAGTTGTCATTCAATGCCAGCAACTTTGATTACAGTAAGGAGGATCTGAAGTCACCTGACAGAAGAGGCCAAAGACACCTTCCGAAGAAAACTGAACCCAAAAAATCACTAAGTTTGGCCATGGGAAGTAAACTCTTGAGCCGGGCTCGTAATAAAATGCACCAGACTCAAAGCAGGCAACGTCATGAAGAGAAGTTGAATGATAATCGTATGGAATCAATGAGAACAAGGAGAGATCCAGACAAGTGAGATCATTTTTGAAATTTTCATTTGTTAAGTTTTGGTGTTTCTTTGTATAAATATATGTGTATCTTCTGGTTGACATAAATAGTTTAGTTGCCATGATAAACAAAAGACTTCAATTTCATCCTGGCTCTAGTAGGAAAAGGATTCAAACCTTCGCTCATGTTTATCTGTTTGTATAACCAATTCACAGTTTTGACAAATTAATATTGAGAAACTATTGGCAAAAGTTTTAGCCGATAGCTGTGAACTAATAAGTTTTATCGATTACTTTCAGCAGTGGTTAATCACAATTAGTTTGGATTGAGACATCAATATGTGATTGACTAAATTTACAATTTCGTTGGTTATGACCTATCTTATAAATAATGATAATAAACAATTTTATATATATACATATATATATATATATATATATATATATATATATATATATATATATATATATATATATATATATATATATATATATATATATATATATATATATATAGTCAGCATTGAAAGTAATGCAATTGAAAGTAATGCAAGATTTCCTTTACTAGTCATTTCCATAAAATCTGAAATTTGCACTGCTGATGTCCAAACTGGCTGTCTTTTTTTGTTGATACTTTGAAGAATATGACTTCAGTCCCTGGATAATATTGCATAACAAGTCTTGTAATAGTTGGATTTTTTAATGTATGACAGGAATAATCTCATTATTGTAAGATCATTATCACTATCTTCTACTGTGTTGTCAGAGGCATCATAATACTATTAGAAATAGCAGCAATTATAGCAGTAGAAAAACGTCTTCAATGATTACAGTTATTTGACTATCTCATAATACGAAGGAGCGACAGTGGAGTGAAGTCAAAGGCGAAATATGACAATAAGTGACAACTCCACTAATAAAGACAGAACAAACACGTGACGTTTCGGGTATAACCCTTCGTCAGACAACAAACGAGAAATGTCTAGAACCTAGATTTAAGTACTACGTCAGGCATCACACAATGTGATATCAGAAGAAAAACAGAAAAGAGGAAGAAAGAAAGAAAATGACAGTGATAAGAAACGTAGTAGAGGGGGAGTGTGAAGAATGAGCGAGAATGGAATGTTCAGATCTAGAATGAAATAAAAATATGAAAATAGATTATAAGTAATAAAAGGTGAAAAGGAATAAGAGAGAGAGAGAGAGAGAGAGAAAGGAAGAAAAAAAGTCTGGGAAGAAAGAAAAGAGAGAGAGGTGTGAGGATGGGAAACAAGAACGAAAAAATAGGATAACTATAAGACTAGATCTTTATCTCACTGGGTCTAGAAAGAAGAAATAATAAAGAATGAATGAAAGGAAGTATCAATCAAGGCAAAAATTTACACTGAAGGAGCGAAATGTATATAAATTTCAAATGTAATAAGGCAACAGAGTAAACAACTTAGCTGAAATTTCAAAAAATGGCAGTTAGCACTAGCTGATGGTTTCCAAGTTATCGAAGTCTTAAGTATTTTCATACGGAATACACCCTATTTTATCACCAAGGACAAAATACTTTTTGAAATTTCAGATCAGTTGTTTACTCTGTTGCCTTATTGCATCGATACATTTGTAATTTATATACATTTCGCACCTTCAGTGTAAATTTTTGCCTTGATTGATACTTCCTTTCATTACGTTTCTATCATTTCTTCTTTCTAGACCCAGTGGGATATAGATCTAGTCTTATAGTTATCCTATTTTTTCGTTCATGTTTCCCATACTCACACCTTTCTCTCCCTTTCTTTCTTCCCTGCCTTTTTTCTTCCTTTTTCTCTCTCTTTCTCGCTCTCTCTCTATTTCTCTCCTTCTCTCCATCTCCTTTTCACCTTTTATTAATTACTTATTTTCATATTTTTTTTTATTTCTTTCTCCCTCTGCTATGTTTCTTTTCATCACTATCATTTTCTTTCTTTCTTTCTCCTTTCTGTTTTTCTTCTGACATCACATTGTGTGATGCCTGATGTAGTGCTTAGATCTAGATTCTAGATATTTCTCGTTTGTTGTCTGACGAAGGATTATACTCGAAACGTTACGTGTTTGTTCCGTCTTTATTAGTGGAGTTGACTATCTCACAGCATTCTCCTTTATTCATGTAAACATTTATTTTCCTCTGGATTATTTTTCTTTCTTTTTTTAGTTTGCTTTAAGATAATGAATTTTTAAAGTCTGTTTCATTGTAGTTAAATTGACAATAATTTTTTGTGGGTTTTTTTACACTCTTACAGGGGAAGAGGAGTCTTATCCAGGAGAGGACAGACGTTATTGGAACTCCCAAAAAATATGAGAGTGGTAGAGCATAAATCAAGAGACGGGTCTGACAAAAGACGTAGTAACAGCCAACAGAGGGAAAGGTCTAGAATTCATTATTCCAGAGAGGACCATCTAAATGACCGGTCTTTAGAGAGTTCTACACCAAGGCATGTACAGTGGAACCAAAGAGGCCCAGAGATTAATAGACTGAGAAATGAAAGGAGTCCCCTGGATCAGCATAGCAGGAATAAGTCAAACAATAGAAGCAGTGAGAGAGACATGCCAAAAAGAAGGCTTTCTGATAGAGCCCCCAGAAGCAGTGAAAGACATAGCTCTAGAGAAAACAGATCAGGGACTAGAGAGGGGGGATGCCTTTGGTGGTGTGATTAGTTATGATCATTCCATACACAGAAGGAACTCTCATGAGAGGGAAATTTTTCTAGGTAGACCGAAACAAATGGCTTCTGACCTCAAAAGGTCATCTGAGGATCTGAGAACTATACTGGAGTCAAAGAGACCAAGGAAGCCAGATTGAGCCCTAGACGACATGGCAGCACTGATCACATCAGGCATGGTAGCCCTGGCAGGCGGCAGGCATCTCAAGAAAGGTGTGGCTCATTTTGATCTCTTACTACTCAGATTTTGTTTCATATCAAACGGCCATAAAACTCTTACGGTCATTTTTAGAAACTTTGTTTTCTTTTATCAAATTCTACGGGCAATGAGATTTCAGAAAATGTATAGGTTCAAAGGTTTCTGGCATCAATTGGCCAGTTCTAGGGTTAAAGACAGAACATCAGGCATTATAAAACTAAGATTTCAACCCATGAATCCAGTCTCAAATCAGGCTGTCTATCATTAAACCTCCTGTCACCACAAATTGGGATCATTAGACTTTTAATGGTTAGCTGACTTGAGTAGTTTTTATAATATTGCAGAGAAATTCACCTTTACTATTATCTTAGTTTGCATTGTAGCCTTTCATCTCATATCTTCTTTTCTGATCAGCCAAAAGGAGCAAATCAAAGCATTGTTATTTGCTTGTTTGCTGTGAGATGGTATTGCCTCTAAACCATTCTTTAAAATTTAACACTGTTTAGATTGTATTACATAAAAATGTCTGAATGGAAAGGACTGTACATATATTATATCATTTTTGTTTTCTTATATCTTTTTCTTTTTAAACTTAAATTGTCATCTTTGAAAGACGAAAGAGGCTACGGTCCAGATCTCCCAGTCCTAATGGTCGAAAAGTCATTATTGGAAAGCGGTCACTCTCTCCCAAAAATGGATCAGGAAGAGGAAGAAGTAATGACCTCTCTCAGCCATTGTTTCCTGTACAGCCTTCAAGACCTGGAAGAGGTGAACTTATATATCTCTGTGCCTTTGGTCCTCAAACAGTTAAAATTAGAGATTATGCATCAAACATGTTCTCCCTGGCTATTTTCTCACCGTTTATGTCAGGTAAACTATTGCCATCTGGACAATTTCATGCAGTGATAATAGTAAGTACAATTTTAAATCCTGGCTCTGTCATATTTCCTCTCACAGTTTTTACCATAAGAAAGATTAGGACAAGCTTTCTCACTTGGAATAAGTATTTATGAGTTTCCGGCTGTTGTGGGTTGTTGCTAAACAAACTTTCTGTTTCCTCTTAACCCATATATTGTCATGTTTAAGTTTTATGAAATTGCCATTGCCAAGGCTAAATATCGATATTTTGATATCCTTTTTGGACACGAAGCGAAACTTAGCAAAAATGGCAAACAGTGGAAATGAAAAAAAGGTGTGGAAATATTAGTTACCGGAAGAAGTATCACATCATCATCAGTCTAGCAATTACGCGCCATTCTTTATCTCACTATCATTATATTATGAGTTTTTTCTTCCCGTCAGTAGTAGTTTGTGTGTAGTAGCTGCTACCTAAACCTCCTTACTGTACAAGCCTGCTAACCGAATCGCAGTCTGGCTAATTGAAGGCCGAATGACCCACCTCGCCCCCGTCGTGCTGACCGCTGACGCATACAGTATTGTAGTATTATAATAGTAGGCCTACTATTGATGTATACACACACCGCTTACGAAGGCCTAGCCACTAGTGGGCCTAACACTACAGTATACTGTGTAGTGTATGATGTCGTATTTTAAGCCACCTTCTTTTAAGTAGGCTCAGTGTCTTATCTATGTATAGATCTAGATTAAGACTTGTACTTCTTGTAGAGTGTTTGTAGTATGATGATTAATCCATCTAGATTCTAATTCTAGTTAAGATCTAAATCCCACACACGATCTCAGAAAGACAGACAGACAGAAGTAAAATATTATATTAAATCGAGATGAAGGAGAAGAAGGAAAAACAAAAAGGATAAAGGGAAAAGAAGAAAGCAAAAAAAGATGGAGGAGAATAAAGGGAAGAAGAAAATATAGAAAAAAGAAGATGGAGAAGAAAATGACCATGAAGAAGAAAAAGTAAAAGAACAGGAAAAGAACAGAAGAAGAAGCAAGGAGAAGAAAAAGTAAGAAAAGGAGAATAAATAAATAAAGAGAAAACAAAAGATGAAGGAGAATAATCTATCTATATTCTAATTCTAGATCTAAACGATCTCAGAGAGTGAGAGAGAGAGAGAGTAAAATATTAATATTAGATCAAAATGAGGAAGGAGAAGAAGAAAAAAAGATTAAAGGGAAGAAGAAGAAAAAGAATAAAGTACAAAAAGATGAAGGAGAAGAAGAAAAAACAATAAGAATAAAGGGAAGAAGAAGAAAAAGAAGAAAGCAAACAAAAGATGAAGGAGAAGAAAAAAGAGAATAAAAGGAAGAAGAAGAAAAAATAGAAAACAAGATGGAGAAAAAAGAAGAGAGTGGAGAAGAAAATGACCATGAAGGAGAAGAAGAGCAAGAAAAACAAAAGAAGAAGAAGCAAAAGAAGATAAGGAGAAGAAAACGTAAGAAAAGGAGAAGGGGAAGAAAAGAAATAAAAAAGAAAACAGAAGATGAAGAAAAGAATATAAGGGAAGAAAGCTAAGAAAGAGCACTTAAAGATAAAAGAAGAGGAAAACAACAGAAGAAAAAACAAGAAAAGAAGAAGTTAAAGGAGAAGAAAAAGAACCCCAAAAAAGGATAAGAAAAGACAAAACAAGGGGAAGAAAAGAAATGGAAAGAAAACAGAAGATGAAGGAGAAGAAGAAAGGGAAGAAAACTAAGAAAGATGAAGAAGGAGAAAAAGAAGAAGAAAAAGTAGAAAATACTTTCAGAATTGGTCACAAAATCAGAAATCATTTTCCCTCTGCATTATTATATTGTTAATATAGGGCTTGGAATCCGCACATTAATAACATTGTATTTCAGTTTATTTGAAAATAATCATTATTATCAATGTGGCTGCATTAAAAATGTTTGTGAAGTGACCACTCATGAAATTAATGCATCCAAATACAGAGCATTTCCTTCCCATCATGAATGTTATTGGAGCTGAAATTCGAAAAGAGAAAAGATAGGGAAAGGAGAATTAGCATGAAATTTAAAAAAATTCTTTGAGTAATCTCTATCTTATCTAATTTCATTGAAGTTGAGATTGGACTGAATGCGAATTTTAGTCATGTTCTTCTTGGAAGGAGTTTTACAGTCAGGTCTCCATAATTTTAACATCTTTCACCATCCCTGACATATAGACAACCCCCCCCCCTCCCAATCCAGGCTTAGGTGATTTTTTATCTCAAACTTGCAAGAAAAGGTGTGTAAGATCTAGACAGTACTAGGTCTAGAATATAGTTAGTGTAAAATTTAACTTTAAACATCTTTTAGTTTACACTGACAAAACTTTTTTTCAATCACCAACAAAACCCCCAGAAAAGTTTTCATTTGAACATTTTCTACGCTTCTTTAATTATGATAAGATCTAACCCTACTTGATAATCTAGATGTACCTTATTCAAGCAGAGCGTAGTTCTAGATCTCTACAACTGTCTTATAATAAAATATAGATCTAGATATTGAATCTTTATCTTGATTGAATTTAGTATAAGTAGATCTAGATCTAGGCTTTACCGATTAGTTCTAGATATCTATATCTACTAGAGTATAGATCTAGAGCTACTAGATTTAAAGCCATGATAATTCACATAGATTTTAGTCTCACCATCTTCGAATGTAGATCCAGTAATGTGGATGACTGGATTAGATTCTAGAATTCAATTTAAACTTAATTTACACATTGAAACTTTACATCTTACTAATCTTATGATAAAATCTTCAGTGTTTACTTACCTTTGAGTGATCTGTAATTTCTGTGTAAACGCAATATCCTAAAACGACTGCAAAAGACGAGAGCAATTTTCACACCGACTTCACTGGCTTCAAGCACAGATTGAAATGGCCTGACCGGTACTTGCGGGATCAGCCTTCAATTAAAATCTTGCGATGGCAGTGCATCGGCTCGTATTATGGAGGCTCAGCTGCTACCCCATAAGCGTGGACACTAGGCCACGAAAGTAACACATATGTGTTATGAAGTCAAAGGAACAAGTGTGTTTGGTCACCAGCGTTAGTACAGGTGTGAGTGTGTTTCCTCAGTGGTTAGTGACGACGACACTCTCTCTCTCTCTCTCTCTCTCTCTCTCTCTCTCTCTCTCTCTCTCTCTCTCTCTCTCTCTCTCTCTCTCTCTCTCTCTCTCTGTCTGTCTCTCTCTCTCTCTCTCTCTCTCTCTCTCCCTCTCTCTCTCTCTCTCACTTTCTCTCTCCCTTTCTCTCTCTCAAACACACACACACACTCTCTCTCTCCGTGCCTATCCCTACCCCCCCCCCCCCCCCCCCACACACACACACACTTCCCAAGCTCATTCTCTCGATGTTCTCCCTATCTCTGTCTGTCTGCTTCCCCTTCTAAAAAAATCATGACAATCATAGCTAAAAAAAATTCAAAAAGCAAATTTAAAAAAAGAAATATCCCCCGAAACCTGTGCATTATAATATGGAAATCATCTATCGATTTTTCGATATATTGATATCATTTTGCCGATATCGAAAAATATCGATACATGTATATCAATATTTTCTCGTGAAAATTATCGTATTGTATTGAAATCAAAATTACTGATATCATCCTCCGTAAACGCAAGGGTATTTCCTTACATTTTTTTATCGAGTTACGTTACTTGTCTGCTATCTGTTATAATTTCGCTATTCTGAGGATGAAGGATCTCATTTTTTAATATTTGTTTAAATTTTCAGATTCCATACCTGGAAATTTTCTTGAAAGGAATGATCAGGAGCCTCAAAATACACAGTCTGCCATGTAAGTTATTAGAAGTCACATACTTAGTAAGAATAATACCCAATTGCAGGGTATTGATTGTGTTTGCATTAATCGTAAAAGGTAATTCATTTAGGCAATGTTAATGAAAATACTTTTGAATTTTGATATATTACATGCCTTCCCTGTATAACGTTGTCATTTTGTTATTAAAAAGAAGTCGGTATTAATTTACTTTCCTCCTTTGTGTACACCCAAAGCTCACATAGAATAAAAGGAAAATTAGATCTTATCCCTGTGTTCTCAACTTCTCCCAGCCATCTGCCATCTTTACATGAGATAATCCCAAATTTGAAAATTTGTATTGCAAAGTCAGCTTTAGCTACTTGACTCACAAACATGGTATTAGATTGTAGGAATGAAAAATCTGTCACTGTCTATGAGAATACTCTCAACTTAAGTCAAAATAGTTCAGTTAAAATAGAAATACTGAAGATGAAACCCATCTCTTGAATTCTTGATTGATGATTGTCAATTTTATCCATAATAGTTTTTATTTACACACACAACCCCCCCTCCCCCCCCCCCTCCAATGATATTTCCACATCTAGACGGCCCTTCGATGATAACAGTCAGCAACAGAGTGGGGAAGGTAGCATGACAATCTCAAAGTCTCTGTTTGTGAAGCTTTTGACGAATGCCCTACATGGTGATGATGAAGGCGTCAATAACAGTCAAATGCCTGGCCAACCGGATAAAGATTTCCGTCTCTCACTGATGATACTGCAAAAATGTTGTCTCATATTCGAAACCAAGAAACCCCAAGATGTCCCGGAGATAATTTTGATAAGAACAGGATTCGTTCAGGAGACAATTTTGATAAAAACATACTTCATCCAGGCAATAATTTTGATAAAAACATACTTCATCCAGGCAATAATTTTGATAAAAACATGCGTCGTCAAGTCATAAATTTGATAAAAACATGCTTCGTCCAGGCGATAATTTTGATAAGAACAGGATTCGTTCAGGAGATGATTTTGAGAAAACATGCTTAGTCCAGGAGACAGCTTTGAGAAAAACATGTTTCGTCCAAGAGACACCTTTGAGAAAAACATGCTTCATGAGCAAAGGAGAACAGATTTCAAGAATGAAAGGAGCAGCTATGGGCAGCCAGGACCCAGCAAGAGTGTCATATACCACCAAAGCAATCAAGCCAGGCCCGATTCCAAACCAATACCACCTCCCGTCATGCCACCTATTCTTACATCTTCGGCCATGGCTTTCCAGACCAATAAGCCAGACTCCACGGAAATAACAAGAGGCCCTTCGGGACCTCAGATATCTCAAGGTGTCTGGGCAGTGCCTCCTCCAACCTCTTTTAACCTCATGTCGGAAGGACGTCCAGTGCCTCCACCACCAACCACCAGCAACCCACCTCTACAATCATCCCAGATACAGAACCCATTCCCTTTGCAGGCACCCATGATGTTTTCCAGACCACCTCCCACTCAGCCACCCCCCTTTCTACAGTCACAAGGGCAGGGGCCAAACATTGCTCAACAACATCCCCGGCCGACAGGAATGTGGCAGAGCCATCATTCTAGACCTTTTTAAGTGCAAATTTTTTTCTTTAAATTTTCAAATTTTGTTAAAACTAGTAACGATGACTGTGAAATGGAAATTCAGAATCAAGTATTACCTTTCTCTTCTGTGTCTTTCTCATTATCTAAGGATATGTTTTTCCTCAGATATTATTGAGTCTAATCAAATCTTTTTCTGCTCATCCATATCTATGTCTAAGAATGAAGGAATTGTTTTCTTTTTTCTAAAGTTAAACAGCTCAGTTGATGTGTTATCATTCATGTTTGCATATTATATTTGATGATTACTTATACACCTTACTTATTCTCAGATTCTGTAACTTTCATTTCTATGATTCAGGGTCATTTTTCATCAAGTTATTTCTGAGATTTTTTTTTGGGGGGGGGGGGGGAGTCTTGTTTTAAATGGGTTTTTATTTTATTGTTTTTAATTTTTTTTATTCATTATAGATTGAACTTTGTTAATCAAATATCTGTGACATAATACCCAGGGATGCACGATTTTTATTTTGCCATACAGGCTTCATTAGTAATTGTGAAACAGAAAATACGACAAAGAAGAAAGACACTTTAACAATACTCCTTATAATTAAGTGTTACTTGCAATGCTCCTATGGCTATGATGAACTGTTGTTGCAATTCTTTTATGATGAGTTGTTACATTGCTCCTATGATGATGAACTGTTGTAATGCATTGACTGAGGAAGCGTGGTTTTGCCGGGAAATTTTCTTTCCTTGTTCTGTCTTCTTTCCACCTATTAGGCTTTTTTTCTTAGGCCTTTGATTTCAATTTCACATTTTCTCTTCTTTAATGAATTGTTGCTGTGCTCCTTCCATGACTTGAGGTCTCTAAATGTTGAAGCCTTTTGGGATCATGAGGTCTATGATTTGATTATGGACCATGCTGGCTCCAATGTTGTGATCCTTTGGAAAGACACCTAGCATGTTCTTTCTCCGCTCAACAGATGTAAATGGATACCATTATCAGCTTCAGTTGAGAGATAAACCCTTAAGTGACTAGCTGTATCCCGTTCATGCCATAGAAACTCTGATAAGTTCTGGTTCTATGGACCTTAATGTCCTTAAAGAAGCTTTACGTAACATTCACATTTGAGTTGAATGAGAGCTGTATGTGCTCGGTGTCACGACACATCCACGGGTATGTAAGACAGTATATATGTCCAGTGATTTTGTGTTTGTGTTTCAAGAGAGAATTAGTTTCTTGATCAATGTAACGAGGAGAGTGAAGGGAAACTTGATTTTAGTGTGGGTGATTGGTGAGCACAATAGGTAGGTCTTTCTTCTTTCCTTTCACTCTTTCACTTATCTTTCATCTTGAGATCACTGCACATGGTGGACGGTATGAATTTCAATCAATTAATCAACTACTTGATTTTAGTTAGATTTTTTTTTCATTTGTTTTGCATGATCTAAAAGAAAAAACGGCCATATGCTTCAGTGTAAGGTGACCATGAATTTTACACATTAACATAGTTGTATAGATATTTTATTATATATATATATATATATATATATATATATATATATATATATATATATATATATATATATATATATATATATATATATATATATATATATATATATATGCATGTATTGATATTAATTATTATCATTATTCCTATTTTCTGATTTTTAATTCTTTTTTTAAATCGCATTGTTATACCAGATATTCACCAGAATTATAATCATATAGGTCTACACCCTCTGTATTGAATTTATTTTATTGATTACTTGTAAGATGTAAAAGATGCAGATATGTTCAATAAATATGTGATGGGGCTTCAGTCTCACACTGCTAACAGTGAATTTATGGTATCAGTGTTTTTTTGTCCGCAATGCTGAATGTGATTTCATTTCTTTTCTGTCTGTCTGTCTCTCGCTCTCTCTCCTCTCTAACATCTTCCTCCTTCCCTTCCTAGACACAAGTGACAAAATCAAAAAGATACAAAGATTTTCTGGATCTGTTTGTGTACATCAAACGTGATGCAATTACTGGACACAAAAATTTTAATCCGTTTATAATATCACCCCGTAAAATGACAGCAGTTAGTTATATATCAGCATTGAGATTCTTCCACAACCACCACCACCACTACTACTTAACTATTACTACATGTATCCTACTACTATTACTATCTCTACTACTACTGCTGCTGCTAGTGCTAGTATTATTGTGTTTTGTGTGTATGTTGGGGGGGGGGGGGGGGGTAAGGATATACATTAAGTATAAGAGCTGGGAGCATTGTGTAAAATTTAAATTCTAACCATGTCTGGACTATGATTATTTTATTATTTAACACTCCAATATGAAAGATGCAAAACGTTGGCATCCCATGTAAACAGTGGACACATTGCAGATTTGGGGGATGTTCAATAGACAGTAGGAGTAATATTGGCATTTCTAGGGTTAATATTTCCCTATTTAGTTTCTTCAGTCTGTATTTTGATATGTGAGGTATTTTGTGATCCGGTGCGATACTGATTTGATATTCAAACAGGTCTTGCTCTTTAGACAAAGCACTTGTATATTGACAGTGTAAGTGTAAGTAAGGAAATGGATCAACTTGCCCTTCCTCCCCCACAATTATAAGGCTCACACATACACTTTCTAGGTATTCCCTAAATCATTTTTCCATAAATACTAGATATCATTCTGTATTGGGTCACATGGATCCTACTTCTTTCCTTTACTTTTTCTCTTTATCTTGATTTTCTGGTTAATTCACCTCCTGAGATCATGTGGTAGACAGGGTAAATTTCAATGAAACAAACAAACAAACAAATGCTTCTTCGAGGCCAACATCTTCAGTGCAAAACATTTACGCAGATTGATGTTATATAGATAAAGGTATCGCAGTCACAATGGACACTTGCCTTAAACTGCTTATGCTAGATCATGTATAGTGGTCTTATTACACATATCACACGGGAATATTCACGTTCTAGTTTACGTTTTCAAACCAGTAGAGAGTAAGAGAGCAGGAAGATAGTAACCTTAGTCTAATCAAAGCAAAGGGCTTTGAAAGAGTTTGTCTTTTTGGGAATTGTATCCATCTTCATTACAATTACAATGCAATACTCTCAATGCTACTGTGGAAAGAATGTGATTTCTGGCATGTTCTTTTCTGAACTGTCTGGACGCTAGTCTGGCGCAGAGTTTATTTATACTCCCTTCCAATCTAGTGCTTGTACACGACTAATTTCAAAAAGTCTGCTTTTATGTAAAACTAAGACTAAATAAAGTACAAGTGACAAAATCAAAAAGAATCCATAAAAATGGTATGAACTTAAATACTTTACATGCATCCGTCAGCCATACACATAGAAAAACAGAAAAACAAGTAATGAGACTGTTATCTTGCATATATTTATAATGACACAGCACCAAAATAGGAAAAAAATACATTATGCGACACATGATTTTGGTCAAAATTGTCAAAAAATGGCATTTTTGGGAGTACATAAACATGCCACAAATCATAGAAAGACCATATAACGTCCCTTAAATGCAGATATGGTGCCAGACAGTTAGCCCAATTTTTTCAGAGACCTAGAAAAATTTTTTCTGAATTATTATACAACCAAACGTAAAAAGCTAATTTGGGCTCGGGAAGATATTTTGGCAAAAATCAGGTTTTTCATCATAAAAATCTTAAATGGTAAGATACACCAATGAAACTTTGCATACTTATGCTTAGAGTGTCAGAAATGCATTTCAATTATGATAACAACTAAATAAACAAAGTTGTGGGCAAAAATTAATAAATTACACTCGGGAAGATATTTTGGCAAAAATCAGGTTTTCCATCATAAAAATCTTAAATGCAAAGATACATCAATGAAACTTTGCATACTTATGCTTTGAGGGTCAAGACATACATTTATGGTGTTATAATTATGATAAGAACTAAATCAACAGAGTTGTGGGCAAACAATAGTAATTTACGCTTGGGAAAATATTTAGGCAAAAATCAGGTTTTTCATCATAAAAATCTTAAATGATACATCAATGAAACTTTGCATACTTATACTTTAGGGGTCAAGAAATATAATTCTGGTGGGTTTAATCATAATAGGAATTAAATAAACAGAGTTGTGGGCAAAAAATTAATAACTACGCCCGGGAAAATATTTGGCAAAATCTGGTTTTTCATCATAAAAATCTTAAATGCAAAGATACATCAATGAAACTTTGCATACTTATGCTTTGAGGGTCAAGAAATACATTTATGGTGGGTTTAATCATAATAGGAATTAAATAAACAGAGTTTCGATTAATAACTACGTCGGAAATAAGGCAAAAAATCAGGTTTTCCATCATAGTCTCTTAAATGCAAAGATACATCAATGAAAATTTGCTAGCAAGAAATACATTTATGGTGTTATAATTATGATAGGAAAAATCAACAAAGTTGTAGGCAAAAAAACTGGTTTTTCATTTCTTAATGCAAAGATATCAATGAAACTTTGCATACTTATGCTTTGAGGGTCAAGAAATACATTTATGGTGGGTTTAATCATAATAGGAATTAAATAAACAGAGTTGTGGGCAAAAAATTAATAACTACGCTCGGGAAAATATTTTTGTAAAAATCAGGTTTTTCATCATAAAAAAAACCTTAAATGAAACTTTGCCTACTTGTGTCTCTAAAAAGAAAACATTAAAATTAAATAATAATTATAAGAAGAGCTGGTCAACTGTTTGTTTCTGCGTTATCTCTGTGTTGTTATACTCAGCTGAAACCTGTGAGATCAGTTGTTGCAGCTACACGATGCAAAATGAATAGAAAGAATAAGGAATTAAATTTAGATAAAATTACAAGAACTCACAATTACAATCATGTATATATATATAAAAATGTTATTCAATAATATCAATCAGAATTTGAATCAGAGTCTGAAGAAATTCTTCATCGGCTGCTGAGTTATCATCTTCATAAATTTGTCGTAATAAAGAACTATACAGTGTATGATGGTCCCTAGGTCACTTTTAAGTTTTTTTCAAAAAATATTTTCCTATCTTATCTGATTTCTTAAATTTTCTGCGGTTCCATTTTTCCTTAAGCTAAATCTTCTCTAGTTTTACACACTCCACCATCTGAAATAATTGCATCTAAAATGTCAGCTTTTTTTCTCCTATCTTTTTAAATCTTTCTCACATCTCTTTCTCTTATTCTCCTGCATTTTGTGTTTTACGTTCTCAGTCTATCTACTTTGTAACACTAAATTTTTCTGAATTCTTTTTGGCTGCCTCTAAAATTTTATTTTGCTCTTTTTCATGCAAACTACAAAACCAATGTACAGTCTTATTATGCTTCCACATATTGATAGTGGACCTTAAGTGTAAATTAGCTCTTCTACGCTTATGCATGTCATAGTCTAAATCACCAAACAATCGTTCTCCAGTCAAATTTGTCAATGGACATGTATCTAAAATATTTTTAACATCAAGAGCAATATCCCCACTAAATATCCCGCCCTCTAAAAAAGTCATTCAATTGCCTTTTAAGAACTTTAGAACCCTCACTAACTAAACATTTGAAAGCTTAGGACTATTCAATGGAACATTTACTTTTCACAAAGTGAAGTGTAAAGTATCATCAAAAACAAAATCATCAAAAAACGGGTACAAAATCATGTTCATGGAAAGACATCAGAGATATACATTTGTCAAAAAAGACTTCAATTTTCCTAACATAATAAGGAAATGATCCATATGGGATATCACATTAACTCTAATATGTGATTGTTACTACAGAAATCAATCTTGTATCTTTTAAATCTGCAATAATGCTTTGATTTAAATTATCCCTGAAACTTTGTTTGTGAGAAAATCCAGAATATGTTCATGGTGATACAAGAGAGCATATGCATTTTCAAAGATATTATTAAATCTATTACTCCTAAAACTACAAAATTTGATTTAACATTTATTTCTTCACAATAACTTAACCACTCTTCTCTTGCCCCATTTTTCTCATCCCCTAAATCAGGGCCTAAAACCTCAGCAGTTGTTCTTATTGAACGCAATGCTGCACTTTCACTTGACTGAAAATGGTTGAACAGACTATCCCTCCCTAAAGGTATTTCTCTTTAATGTTTCTCCCTCAATTTCCAAAACAGCCTCTCAACAGCTGTGGATAAACTTCATATAAAAAGTGTGTTGAAATATCTTCATTATTTAAAACATTTTTACGCCATTCATGAATTTTTTTTATTTAACAGCTTCATGTTGGCAGCTCTGTCTGACATTACAGATTTCATTTTGCTAATTATTTGTTTTAAAAGTTCATCTTTTTCCTCTTTCACTCAAATCGATTAAACCCTAACTCTTTCAAAATTTAACAATTTGCTCTAACATACTATTTGATCATCTGAAGCTTAGTAGAAAACCCATACTAATCGTTTCCTGTCTAATTGTTTCATGTACCATCTGAGAAAAGTAAAATTTTCAGTTTTTTTAATTTCTCCCAAATGATTGCCTTCACGCACATGTTAAGAGCAGAAGACGTGGAAGGCAATTCTTCAAAGGAAAAAGAATGGCCGAATAAATGTCTCGCTACAATTTGAATAACTTTTGAACAATTAATGGCATACATTGGCTTCGCCTTGGAGAGCCATGTATGCTTTTTTTAAATTTATTATAACGATGGTCTCTTAATTCAATCTTATCTTCACTATCATCTAAACTATTTATTAAATTTAAAGTATAAGATAAAGATTCAGATTTATCTTTCAGAGAAAGGCATCTTTTCTTAGCCTTCGATAAATTCTTCTGCAGAGAAACCCGGTCCTTCTTCAACTTACTTAATTCTTCTATCAAATTACAATTCTGTGTTTTTAAATCGTTAATGAACATTTTCTGTTCAGAACATTGTTTCCTTAAAAATTATTGTTTTTATAAATCTTTGACTTTTTAAGACCATTAATCTCTTTCGAGAGATTTAAATTTCTTTCTTTTCAGGACAAATTTGTCTTTTTTCAAAGCCTTTAATATTAAATTTTCGGCTACTTTTGGTTTAATGAAACCTCTGCCCTACAAGGCTTACCAACAGAACCCTTGGCCTTACAAGGCTTACCAACAGAACCCTTAGCCTTACAAGGCTTATCAACAGAACCCTTAGCCTTACAAGGCTTACCAACAGAACCCTTAGCCTTACAAGGCTTAAAAATGCAAACATTAGCCTTACAAGGCTTAGCAACAGAACGTGCAGGGGTCACAGGAGGCAGGGCAGGCTCAACGGTGACAGACGTAGGTACTGGGGTGCATCAAGCTCAGGGGTCACAGGTAGACTCATGGGGAGATCATCTGGTCCAAAGGAAGACAAATTAGGCCAGACGGGGACGTTGCCATGGCACTCAGAACCCAGCGCTGGCCAATCAGCAGTGGACGATGGTGGCGGTGGGGACGATGGTGGCGGTGGGGACGATGGTGGCGGTGGGGACGATGGTGGCGGTGGGGACGCACAATGGAAGCGGCGATGGTGGGCATAATAGATATGGTGATGATGGAGATTGAAGATTGAAAAAAGGCTCTCCCATCCATGCCCGAAGGGCCGATGGTTTTCGGTTTTTCAAAAGTTTAGCCCTCTTCCTCTGTGCAAAAAGCTGTCCACGGAAATAAATATATCCGACAGAGAAATGTCACGAAGTAGTTTAATGAAATCTTTGTAGGACCCTCCATCCTGCAGAATAAAACTTTCGACCGCAACAGCGTTGGTGACCAAGCCCTCTGAAATGTAGAGACGTCCAGGCCCTTCACACCCATAGCATTAAAAACTCCAAATCAATAGTGTTCAAAAATCTTTGCAGCATCCCCCAGGGCGGCCTTCAAATCCGCAGAATGCGCGGCCAGATCCTATTGGCCGGGTAGACGTGGCATATTTTTGACCAACCTTCCACCTGTACCGTAAGAAGAATTAAGTGAATTAGACAAGCTAGATCAATACGACAAATGACAGATGTAAAGTAAAGTAAATCGGGTCGTTAATTTTTTTAAAACAGCATAAAAAATTATATCGCAATCAAAAAGAAAAATTCAAATAAACATGTGGCTAATACAGTAATAATAAATATTATTATTCATTTATTAAACACCCACTCTCATATGACGCAAACTCTAGGTGCATAAATAAAACTAATCATACTGTTTTAAGCGCCCTAGTTGACTTTTTACAAATGTGAAAACAAGACTAAAGTCATAACGTTATAAATCTGAGGAAAGATAGGCGTTACATCATTATATATGATGATAAAAAAATGTGAGTGCGTGTACGTCCAGGGTCGTGCTGAAAATATTATCAAACCATAGGAAAGAAGGATTGTTTAATTGATGTTAACCCACGTCCACAACTATGGTGATCTCGGGGAGGAAAGCAAGAAAAACACAATGCAAACATTCAAATACTTACATCAGATACAGTGTTCCCGGCTTCAAAACGAAGGTTAGAGCTGAATAAACAGCTTATTGGTCACCTGGACTGGCAGTGCTGGTTTCTGATTTGAGGCTCTGAATGCCATTTGCTCATCCTCTGAAAAGGCAAGATTAAATTTGAAAGTTAATTATAATAATTGTGTAATAGTAATACATTAGGCCAATACAAATATTACTATTACATGGACTAAAAATTTGAGAACATGACAGGATAAGTACTTTTACAGTTAGTTTCTTAAAATCATGAAAAATACTGGAAACAGAAAAACCAACACGATATAGATCTAATCTCATTCGTTTGGCAAAAGTGACTGATTTATTGTATCTTGTCAAGATCCATTGATTTTTTCCAATCTGATACCCAAGTGTTTCCAAACAACTTGAGAATGACACTTAAAACATTTAAAAAGTACAAATTTGCCTACTCGGCCACAGCATTGGCCAAGATAAAATTTGAAGAAAACAATCGATAAGCAAATGGAATCTTAATAATTAAAAGAAAATAGAGGAAATACTTACCTTTCAAGAAGATCTCAAATGATAAAACGGGACCATGGCCCCTTGTCCTTTCAGCCTTTCTTTCAGTAAAAATCATAGTCATTTTTGGATGAATGTCAAGATGGGTTGCGATTTAGGTCAACTGCGAAGAAACCTAAAAATTGACAGGCAAAACAGCGATAAGGGAAATTCAACGCTTCGCGCGAAATTGTGGATTGAATTTATAGGTGTGTGCTAGCGATGAAAACAATCAACATATTTTTGGTCTTGATACAAACCTAGAGTTTTTTGTGTAGTTGATTTGAACTAGAGATTGAATGACATCTTAGCCAAGAAAAAGTAGATGTCAAAAGTCTAAAAGAAAAGAAATGTTTTGGTTCCAATACTAAGCAACGGAGCCCCAATCACTTTGTTCAAAGATAAAATGTGCAGTCATACAGATAGTAGTTTGATTTGATCAAACAAAAGAAAACAGAAGATAAAGAAAAAGGCTATCAGAGGAGGTTTCATTTAGTTCGTTGGATCAATGGTAAAGATACCGTAGTTTTCACACTTGATGAAGGTGCATGTATCAGAGAAGGTTACAAGGTCAATGTTTTATTATAGATCTCAACATGTGCGACCTTGTGAGAACAAAGTAGAGTTACATCTATTTAGATCGGCTGTATGTATACTGGTAATTGGTATCTCATGTCTATGGTTTGGTAACATTTGAGTACTGTTTTATTCTTGCCCATTTTCATCTTTCATTGAATCAGAAAATCGTTCGTCGGTTAATATATCATGTGAGTGTGAGTGCTGTTGTACAGATGGAGAACCAGCCTTGTTGGGGACAAAATTAGGATTTCAAGTTACCGGTAGTGTGAAAAAACGAGCTTCAAAGTGAAAGGCACTCATTCATCATTGTATTATCCATCTTCAGGCACTGGGCTCCAAAACACTTTCAACTCCATTGATGAAGATTAAGAAAGGAGAAGCTCTCAAACCACGAAGCAGTTCTGCATTGACATGGATGCAGGCCACCATTTGCTTATTTTCTACACAAATAGTCAATGGCTGTCAAAAAGGCGACATGTAACTGCGTGAGTATATCATGGACAAATTCTTTCTTGAAGTTCATGGTAAGAATAGTAAGATGGAATCTTGTGCATGGCTGGATGATGAAAAAATGGATCATGTGCATTTCCCATTTGGTTGAATTTTTAGTTGAGAATAAACGCAATCTTCTGATACGAGGAGGTACAAATATATCATTATAAAATTTGAGAATGTAGCTTTCATTAATAATAATAGAAGCTGGAAAATTGGAAAGAAAGGCCAATATGAAGTGTTGAAAATTTGAGAAGCTGTCAGTGTCATCTGTTCTTGTGTTGGTGATGAAGACCAAGTGTTTCCTAAATTTGAAGAAAAAAAAAAAGACAGCATTGGAAGATAAATTTGAGAAACATTTTCCTGACTCAACTCAATGATAATGAGTTGGATTTGGTATGAAATCCAAATTTGTCAGTTGAAAAAATTCCTGATGAATGTCAAGATGGATTTCTGGAGATAAAAACTGAGAAACAAGCGTACGTTTGGCAAGAATTTAATCAATCACATATTTTTGGATACAAACCTGAAGTATTAACAAGGAGTGCAATGACATCCGCATTAGCCAAGATGGGAACCGTCTACAACAAAGTCTCCCTTATCATAAAACTTATGCTCCTTGTTCACTCAGTGTTTCTTTCGTCCCACAACTGCAGATATAGAGAAAGAGAATACTGCTTTAGAGGCTGCTCGGTATCTCTCACAAAGACCATATCAACAATGAAGAAGTCAGAGACAGAATAAGACAAACCATTGATCCTTAGAAGACCTTCTCACCACTGTCAAAAGAAAATGAAATGGTTTGGACACTTGGTGAGGAGGGCTTCCAAAAAACCGTGCTTCAAGGAACTGTCAGAGGAGGTAGGAGAAAAGCAGACAAAAGAAGAGATGGGTGGACAATATCAGTGAATGGACGGGCTTGAAGCTAAGTGAGCTGATAAGACGGGCGGAGAACAGGGAGGAGTGGAGAAGACAGGTTATTTGGCCATTGGTAGCGCCCCAACGGCCTCCCGCCTTATGGGCCAGATAGATAGATAGATAGACATGTGTGATTCCTACCTAAAATTGTCAGAGGAGTAACCCGTGCATTGCTTTCATTTGTGGCATCATTATCTTTCAATTCTGTTGCAAATTGATACGAAACGATGTAGTAATAATAGACTGGATGTTGAGGTTGAAAATAATCTCCGTTGTGCTCCTCCGTGCACATGTATTTCAAAATTGCTGAAGAAGAAAAAAAACAATCACAGTCATATGAATGAAGTAAATTACAAATTTACAGTATCATCCTGGCTTTTTGTTTCATGAAACACAATCCTCAGACATTCTATTTTTGTGTATAATTGAATTACAAGTCGATGACACTTTTATCGAGTCTATTGATCTATATTGTGCAATACTCACAGAATCCTAGTAGTAGTAAGGAAGAATGCTCGCCCGCTCGGTGAAGAGAGAGACTGAGGCACGTAGAAACTGTCATATCTACCGTTTGGGGGGCAAGATCGTGTTGGGGGCACGCACAGCCAAGTGAAAGAAAGAGTTGATTATGATCTGGGCATCGGTTATCAATAACTGTGGAATCAGTTATCAAGTGTACCGATTTATTTCTGAAAATCAGTCCCATAATTTGGTGGTTAGAAAATTCCTTCAAAGCTCTTAAGACCCGTAGAGCCGGGAGTGTAATCCGGTGTCTATAGCGTGAAGCGGAACAGGTGACTTTAATCACGTCCTTGACATGACGCTAGTGTGACGCAGCCTTTACTCCCCAAGCTAGTGCATGTACCCATTTGCACCTGGGTAGAGTGGGGGAAATGCTTGTTAAGTGTCTTTCCCCAGGAACACAACATCGGACCTGGCTTTGCTAGGATTCAAACTGGGGACCTCATGACCTCAGTCCGGCAGCCTAACCGCTCAGCCACCGATGCCACTATTGATGGTTAAGGGACTTTTATATCATAAAGAAACGTTATATTAGCTCTCTTTTACACTGTAGTAGAATGTATAATGAAAATTAACAAGATATAGTTATTGTGAGTTTAACTGCTTTGTTTGTTGTGAAGTATCCTGAATGTATGTTTCTCGCTTGAATGAAAGATTATATTTGAATATTTGAAGATGAATAAATTCTTTAATGAATTATAGTCTCCTGATTCTGGGACAGCCTTGTCTTAATAGTATTCTTTAGACCCACACAAAAATAGTTAATGAACATTTTGCAGAATAACTATTCCAATTTAACTTCTAGGGAATTGTATACTATAAGGGAATATTATATTAGACAGGTTTTCGTTTACCTAGCATAAATATTATCATGAGTTTAAATGGCTTGTTCGTTGTAGTAGGGTGTCATGAATGTTTGTTTCTCGCTTGGGGGAAAGATTCCAGCTGAAGACGTCTACATTCTAAATAAGTCATGATTAATCAGTCTCTTGACCCTGGGACAGCCTTGTTTTGATGGGTTATTCTATACAACAACAAAAGAAAGAAAGAACGAGATATAAAAAGCACCCAATACACGTGTAATACAACAAGGGTCTAGTGCCCATGTGGCGTAGTCAATGGTCTTTATGCGCCATCAATAATCTAAGAAAAAACTTAAACCCTCTTAGTCTTAAGACCTAATATAATAATACTTGATGTAATAGTATTATGCATAATTTTATTTTTGTTGTACTTCTCACTGTGGCAAGGAATTCAATTAATTTCTAAAAATAAATGTTTTGGAAGTTTGTGAATAAGTGTAATAACGTATTGACATAGGCATAGCATACAGTTAATCTATCTATGTTGAATAATCTGCCATATAACCAATATCTCTTGTGTCTGTGGATTCAATATAATTCTGTTTTTGGCTGATTGATGCGAGTCCTTGGTCCCCCTAAGTAACCGCATCTTTTCCTTGGAAGATTTCTCGCATCATGGTGTATTAGGTCCATCTTGTTTTCAGTCCTATATAAGTTATTACTCGTATAAAGAAAAGTACAGTCCACCCCCTCCCCTCCATCGCCCATCCCCTAAAAACTTTTTAAAGATTCTGCCACGAAAGAAGTCATTTTTTTTGCACTCGAGTTAAGGTTTTTGTTTTTAGTATGTACATGAGTAACTGTCAAAATACAATCATCCTATATCTTTGAAAAGTTTGTAGCGTCCTTGGTTGCCATAGAAACAGCTGCCATCTTGGATTTTGACTCCAATTTTCAAAATCTATCTCCTCCCTTAGTTGAGAATAAAATCACTCAAAACCTGTGCAGATCATCTTTTTCATTCCATATCTAAAGAGTGACGTCGGGTTTTTTCGATATTTTAGATAGTTTTTTTTTAATGAATTTTTGAAAATACTATATATCGTGAATGTACAAAAACGGCATTTTTATTACAAAAAAAAAATAATTTCTCAAAACTTTTATAATATTATTATATGAAAAAACCGCAACGTCATTCTATTTACATTGACAAGAGGAACACGTGTGCCAAATATAATACAAATCGTTCGGTAAATGGCGGAGGAGATAGAATTTTAGTGTGGAAAAACTACATTTCGAGAAAAATGCAAAGTAAAAAAATCAAAAGAAAATATCACAAAACAAACGCTTCAGATGGGTTTCCCTTGCTATAGCAATCCCTTTACTCTTTCGACAGTCTCTGGCACTGTTACTTATGTAAATAGGATTATAAATCTAGGTTTAGATGTGCACTGTTGTGAAAACAGACGTCGAAATGACCAGATTTTTGTTTTTTTTCATCTATATCCTATGCTTGTGCGTGTGTTTATATACACACTGACGCGCAACGCTCTTATATCACACATCGATGGGCCGACGTGTCGATCGGTGGCGGCAGAAATTAGGTCATAGTCGGTGTTGCCGCATTTTACGATCAGCCGCCAATGTACGGGTTTGTACTGCCATGTTCCCAGCCAGTGCTAGGGGTAATTTACGTCAAAATTTTTATTGTTTTTACCTACCCTCGCCTACAAAATATTTTGTAAAAAAAAATACGTCATATGGACATTTTTCTGCTATGAACTTGTAAATAAATTATCGTTCTACCCGAATATGCAAGAAAATAAAATCAACCTTTTGGTCCAAAACTCGCCAGTCCAGGTGCCGCCCCCTCCCCTAAATGTGAATCTAAAGAAGAGAAAATAGTCCAATTGCAGAGCAGTATTCACAACTTATAATGACTTACCAGTACAAAGTTTCATTCCTGTTTGTGTATTTAAAGGTGCAAAGGTTCTTTACCATGATAACACAAACTTAGGCAGATTCTGTATCCTTAATTAAATCAAATAAACTAAATTAAGATAACTTTATAATCAATAAAGATTATTAAAAGTGAAAGTATAAAATATAAAAAAAGATGTGCTTACTAAGACGTGAAGTATGTGTAATGTGATTTAGGGGGGGGGGGGGGTTGTTTCTTAGTACTCTTAGATACACGGTAGATCAATGTTATTTGCATCCTATTTCCTATTCTTCCCTGCCTTGCCCCCAAACGTGCGCCATTGTCAAGTGAGCGTAGACTTTCAGACGTGGCGGGCTTTCTATGTCTTGAATTCTGTGGTAATACTTCAATTTGGTCTGTCAGTGTCAAGTAATACCAACATAATAATTAATATTATCGGCCTAGAAAGGTTGAGAAGCACTAAGAGGCGACCTGCTAGCGTTAAAAGTCGAGGAGGCACTCAGCAGTTCGAGAGTAAAAATTCAGTAGAGACTACATACACAGACAGAGTAAAATGTTAATGCAAGCATGTGCCCTGATCCTGTCCTGAACTATTGCCACTAAAATGTCACTCAATAGGCCTACAACAAACAAATGATTTCTGTTACCAGTAGCCAATGTGATAGTTCGAGTCCTAGGTGAGCTCCACACCAGTTTGCACAAAAAGAATTAGATCTAGATCTAGAGCTCTACATCTAGCTTTAGATCTAAATGTTCAGTTTTTTAAATTTTAGATGTTGTTAGATAAAGCTAGATTCTAGAATCTAGGTCTATCTCTCTAGTAGACTAGATAATATAGATTCTAGATCTAGAGCTATTATTACAATGAATCTTCTGCTAGTTCTAGACCTCTAGCTCCAAAGCTAATAAGTTTCGCTGCAATTTACAGGATCTATTATTTACAGCATCTTACAAGGTCAATTAAGAATAAGATCCATCTCTCTCTCTCTCTCTCTCTCTCTCTCTCTCTCTCTCTCTCTCTCTCTCTCTCTCTCTCTCTCTATCTCTCTCTCTCTCTCTCTCTCTCTCTCTCTCTCTCTCTCTCTCTCTCTCTCCTCTCCCTCCTCTCTCTCTCCTTTCCTCTCTCCTTCTTCTTAGGATGACTCAATATTTCCCCGCTCACTCTCTTTCTGTCACTGTATTGCATTTTTAACAGAAGCAGTAGGATCAACATTAGTAGATCGGGTAGTCCAGAGACAAGGTATCACTAGTATCAGATCAATCTGCCCAAAGGTTGTGGGTTCAAGCTAGGCCTGGCCAAGACTCATATTTTTCTATTACTGTTGATACCAAGCACCGCCTTCTCAGGCCTCGCGTTACTCGAGATCGCTTTGATGAATGCGAGACTGCGAATCATTCACAACAGCGAATGTGAAGCCGAAGCCTGAACACCTTGGTGATGAAAACTCACACATGCATTTGTGACATGCCCAGGGAATACTGAACACTGAAGTAAATGAGGGTGTGTGTGACAGAGAGAGAGAAAGAGGAAAAATGAGGAGACAGACAGAGAAGTAGAGAGGATAGAGGAAAAATTATTTTGTGGGATATGAGAGGGTCAGAAAGAGATAGCCAGACAGAAGAATGACAGAGACAGGAGGAACAGAGAATCTAGAGATTGGAAGAAGAGAGACAGGTGGGGGTGGACTACTAACAGGCAGACAGAGGAGTAAAGACATCAGACAGATTCAGACACCAAAACAGAAAGATTTCAAGACGAGAGGCGTGTATAATACAAAAGGTGATATCAAGGTTTTTGGTAAGATTTAAAAATTTTACCAGGACTGCTTTGTATTTGTATACAGCCAAGGGATCTTGAATGTGCACTGTTATATATATATGCACACTGGACCTCCTTTTATTGTCCGTCGCCGATGAGACTAGGTGTCGATCCACCTATCAGGACCAGGTGTGTGTTTTACTTGAACACTCAAGAAAAATGAGATGGAGAGGTGGGAAAGAAGAAGTATTGAGAGAGAGAGAGAGAGAATAAGACACACAAAAAGGGCATTATATAAGGATGTAAAGAAAGGGTGAAGTATGAATATATGTGATTCTGTAAACGGATGGATGCAACAATATAGATCTACTTGGCTTCTATTGTGTTTTTGGATTGAACATCAAATGAAATTTAATTTATAACATTTTATCAAATTTGTTATGTTAAATCCTATTATAATGCCATTTTGCCACTGGGTGTTGTTTCTCTTCATCTTAACACTCCAAAACACGTTTGGCTATCCAACATATGATTGTAATGAGTTGTAAAACTTTATCAAAGTCTGCATATATATGAAAGGAAATTGATTCCTGTTTCAAAACGGTGGTTCTCGATGATTTTGAAAGATTGTAGATATACCCCTCAAGAGAAATTGTAGTGGTAATAGGGAGATAGAAAAAGAGAAAATATGAAAAAAACCACACATAATGCAGAATTCCCAAGGATAAAATAGTTAGCAAAAAATCAAAAGCCTCAACAGGTCAACAATTCTTTGAATCTCATTCTGAAGTACATCAGATTACTGACATTTATTGATAATAATTAATAGTAATGCATGTAATAGATGCATTTATAGGCGTTATGCTTGTTGACCTTGATTGAGGTTGACAATAAAAACAGTTGTGAGGGAAACAACCTATGGTTGTCTTGTTTTAAAAGTATCTTTGATTACCTCCTTCCTAATAGACTGGTCAGATAAGTAATAAACCATTGGCTGGTCACTGAATCAAGTGAATCATTCATCTTTGTCAAGACTATTAAGATAAAAAGAGGTGAAGCGTGATGTTGATGTGGTGACTCTGTCGCTAAGTGAAGAGAGTCTAGCGAACTTGCAAGTAGATATATGTCCGCAAGTGACATGCTTAGCCATAATACAATACACTACGCATACAGCAGATAGATCTACACATGCTCCCTATGCTAGTCTCACACTTGCATACACAAACATACACAATTCAGTCAATAAGGTGATGGGAATAGCCTAGAGGCTTTCCTGAAACAACCGATTGAGTTGACCTTAGTGGAACCTCTTCCGCTCAAAGCTGTTGATATAATTAATCTGATTCAAAAACGATGAATTATTAAAGATTTTAACTGAAATTTGATGTTCACTTAGTTGACATAACGCGGACTCCACTGCACTTATGATAATAAAACAGCATAAAGTCCAACCCACATATATCGACATCCTGCATATATGCATATATATATCGACGTCATATCAAAATCCGTTTTTTCCCCATATATATTATTAGTAAAGAAAGCACCGATAATGATATATCAACGTAAATTTGACTCAAACCTGGATTTTGTCGGCGCAGGCAATAATCAGTCTACAGACAACATAAATGTCTGTCGATGGCCGGTAAATCGATTAGTGGAAACAGCACACTAAAGGTGGCCTTGCTTTTTGACGTGATTGCACAGGTAGACAACGTGTGTGAAATGACTCCCTACATACAGAAACAAACGACCATCAATGACTTTCTTCACACCAGCAAAATAGAAGCCAGGAAAGGCAATGCTCTCACCCTCTTCAAAAACGATCCTTTTTAGGGCCACACATTACCTTCGATTGACGTTATACATATAATGTGTATTATGGTTATGGTTTTTCTTTGGCGGTGTCCTTTATTTTATTGGTTGCTCTGATGCATCGACAACCTCTTATATCGACACAGTTTGGTGGTCTTAGCGATGTTGATATAATATAAGAGAGTTGGACAGTAATAAATATATGATTAATACATGATTTAAAAATTGAAATAAAATGTCATAGAAATGACAATAAAATATATGCAATGATTTACATCTGAGATTTAAAGTTTTGTTGAAAGAGGAAATGACAGAAGAGATAATATTTAGTAGATTACAATGTGGAAAAGTAGTTTAGTAACCATTAAAAGATAAGCTTTGGGGGAAGAATGGAAGGAGCTTAAGAGTTCATCTTTTAAAGGCTGTCAGTGTCAGGCAAACCATTCCACATTGAGCCATAGTTTGAAAAAGTTATATGACCATACGATTTCAATCTTGTTTTTGGTAAGTAGGCATGCCACAGACTACTGGATCAGAGTTGTCCAGTTGACATTCTTTAAGAAATTAACTCTCTAACTCTAAGGTAACTTGGAAAGTATGGATCATTGAGACATTGATAGAACAATGTCACTGTCTTATTAACTTACGTGTATACTTTATACTATATTACATTTCAATAAAAACCAGCGTAGTTTTTTCAGTGTTAGACTGTTGGTGTGATGTAGTTGTGGTCATTTTTTTTCTCTTTATTACTGAACATGCTGTACTATTTTTGATTGGCTGTATTGCATTTTAATTTTATACAATGCTGTATTGCATTTTATACAATTTTCTGCCAACCCAGTTAAAAGTGAATTACAATAAAACCAAGTCAAGATGTGATGAATGAACATCCATACTAATTTCATAGCTGCCAACCAGTATGTAAAAAATGTATTGATTGCATATTTTTTGTTGTTAATAATTTTTGCTTTGAGTTTGTAGCAAGTCTGTTTTTACCTTGAAAAGCATTATCATTATAATAATAAATGAGGAGGGTTAAATATGTATTTTTATTAAGAAACCATAAGCTCACGGCAGGCACCCACAGAGATTTGGGGAGACACCAATCTGAGTTCACAAAATAACCGTCCCACTTCACCAGAAAGGTGAAAGAGGGGATCACACTTCAAGTTAACTGATCAATGTATTATAGGCTTTTGAGTGAGTTAGAATTAGTTTGCACAGTTGGTGTCATGTTTTTTATTTGAAAAGGTTGGCAGCTATGCATGTAGTATACACATTTTGAGGGTATCCCCCACCCACATGGAAAAAGCCGGCCTTTGTGCGACAGAATTGGCAGGAGGAATACGGCAAAATCGAGCCTTCATGACCCAAGGTTTGTTGGGGCAGGACAAAAACAGCTGGCCATTGATCCACAGGTGTTAGGACGGGTGTCGAGCAGCACCTTGTTTTGTAATGGCCAGGTGAAGCAGTTTATGACACTTTAATTGTGCACAGGTGGCTGTATTAATCTCCTAGTCCTAATCGAGTTTATGAATGAGATGGCTGTCATTAGTAATCATTGTGAAACAATAAACATGGCAGTGATTGGGGAACGTTTTTGTTTTGTCTCTCCCAGAAGTGGTATGTTAACCGAACCAGGGTGGGATGGCAAGGGGCCAGTTTGTATGGAAATAATGCTGTTTCCTGAGAAAAAAGTGGGACCTTAGGTGGACTGGGGTCTTAAGCGACGGGATTGTTAGGCAGCTACTACTGTATTGCGAAACGGCTTTGAGATTTTTATTGTGACTGTAACTTGTCTCTCAGGCTCTCCTCACTTATCTTGCAGTGATCAGTGAAGGCTGGAGAAGAAAGCTTTGAAAATCTTCTTGCCCATCATATGACTTTGGATGATGATCCTGGAGCATAATATTAATGAAATATCACATCAAATCTTTTATATTTTGAAATCTATTGTAATTTTCCCCACATTTTGTTTTGTTTGGTTGCAGTTGGAATCCCATGCTCATTACAGGGAAGTTAACTGAGACCGCTTGCTGAAGTGTTTCTTGACACTTGATTAACAAAGTGTTGAAGTTGAAGACAAAGATTAAAAAAAGAATCTTTTTTCCTATAAAATTTGAGCAAACCTTGAAAAAAAACCCAACAATGATCTGTCTTTTTTCTCAGTAAATGTCTGGATAGCTCAGCTTTTTAAACAATGTCGACTCTGAAAACTGGTTTTGGAATTCAAAAACATGTAGTATGCAGTTTGTGTGAACATTTGTGTTCAGCAGAGGGAAGGAAATAAACAACTTTAATCTTTTTTTGAAAGATTGAAAGACTTTCTTAAATAAAAGCAACATTTAAAGTGGACAATGGCTGAAACTAATGTCCCAGGTGTCAGTCATGAATCTTCCTCTGATGAAGATGTTGGCCCTCTCCTCATTGATTTCTCAGAATGGACTGTACTTGACGACAGTTTTAGTGATTGTGATAATTGTATAGAAGATGAGAGTGAAATATCCATCGGTGATGTCTATGAGGCTTTTAGTTATGAAAAACCTAATGAAAGTCTTTCAAGTATTCCCTCAGGCAATTCAGTGTCTAGAGAGAATGTCCCTTACATTTCTAAAATGTCCCATGTGAGGACAGATTTATCAAATAGACTCATTACCAAGAGCAAGACAAAAGCAGATGAGTCCACAACAATGTCAAGAACCCCATCAGATGCCATGATTTCTCCGCAATTCACACCACTCTCAGGTAAACCAAAGAGAAAGGTGAAAAATGCGAAGTTCGTTAATGATGAGCCTTGTCCTTCAGGAGCTCCACCCACAATCGGAAATGGCCCTCATTCAAGTGAATACATCAACTTGATTCCTAAAAAGCCATTATCTGTTCAGAAAAGAAATCTTGCAAAAAATTAGGTGGCAAACAATTGGAACAAATGCATAAAAATAAAATAGATGCTTCAAGTCTGGACGCGTTTCAAATTAATGCAAATGTTCTCGGAAACCTTGGTGAAGTCATGCAAGCCTTGACAGCCACAGACTGTACAAAGGCTAAACTAACGAAAGAGAATAAAATTATAAATACAAGTGTGAATGTAAAAGGAAAAAAGAAGTTATCTAAAGACAATCTGCCCATTAAGACCAGTAAACCAAGGAAGGTTGAGTCCAGGTTTTCTAAACAAGCTATTGAATTATTGACACCAAGGCATGAAGAAACAGATCAAAGGTTAACAAAAGAGAGTAAAAATATAGATGCAAGTGTGAATGTGAAAGAGGAAAAGAAGGTGTTATCTAAAGACAATCAACCCATTAAGACGAGTGAACCAAAGAAAGTTGAGTCCAGGCTTTCTAAACAAGTTATTGAATTATTGACACCAAGGCATGAAGAAACAGATCAAGGACTAAAGATGAGATGTTATAAAGAAAACGATTCCAAAATTCTGACGCAAAGTGGAAATAATGAGAATAAGGAAAGTAATAATGTACCTCAGCGGACACATGTGACCAGCAACACCAATAATCGTTCTGTGAGGCGTTTTCATCGCAGCTCCCAGACTGATGTTAAGAAATGCCTAAACAAAGAAGTTCAACGTAGGGTTCGACAAAACCTTCAAAGTGTCCCACCAAAGCAGTGCATTTCTGTTGGAACTCAGTGCGACGAAGGAGACACATTGCTAATGCAGCAAATTTGATTGTCCCTGTGCCAGAAACTGTGTCAGAGGAAATGTTCAAGCTTGCCCTGGATTTCAGGGCAGGCAATTCCATCATCACAGGCATACCAACATCAGGCAAGTACCTTTAAAAAAAATTATGACTACACTTGTTATTTTCTTTTCTTTTGCTTTTTAAACCCTTTTTTTCTCTTCTTTTTACTGTGTATTTAAGTAAGGGTAATGGATCCGTTGTCTTGCGACATAGAAAATTTTGAACACTTCTTTCTTTTTTTTGCTTTTGTTTTATTGTGTTTTTAGTATGGCTTTCACAATATGTTGTCTTTCGTTTCACAACTGTCACTGTCAGAGGTGCAATGTACTAAACTTATTTCTAATGTTTTGGGCAAGGGGGGAAAATTGAAATGATGCTTATAATAATGTTTGTATATATATATATTCATTTGATATAGTATGTTATTATTGCTTTAAAATTAAAATAGCCCCGTTCCTCTGTACCCTTCATCTGTTTTCAGCAGGTCAAGGGAAAATTTCTGCTAAAGTTATAGAATGTTAAATATGCTAAAGTTATAGAATGTTAAATATGCATAAAACATGCGAGGCAGTATATATTCATTAATCTCTTAAACAATATGCATGGTGCAACACAAGTAGCAAAAGTAGACAAGAAAGCTAACGATATTACTGATTTATATTTATTCAACAGAAAATTAGTCACACTAGAATTTATAGTTGAAGTTGTTTTAATCCTGTCTTTGATCAATTCCTGCATGTATTGCAGTAAGTTCAGCAATTTTAATTAATATTTTAAAGTACTGTATAGCCTTCTTTCACAACATTTCAATCCTTTTAACTGCATTGTAGTTTAGAAATCTACAAAAGGCATATTGTTCTTTTTTTTTTTACTTGGAGACCTTTGTATGAGATAAAAAGAAACCATGAGTCTTCACAAATAGATACCTCTTCAGAATGGTTAAATCCATCTTTAAAAAGTTTTAAGTAATCATACGAAACATGGACGTTGAATGGAAGTGATCATCTACCGAGCCTACTGACCATCACGATGGAATGTGGGACCTCGAAAGCCCGCCTATGCAAATTTGATGGTATGTGGAAGGCGAATTGGGATCTCTTCCGCATGACGGCGGATGAAGCGTTGGATCAGGTCACCTTCAGAAAAAGCGTCGATGAGGATTGTTGAAATCTCGCGGGGTGACCCTTAAGGCAGCGCACCGGACGATTCACCCTTTTGGACCTTGGACCGAGAGAATTGCCCAGGTCGTCACAAAGAGCAAGTGTGTAGAAGGGTGGCTTGGAATCCCAGAGAGAAACTTAGAGTGAGGTACAATCGACTCAGTACCAAAGTGAAGCTTCTCATCCGAGAGAAAAAAGCGGAGGCACTGGCCTGAGAGATGCGAAGGGTTCAACCTGGGGATGGACACCAAGGGGGGTGGGAACTGCTGAATCAGCTGAAGGGGATTGACCGCATGCATAACCAACCCTATTTTTCCAATAATGAAGGATGGCAAATTTGCCTTTTCAGATGCAAGGAAAGCCGACACTCTAAACCGGCACTTCACGCGGGTTAACAAGGCCGGACACAATGTCACTGGTGTACGCAGGGACCGTAGGAGGCTAGAACGGGAGGTGAAGGAGTTGCTAGTGATCTGACCCTTGCGGAGCTGAACAGGGCTAGGCTACAAACCAAAGTTCGGAAGGCGCTGTGTACGGGCCAGATTTGTATAGAGACGCTGAAGCATATATGGGCTTACAGGCACAGCAGGAACTGCTAGGCTTCACAAACGAGACTTGACGTAAAGGGGCGATCCTCAAGGCTTGAAAAACTGCGATTGTCACTGGAATTCCTAAAAAGGGTAAGGATCCCACAGAGCTCCAGGCCAATCTGACTTATGTCTTTTGTCGACAAGGTCACTGAGCTGATTGTGAACGAACGCCTGTACTTGGAGCATAGGGACCAAGCAGGCTTCTGTAGAGAAAGGAGACTGGCCAACTAAATTCTCCGATTGATGCAGGGTGTCACTGATCATCTTCGGCTGAAGGCTGACCCAGTGGCGGTGTTTATGGATTTCAAACAGGCTTATATTATATGACCATGTTTGGCGATCAGCTTTGTTGTTGAAGATGCTGAAAATGGGCATAGGTAGCAACTTGTACTTCTGGATCCAGGACTTCCTGTCAGCACGGGTTGTCCAGACCAGGTGTGGGTCCACTCTTTCGGACGGCCTGACCCAAGAGGAAGGGCTGCCACAAGCTCTGCTCTGAGATGCACCCTTTTCCTGGTGTTAATCAACGAAATAACCTGGAAAGTGGCTAGCAACGTGACCATGAATGCTGACGACATGGTCATTTGGTGCCAGGGAAAGAACGTGGAGAGCACGACCGGAAAGTTGCAGGAAGATCTCAGTGTGCGGAGTTCCTATTGTGACCTTTGGAGGTTCCAGGTGAATCAGGAGAAGACAGTTTATACATGTACAGGCTTCCTGATTGGCCGGAAACAGGGACTCAATTTGAGCTACCGCAGTCGGGAACGAAAAAAAGGACGACGCCTGGGATAAAGCTCGACCCAAGACTTGCTAAAGACCCACATGGAGGAACTGGCAGATCAAATATTTATTTGCAAAGGAATGAGGACCTCTCTACTCTAAACTCTAATGAGCGTTTGCGAAATGATGGCTGAAGTGATCCATGGGGATCGGTGCCGAAGGGTGGCAAAGCCCTCAAGAATTGGCGCATGGCTTTTGAGGACCCTCTCCTTAGCCAAGAAGCATGAGTTTTGGGGCACCTGAAGATACACTTCGGCGTGAATACCAAGTTCCAATGGATGCCGGGACATTGTGGAATCCCTAGCAATGAGTAGCAACGACATGGCTGATTGATTGGCAAAAAGTGAAAAAGTGTTGCCAATCTGAACGAAATATCAGTCTGCCTAAATGAACTTGGACTGGAGAACAGGATGTCGATCTGCTCTGCCGTGAGACAATGACGAATGAGAGACAGGTGGTAAGCAGGCTGGCCGAAGGCCGTAACAAGGCGAGCTGTATATGATTCATGTCGTGCCCTGTAAAGAAAGGACGACGCATGAAGATTCCTAACATGGAGGGCTGAACAGTCATCTTAACAGGGTTGACCCGATTCATGATCCTACCAGTCGATGCCCGGTCCGAAAATCCTGATCATGTGCTCTTCAACAAATACCCATCGCTGAGAAAGGAGAGGGAGAGGTGGCTCCCGAGAGAACCTGTTGTGGGCAACTGTTCTGTTTTTACAGCGAAGAGAGGCAGCTCAAAATTACGACAGCCTTTGACCGTTTCACCGCCAGGGGCGATTGGTAAATTTGTTGTGTGGAACTAGTAGTAGTACCTCGTTGCTAAGGGTTCTCTCGGAGCTCGCAGCTTTCACATACTTTTGATGACGTGATGATGACATATCATATATGAGCTTACATCAATCTGTGAAATGGAAACTCTACTAAAAAGGATGTTGTGTTGCCCCATCGCATTTGCTATATCTCAAGGTGGATAAAGGGAATGAAGATTACATTAATTACAATCGTGTTAACTGCTGACCACATTATACTAGTACTAGTATATTTATAGTCTCTATACCTCACATTGAGGTTTTCTTTCTTAATTAAAATTTTCCTGGAAGAAAGTCTTTTGGGGTGCTGAAAGATGATCTCCAACTGACATTATGTGCGCACAACAGGTTGACACTATGTACGCACTATCACTATCAGATGTGCACATGGTACTTTGCAGTTTATTATTTTCTGTTTTCATTACATACAATTACCCATAGTAATAATAGTAATAGTAAGGAAGGTGTTTCTTTTATCTAGGGGGAAAAGAAGAAAAAGAAAAATTAGGGAAAATGTGTGCATGCACAGTGAGATAAGATTCAATATTTTTAGTATGAAAGACTGGTACTACGTACTAGTACTAGTACTAGTGGTACCTAAATAAAATTATCCTTTGACATAGCTGCCAACCAGTACGTAAAAGACATTTAGTTTTACTCTTTTTTATGTTTTGAGTCTGTATTTACGTTGGAAAGTATGTATATTATTAGTATTAGGGTTAACTGTATTTAAAAAAAAGAAACTAATAGAAGTTAACGGCAAAGACTCAACGTCAAAGAGATTGGGATGAGAGTCTGGAGATGCCATTCGGAGGTCACTTAAATCCAGTTGCATTCCGCCAGACAGGCCAACGATTTTTTGTTATTTATTTAAAGGGGTTCATTGAAGTTCAATATGTCTATGGTTTTGGAACATTCCAGGCTGTCTTGCAAGTCAGAATTAGTTTGGACGGTCAGAATCTGTTTTTTGATTTGAAATGATTGGCTGCTATTGTGCTACTGCTATGCTGTCATCAATTCATAGAAGTATGAGAAGCAATCACCTTTTATGTTTAGAACCATTACTTCTTCACCAGTTATGTCAGTCAACACAATGCACCATCCTACAATGGATACCTGGACACTGCCAGATTGATTGGAATAAGCGTGCAGATGAACTCGCAAAAGAGGTTAGAGTATGCCCCAGGAGTTTCTACCATTTGCCTTTGAGGAAGAGAAGACTATTATCAAGGCAGCTGTCTGCATGCAATCATTGGGGAGAGAATCACACGAATCACAGCGACTATAACTATAACCTCAAAGACCCCATTCACCAACTTGACTGAAAGTCCCAGGTCACACTATTTAAACTCAGGACTGGGCACAACTGTCTAGTGTCTCCATCAACATATGTATCGCTACTGAAAATTGGGGAATCAGACAGAAGGCAGTGACGTGAGTGTGGAGCGCCCCACCAGAACACTGAACATATTCTTCAGCAGCGGTGTCTGTTACACACATTGGAGAGAACAGAGATATGGCTGGGCAAAATATCTCTGGAAGTGGAAGAAATGCTCTGAGGCCCCATGGAGAGTGCAAAAAACTGCACTTCATGGAGACAATCCACATCCTGATCAGACCCGCTGGCAGAGATGGAATAATATTAATAATAATAATAATAATAATTATCTGTTTTCATATTTTATCAAATCCCTTATTTTCATGGCCATCAATGACAATCGGCTAAGAACAGGTGTGATTTGAAATATAAAAAAGAGATTTAAAAAGGGATGTTTTGCTAGTTTGAAGCCAAACCTGATGTTTGAATTATTTTGGTGTGTATTTTAAAACAAAATTTTAAATGTTCACTGTGGTAGATAGCCTATCTACCAAATAATTGTTGTAATACCACGATAACAATATTTAAGATTTTAGGGCATGTGAGTTTATTACTACTGTGCGGCAAGGAAAATGTGGAAATATTTATTAACAACTACAAAAACAAATGTACTGAAATGTCTTGATATAAGTCATAAGCATCAGTTGTAGATGTTTTTCAGGGTATTGTAAGGGATAAACCCAAACACCGAAAGGTAGAATGGGAACTGATAAAGAAAGAAAGGTAAGGGATAGACATATGATTATGAATTAATATTAATAGAGAGTATCCATCAGTTATTCAGTGCTGTGATTTCTTTTCTTTGTCGGATCATATGAGCCTATGGTGTGGCTATATAATTGTGGACAATGTTCCCTCTAGTCTAAGTGTCTAAACTGCGCGCCCAGGAAGAAAAGGTGCGCACAGTTGAAAAAGGTCTGCACTCACTAATAAAAAGCTTTTCTTGTCTAAAGTTATTCTCATGCACACAGTAGGCCTACACACAATTAGGATTTTAAATCGTCAAACTTCTTAGCACAAAACCAAGAAGGTTGATGTAAATGAACATTAAAAAAAAGACACACAGGCTAGAAAAAAAAAGGGGGAACATTCATTGTGGATACATTTTTTATCATAAAACAAGAGATTTGCCTTCAGTTTTGTAAAATAATTATGTTGAATTAATATTGATAATATATGTTATGTTAAAATAAAATCAGGGCAAGAAACGTTAGCAAGAAATGGAATATTCATCTGGCTTATGTTCTTATTTACCTTTAACTGCTTATTTTACTTTAGCTAGTGGTACCATATATATATTGAGTCAATAGTGATTTCTTAACATATATATATATATATATTATATATCTGATGCAATCTTTATCCTTGCAGTAGTAATTCTTGTATTGTTTTATTATGAAATAAGATGTTTTCATTTCCATTTTTATATCTTGAAATTGCTAGGGAGATTTAAGTATGGCATACGATTGGGATACCTGTTGCCATCTGATGTGGGCAAATCTTCATTCTGGAATACTATTGCCAAGAAAGCTGATAGCTATACGCTATCCTTCCCTTCTCAAGTGTGTGGGTGAGAGATTTTCTTTCTTGTGTGTAACTGAATATCTAGCAGATGAGCTATAACTTTATATATATGTATTTGTATGTATAATATATATATTGTGATATTTGATTTTGATGCTTTGATTAATACTGTACCATTACAAATTACATAAAGACAATCTGTGGAGTTCTTAATCAGACAGTTTTGTTATCTTTTATTTTTATTGCTATTGAGTATAAAACTCTTATTTAAAAAAATAGTATTTCCATAGGTATACTCTGAAACCATTGCATTATTTTTATCATTTCATTTTGGTATCAAATATCTGCAGGGTATTGATTTCCAGTTTTTGGAGGAAGAAAGTCTGGTAAATATGGTCAACCAGGTACGCAAAACAAGACTTGGTCTTCGATATTTGTGTCTCTCCATCAGCAAAGTGTCAGACGAAAAGGATGAAAATGGAAATGTTCCTATTAATTGTTTGAAAGGTAAGATTTCTTGTTGTTTAAAGCAAAATCAGTGTTATTTACTCTGAAGTAACTTAAAAAAGAAACAACTTCTTTAATATAAATACATATGGTTTTGTATGTTTTCAATGAATTGTGTACATTTATATATTTAAATGAGGAACGATTTCAATTTCAACAGAATTAAGGTAATAGTAGTAATACATTGAATTTTATGCTGAAGTACTACATAATAAGACAATTTTATTAGTTCAGTTTTCTAAATTCAGTGCTAACTTCCATCTTGAATATCAATGAACTACACAGAATATATCATGTACACATGTTTTTTCATATTTTTATGATGCTAGCTATGCAATCCATTACTGTGTTGGGTTGAGTCTATCAGGGACCAGGGTTTTTATTTTTAAGGCAGCAGCATAGCAATTAAGAAGATAGCATATTTTAAGCAACTGTCACAACTATAAGGAAGATCCAGTTAAAGAATGCCACTGTCAAAATTCAATGTCAGACTTTTCATTTGCCCTAAAACCACAATATTTATCAACAGCCAATCTTAGGTTATGTCGTTACAGTTATTAAGTATATATGTATTTAAGTGTATACAAATATCTAGCTATCTGTCTATCTTACTTATTTATTTGTTCATTTATTATACAATCTCTTTAATAAACATTGTGCAAACATTACTTTAAGTTTTGATGTTTTCTCTTTGTGGGTGGTTCTAGTTTTAATTTTATTGTCTTGTATAGTGTAGGCAGTTGGGGATGCTGTTAGTGGTCCTATTTCTTTCCTTTCATTTTTTCCTATCTTGCTATTTTCTCCTGAGATCACCGAATATGATGGACTGGGTAAATTTCAATGAAACAATTTAAGCAAATCTTGTGAAAGGACAAATGTCATTTAAGTTAGTCGTAGTGAAAGAATATATAAAATACAAAAATACAAAGACTCTCATTATCACAAATATGTCTTGTTTTGGTTGGCTTTTAAAAACAAATTGAAGCGAATTGATAATAAGATGTAAATTGTAATGGTTTTTCCCATTTATTTCCCTAGAATACAAGCACTTTTCACTTTTTGTCATTTCAGCTACCATTGTCTTCGATCAAAATTTTTCTTCCATGGTTTATCCCTCTGGTAAAAGTGAGTAGATCACACCTGTTTCACACTTTGAGAATATGATTTGCTGATGACATGTGCATAGCTGCCAACAAGTACATAAAATACGTACCTCATAATGTTTTTTTTTGCCGCAGTCTGTAAATCTGTAATTTGCCTTGAAAAGTATGTATATGAGGGTTAAGTGTATCTAAAAAATAAATCCTTAGTTAAACGGCAGAGACTTAGGAAGATTTGAGTGAAAAAGTCGGGAGACACCATTCAGTTCGCAAAACTACTGTCACAGTTTGCTAGAAAGAACAGCGAACACTTTGAGGATGTAATTAAAACTGTTTTAAATAGAATGTGTAAAAGCTGTTTTGTAACAGGTAGAATAGATTATACTAATTTTCATTAGCATGAATTTTGTATTTTTCGTTGCAAACTTGTTTTATGAGTATCAACCATGTGCAAAAGAAATATTAAGATACTTTCACTATTGATTTTATGTGCATAAATATACGATGTGAATAAATTGCTTGTGTTCTTCATATCACCATTATAAAATGTGCTAAGAATATAATAAGTTATAAAGATCAAGATGTATGTATAGTCCGTTTCCTCGCACAAATGCAGGCGCATATATTGTTAATGTTATATGTAACAATAATATTAATTATGTATATGAACGTTTTCATCACCAGGGGGAATCAAATCAAATGTGGATAACTACGTCACCATTCACCATGTTCCCGGAGGGATTTCCATATCATTCTTGAGGCTCATCTTTCCTGATGCTATCACCATTGAAATGGATGACACTAACCTCAAATTCACGAAAAAAGGCTGGTAAGAGGAATATTTATAGTTCAGTCTTACACTACTTTCAAATTTACCAAAAAAGGCTGGTAAGAGGAATATTTATAGTTTAGTCTTACACTAATTTCAAATTTACCAGAAAAGGCTGGTAAGAGGAATATTTGTAGTTCAGTCTTACACTACTTTCAAATTTACCAGAAAAGGTTGGTAAGAGCAATATTTATAGTGCAGTGTTACACTACTATCAAATTTACCAAAAAAGGCTGGTAGGAGCAATATTTACAGTGCAGTCTTACACTACTTTCAAATTTACCAGAAAAGGCTGGTAGGAGCAATATTTATAGTGCAGTCTTACACTACTTTCAAATTTACCAGAAAAGGCTGGTAAGAGCAATATTTATAGTGCAGTGTTACACTACTTTCAAATTCACCAAAAAGGCTGGTAGGAGCAATATTTATGGTGCAGTGTTACACTACTTTCAAATTTACCAAACAAGGCTGGTAGGAGCAATATTTATGGTGCAGTGTTACACTACTTTCAAATTCACCAAACAAGGCTGGTAGGAGCAATATTTATGGTGCAGTGTTACACTACTTTCAAATTTACCAAACAAGGGCTAGTAGGAACAATATTTATAGTGCAGTGTTACACTACTTTCAAATTTACCAGAAAAGGCAGGAGGAGGAAATATTCATAGTGCAGTGTTATGCTATTTTCAAATTTACCAAAAAGGCTGGTAGGAGCAATATTTATAGTGCAGTGTTACACTACTTTCAAATTCACCAAACAAGGGCTAGTAGGAACAATATTTATAGTGCAGTGTTACACTACTTTCAAATTTACCAGAAAAGGCAGGTAGGAGGAAATATTCATAGTGCAGTGTTATGCTATTTTCAAATTTACCAAAAAAGGCTGGTAGGAGGAATATTTATAGTTCAGTGTTACACTATTTTCAAATTTACCAAAAAAGGCTGGTAGGAGCAATATTTATAGGGCAGTGTAATGCTCTTTCAAATTTACCAAACAAGGGCTGGTCGGAGGAATATTTATAGTTCAGTGTTATGCTACTTGCAACTTGACCAAACAAGGGTTCGTAGGAGGAATATTTGTTACAGTACTTTCAAATTTACCAAAAAAAGGGCTGGTAGGAGGAATATTTATCGTGCAGTGTTACACTACTTTCAAATTTACAAAAAAGGGCTGGTAGGAGGAATATTTATAGAACAGTGTTACACTACTTTCAAATTTACCAAAAAAAGGCTGATAGGAGGAATATTTCTAATGCAATGTTCACTAGTGAATTGTTTCGTCAAATGCTTTTTTCTAGATTCCTCATACAAACAAAGTATTGTGGCTGATGAATAATGTTGCTGGTTTGTGATTGTGAAGATGTCCATTTGGAAACTGATATGGCCAGCCTTTACCGATAGATAACAATGGGAAGATTATTTGACATGTTAAGATAACTTACCTCCCATCCTGATTTACAAACTTGACACACATGACACCCCTGCCTGGCTATAGTCAGAGGAATATAAGTATTTTGACGGTATTTGTGGCACCAGTGCTACTCGAGCATACACTGCAATTGGAGTGAAAAAGGTTTTCGAATGAAATGACTTTTTGGAAGATTGATAATGTAAAGATGATGAGCTAGATTATTTGCTGGGATACAGGTATACTAATACTAATATATTAAAACAGTTTAAATGCATGAGGGCAGTCTTTGTTACTTAATTTCTATTTATGACGATGGTGGAATGAGAAAGAATAATAAAAAATGCAAATGAATAATAATAATAATCACAAAAGTGTTGATGGTGATAAGGATAATAGTGGGAGTGGTGTTGAAATTGCTTTAAAGTATTGGCACAAAATGCTATTTTTAGTCTAAATCCTGGCAATGTTACAGGTTATGTATTTAAAGAGAACCCAAAAAACAGCTGAAGATGGGTTTGTAATGTTTATAAATCTCCTCATATGTAAAGGTTTGTAAATTTTACATCATTCATTTCTCAGCAAGCTAATTACCCAAAAACCGCCTCAACTCTAAGAGGAACTAAGCACATCTCTCAGTGCTAGAAAACAACATCATGCCGACTTCTTTTTACAGTGAAATGGTCATTAATGAAATATATCTGATTTCAATAAAGGAAGCAGAGTTACGATTATTTTTTTGGTACAGACATCATGTGAATGTCATTGTGATGAGACTAAGAGCTTCTCATAATGATTTATCAGGCATTGCCTTCTATGTGAGCCCAAAGGGACAAAAGATCGTTGTGTTGAAAAATCACCTGAGGCGATGTCCACCATTTACAGGTTTTAATGTGAATAGTATATATCTTGAAAGTTTCAGCCAGTTTTTTTTTTTCAACATATGAAGTAACATGTTCTTTAAACTCACCATAGGGTTGTGTAAGTATATCATTTTTTGTATCTGATTTGTATTTGTTTCTTTTAGTCGTGTGAAGCTTGGCATAGATCGTAAAAACTACCCTAGTGGCTTCAAGGACCTCTTTCGTCAAGTTGTGATCAATGATACCCCTGTTTCTCTAACATATGGCCTTACAGAGCAAAACAACGTACCAAGAGTGAAAGGTATAAATTATAAATTGCACTGTTTCTTGCATGCTCATCGTCTTGTGTACCCATTTTATTTTTATTGCATTCATCTTTTTCAGTAAAGGTAATGACACAAGATAATGTGAGTTCCCATAGGAACAAAGACGAGACAAATACAAAGAATAGACAAAAAAAATCCTGGCCACCATGGGGATCAAACCCGCGACCTCTGCGTCGGCACCCATCGCCTTGCCATGAAAAGTAAGCATGCTACCAACCGAGCTAACTGGTAGCACGCGGGTTCGATCCCATGGTGGCCAGGATTTTTTTCTGTCTATTCCTTGTATTTATCTTGTCTTTGTTCCTATGGGGCTTTCATATTATCTTGTGTCATTACCTTCACTTCCGACGTGCCCTTTGCCTCACTGTCTGTCTTTATCTACTTTTTTCAGTAAAGAAATATACATGTCATCAAATCCTACAGTGGTCTTGTTTGTTTAGAAATATTTTGTAACTTCTTCAAGTTAAAATATGGCGTTTGAACTTTCCAGAGAGACAAGAGCAAAGAAACAAGAAGAGCTTGAGCTAAGGAAACCGAAAGAAAGAGAATTAGAAACTCTCTGACTGCTGTTGCTGGATGCGTAAAGGCTAATGAGAAGGTAAGAAAATCATAAGACAGATTTATCTTTGTGTTTATTTGCTGTTATAACTTTCATGAAAAGCCAATGAAAAGTTAGTGTAACATTTATTTGAATCCATTGTGGGAATAATTGTTAAAAGTAAAAGATCAGATGTATAAATAAATCTTGGAAAAACTAATCTTTGTACAAGTTATAATTTATTGTGTATGCCTATGAAAAATCATATTTTTTTCGGTCTCCTTTGAAAGCCTGCAAAAAAGTTTATCTGATAATTCAAGAGAGAATATACCAACTAAAAAAGATAATAGCAAAAAAGAAAGTTCAATTTCAATGTCGAGGAAATTTATCATGAATGTATGTGCCAGTATCTTGGCAACTTTTATTTTCAGCTAGAGGTAGAAAACACAAGACACCGAAAATGTAGTTCTACAAAATTTACATAGTTTTTCTTATTTTTAAATCATATACCAAAAGGAAATAACTTCTTGATATTCAACAGGGCATTACTAGTTTTCATTCTATACAAACCTTGTCATGTTACATACAAATACAAAGACTTAAGCGTTACCTTCGCTACCCTGTGAAGCAAAGCATGCATCAATACAATTGTTTGCATTCCAGAGGCACTTCTTATGCATGCTGACGAAAGTAAGAGATTCTTTTACATTGTCTTCAAAATCAGCAACGTCACAACAAATATTTTCAAGATATCTCAAAAGTAAAAAAATAAAACCCCACCTGAAACAGAATATAAAAAGCTATTTAAAACCACCTTTATCTCAATTTTTTAAAATTGCCAATACTTGCATCCTTTTCTCAGGGGCACACACATAGGGTGTCTCTAAAACGCATTGAAATAAAAACTTCAACTTTTTACGGAGGCGTTGTAACGAAACTGTAGTGTTGCGAGCTTGGAATAATGACAATACTGGTTCAAACCCCATGGCTGGCCCAGATGTTTGTTTTCACAATGTTGTATTCTTAGGAAAGATACTTTACTCTGCTTTTCTCACTTGACTCAGGTGTGAATGAGAACCCAGCCATAGGTAGAAAATGAACTTGTTAGAGTGTTTGTATGAAGCACCTCACAGGCTGCTGTACTGTATGCTCCCTAGGGAGACGAGAAGGACTTTGAATGAAATGATCTGCTGTGGGATAAATGATGTACTGTTGGTCAGTTGGCACTTGTGCGGGGGTACAGACTATAAATCTATTTTGATCTTTTATCTTTTTAGAAACTTGGAACCAGTGATACCAGGAAGGCAAAGCTTCTTGAGAAGTCCAAGACTCAAGCAAAACCAACCAAACAGTCATATGCGCATCCTACCAAGGGCTCTCCCTGCATTCCCCACAGAGAAAACCTGAAGGTTTGTGATGCAATTTAAAAAAGACAGAAGTTCAATTGCAGTGTTTGTCAAAAAATTTTGTCCACACCTCTATTTATTTGTGTACCTGTTCAAGATCTCATTCTCCTCTCAGATCACTTTTGTTTTATGATCGCTTTCCAAATTTGTGACGCTCTTTTCCTCAAACTCTCATTCAGAAGTGATATCGCATTCAATGAAATATTTTCTTCATGCAGATGTTATAGATTTGACGGAAGAGGCAAGCAGTCCTCTGATGGATCACTCAAAAGAACTGTCTGATATTTCGGATTGGTCGTTTGACTCCGATGCTCTTGAGAGTCCAGTTTATTCATCTTCTGAAGATGAGAACAATCAACGGAACCAGAGAAGAAATCAAAAACTTTCAACAAACTTTATGACAAGTAAGCTTTTTAAAAAGTAGTAAGAATTATTAACTTTTAACCTTCTACCTTTCTCCCGTCTCTCTGTAAATGTTCCTCATTGTCTCTATGCAGGGTTTGTACTCACCTTGGTAAACTGGAAAAGTCTTGGAATTTGGTTGGAAGAAATTAAAACTTGGAAAAGTCTTGGAATTTTAAAAATGCCCTTAATACCTTGGAAAAGTCTTGGAATTTTTATGAAATATCGCGATTGTATTTTTTCCATCTCGAACCAGACGAGATTTCTCATAGGCACAATGGATGTGACCATTTAGTGATGCTGTTTCTGTTTTGATTCATTCATTCTTAAATCGTTTCCTGAACAACAGGGTTTTCAATTTGTCAGACATCGTCGCCACTCTTTATCATTTTAGAATTTGTCTCAACGGGTACATTTGTGATTTTACTTTAGTTCTAGCTTTGTTGCGCTTTCACTCGATTGCACGTCATGGTTAAGCGCTTGAATTAGGAAGTGAAGCTACTTTGATTTGGGCGTATTTCAGGTATCTAATATTATCTGAAACTCAGTTAAACTGTTGGCTATTGGTCGTTTCTTCTTCTTACTCTTATTTTTTCTTTCATTGTGCTGTTTGCTCTTAATTCGCCTAAGTTCACGGCATATGGTGAACGAGGTAAAATTCAGTGAAACAAACAAACAAATCCAACTCATGGACTCCTCTACCAATCATGACCATAAAGGGTGATAACTCACACAAGTCGAGTTTTCATGGAAGTCGATCATTCAGTCAAGATCCTGTGACTGTGAGCAATGACTTACTGGCTTTCACTGTAGTAGAGTATTATTAACTTGGGAAACTAAATCTAGGTATTATAACACTAACAGTCATCATGAAGAAAATTGGTAAATTAGATGATCAGTAGATTAAAACAAAATTGTTATTGTTTTAGAATTTTTTATTTATTAATTTGTTTTTTTTGTGTGGGATGAAAATGATTTCGTACAGTTGAGATTACAGATATTAAAAATGCAACAACTTTGGTGTCATACAGTTCAGATATTCCCTTTTATTTTCAAAAGATTAGCATGTCTGGTATCAGATGCTTTCAAATTAAAAAGACGGTACACTATTCTCTAATCATGTAAATGATTTAAATTCCCCTTATTATCACACAATTTAAGTCCATATGTATGCTTTTATTCAATTAAAAACAACACAATAGAGTATTCAAAGTTTTCGTTTTCACACATGATATCCTGGGTGGGAAGGTGTGGCGTGGGATCGAATGGTCTTCGGTGGTTTGTTGCGACACTGATAATTTTCCTCTATTTTGGGTTTCCTCCTTAAATCATCACTGATCATAGTCTTGGAAAATGTGATTTTGGCATGGAAAATCTTGGAAAACTCTTGGAATTTTGTTTCTGAAAATGAGTGGGAAATCTCTCTATGTGTCAGTATTTTTGCTGTCTCTCTCTTTCTGTCTATTAGTCTATCTCTCTGTCCTTATCTCAATATCTATCTGCCTCTCTCTCTCTCTCTCTCTCTCTCTCTCTCTCTCTCTCTCTCTCTCTCTCTCTCTCTCTCTCTCTCTCCTCTCTCTCTCCTCCCTCCCTCCCCTCCCTCCCTCCTCCCTCCCTCCCTCCCTCCCTCCCTCCCTCCCTCCCTCCTCCCTCCCTCCCTCTGTCCCTGTCCCGCTGTCTCTGTCTCTGTCTCTCTGTCTCTGTCTGTCTGTCTGTCACTCTCTCTTTCTCTATCTCTCTATCTCTCTTTTCTCTTTCTTTCTTTTCAGTGTGATTCTGCTCCTTTTTTAGAATAGGTATAAGTATTAGTCTGCTTCTCATCCATCCATCCATCCATCCATCTATCTATCTATCTATCTATCTATTTATCTATCTATCTATCTATCTATCTATCTATCTGTCTGTCCTTTTATCTATCCTTCCATATTTTTTTTATTCATTTGTTCATCCCATCAATCTCTCATACCTCTGCATGCCTATGCATTGTATTCGCACTCACGAATCAAAAGCATCATGCGTCCTGAGGCATTAGGATTGATATGGAGTAAGACAAAAAAATATTGTGATAAACGACACTCCATCAAGGAAGACAACAGTTATATGGAGTTTTCGGCTACAACCTTTTGTCAGATGACAAACGGAATATTTACACGTTTATACAGGCATAACACAGTGTGATGTCGGAAATAAAAAGAGAGGGGAAAAAAACAATGGGGAAGAAGAATCAAGAAAGGGAAGATGGTGATAATTAGAACGAGTATGACGTAAAAGGAGAAATAATTGGGGGGGGGGGGTGATGGCTAGAAAAAGAGCGAAACTGAGAAGAGTAGATTTAGATCTAGCAGGAGAGAGAGAAAGAAAGAGAGAGCTGTGCATTATGGAATGAAGAAATGAAGAAGAGATGAAGGCTTAGACAAGAGAGAAAACATTAGAGAGAAGGGACCAACGGATATACAAACTGAAAGAAGGTAAAAAATATGGAAGTATGAACAGTATACAAATGTTAAAATAATTTGATAATGATGGGAAGGAAGTAAAACAACTTATCCTAAGATATGCAGTAAGTTAAATCGGTAAAGATGTCAATTAATTTTTGCTAATCCATAGGTAAACTTGTACAAAAAAATTCACTACTGTCCTTTATTCAATTGTTTAATATTGTTGAAATTCAGTAAAGAAGGAAAAACTTCTATCAAAAGTCTTTTATGCTGTCTGCTTGATTTCTCTTTTTTTCTTCCTTTTTGGTTCCAAGTTTTTATTACGATTATTTTTTACATCTGTGAGTATTGTGCTCGTGCAAAAAAGGGGGGATGAATAGTAGTACAGTACAGCCTGTAGTCCCTAAACTTCTTGGGACCAGAAAATTAGTTCGTAAAATAAAATGAATGTTTCAGGGAATATCGGAGGAAGGATCCTGGTTGGGACTGTGTCCTGAATTCAGCGATTTCATGTTTTTGTTGAATACACGTTAGGGGAATATGCGATGTACTGACTGTTATTAATTTCTAACTCCTTGCTTTTTAAAATTCTGATGTACTTTTCAGATATGTTTTGAAATCAAGAAAAAGGGCAAGATCTCAGACAGTTCTCAGTGGCAGTGACCCCGAACGAAAGTCTTCCAATGCAAATGGCACGGTTTTTGTGGTGTCACCAAGGATATTCTGAGCTCAGTTAGAGTGGATACAACCAATGACACGGATGACAAAAAGTCAAACATTCCACTTGAAAAATAATACCTTTACGGAAAGGTTTTTGAGAAAACGTTCCCTTCAACAGCCTGATAGGATTCAAATGGAAGTGAATGGAGATGGAGCCCAGGAGAAAACCACAATCTCTCGGGAGCTCTTTCAGTAACGAAAGAAGGAAGATTGGGAGCAGTCACAGACTTCTAAGTTCTGAAAGTACACCTAGAAGTAGAGGCATTAAAACAATGACACATCGTAAATACAAAAAGAGTCAATGCTTGACAACACAGGAAGAAAGAAGCAGGGTTTTGCCTAATAGAAGAGCTTTGGAAGATCAGTATTCTCATCTTGGAGATAATCAGAGGTTAGGTACGTCCCAAAGGAATGACAGTCTTGGTAGTAATGAAGGGGACCTGAGAATGACAATAGACAATTTGCGAGCATCTCAACAGATGGTACAACGGAAAGAGCGAAAAAAGAAGCAAGTCCTGTCATTCGCTCATTTTTAAATGAATGGTATGTTGGCCAGCAGGTTCATACACAAATCAATATAATAATATAGAGATTTAACATTCATTAAAAATTATCTCTTCTTTCTGTTTTCTATTTCGCAAGCTCAGAAGAAAAGTTCTAATATTTTGATAATAAGGACTTATCATCATTTCTTTTCTAAAATGTAATTAACCTATAACATCGTATAGCCGAATTGCTGTATGCTATTCTGCGGTAGCCGATTAGATTGGCCGATTTGTCTGCACATTTTTTCATTGTTAATTCTCTTTGCCTACTAGCTGTTTTTATCGTTTTACGCATCTCCGGTGATTGAAGAATACCTGTAGCTCTCCTGCTTCCGGAAATAGCGATTGTCTTCCTGTCGTCATAGTATTACTCATAGCTGTCTTGTGATTCCAGTATCGTGAAAAAAGTATCACTCCTTTCATTTTTAGAAAATTTAGCATGAACATTTAATAAGAACCCCAACAAACTACATTTCTGGAAAGGTCATGAAATTCTCTAACTGATAAGAGGGTTTTTGAATGAAAAGGACAATATCTATAAACTTTTCAAGGGATCCCAACATAAGAATTACATAGCTTGGCGGCCATATTGGACTTACCCATGGGTCAAGGCTATGTCATTGTGAATTTTTAAATTATTTTGTTTTTAGCATAAAGCATGACTCAACACTTTTCCAGAAATGTATACTTTGTTGGGTTTTTGTTTAGCATAAACAACACTTGAAATAACTATAACAAACATGTCATAATATACCCTTTAAAGCCTCCGCAGCTCACAAAAACTGTCAGCAGTTATAGGATTAATGTATTTTTTCTTTTGTACGCTTTAAAATTTATGCTTGCTTGTGAAAATCTTAAAGTGTGATTTTCTATTTAGTATGCATAATTGATGACAAGCTTGATTTTGAATGGATACCATTTTGATTGTGATTTAATGCGTATGAAAGAACTGCAGAGAAGGTGTCCAGTAAGGTCAGAAATGTGTCCGGGTTTTTATATATAGGCCGAAAACAATGAAATTAATGTCGAGGGCAGGAAAATAATGCTGAAATATTAATGATCCAGAGTAAAACATTGAAGAAATGTATGATTATATTTCAGTTCAATGATGTGCCATAGAAAAACTTTCAATTACTATTTGAATTGATGCTTTTTATCGGGCTTATCCTGGCAGGTTTCTAACTTGCTCACTGAATTATACGCTTCACTTGTTTTTGGCGTCAGCATAATATTGTTTCATTTCCTAGGCAAGACCCAGACCCCCCCCCCCTTTCCCACATTGAAACTTGAAGTTTTTGACTTTTTGCTAGACACCCTGTGCAGGGCTAGAATTCATTTGACTTTTCTTACTTTATTGTCAAGCTTAGAATAACACAAACTTGCTTGTTAATCCTAGCATGTCCAAGGCAAACCGAAAGAGACGGACATCCAGATCACCCAGTCCCACCACGCAACGGAAAGTTCTTCTGGTCAGGAGACCCTATTCACCAACTCAACTGCCAAAAGACGACATTGGAGGAGAAGATCGTGATCTTATTTCTGTGGCTCTTGAACTAGAAAAAAATCACCCCTCGCCAGAACAAAAAGCATGTAAGATATCTTGCTATTCATGTTCTTAAAGCTTAGTTTTTATAAGGTTTTGTTCTATCTTGTCAAATGTGAAAGCGGATCAACTCCTTTGATTGATTTTATTTTGTTGGCTTGCCCATGTTAGAGTTGAGATTTTATTTGAGTTGAATTCACCCCATCCACTATCACTATATGCGGTGATCTCAGGTTAAGGTTGAGAAATGATAATTTGTATATTTTTGCAAAGTCAAAGGTTTTTCTTCTTCCTAATGACATCGTTTTTATACTTGACTCTACAGACTCAAACACATCATTGATATCTGCTCAAGATAAGAGGTAAGATAATCATTTCCTCGTTATACACATTTTCATTGTTAGTTAGATCTTCACGTTTTGTCGAACCTTTCTCATAGTCAAAGTGAAATCAAAGAACTATTCAGTGTTTCTATCATAGCTCAGTCTTATATCATAATGTTGAGCAAATGTTATACGGTAGTCACAAATAAATGGTCTATCATTGTTTCTTGTAGATGAGGCAAAGTAATTAAATGACAAATTGTGTACTGCATGCTATGCTTTCATGCACATATGAAGAATTTGAATGCAAAATACTGCAGTCTTTTCTGAAATTTGAGGAGCCTTTGCAAAATATCAGAAATAACTTACTTTTTCGTCAATTCTCAATTATGATAACTCCTGCCCCTGGTCCCGTTTTTCCCTTTATTGTTTCATTACATATCAACCTTGGATTACATCAATTACTTTGAGACTATAACCCGCTTAAAATCAACTCCGAAAACAAAATCACATGTTTGCTAAGATTTGATTTTACCCACATCCACAAGTTAGGTGATCTTGGGGGTTTTTTTGTAGGATTTTTGATTTTCCCTGAGTGCCTTATAAACAGCCATGTGATCTTTGACGTGCACAGTGTGCTGGGATCTGCACACAGGACCTCCTTTTTACCGTCTGTCTCTGATGGGTATAGGTGTCGATCCACCTTCTAGGACCAGGGGGTAGATTTTATTTGAAAAAACTCTAAAAAATTTCAACTTACCGGAGCTTGAACACATGCCCCTTTTGGTCGAGATGCCGACACCTTGTCTCTGGACTACCGAGTCCCCTGGCCGTGAAGAAGCTTAATTCTATTTTTACAACATTTAGTTTTAAATGATAAGATTAAAAATTGCATTTTGCATCCAGCATGTAGCCTAGAGGAATGAAGACTAGCACATATCCATATAACTATTTTAAGGCTATAAGGCCCATAATTTTTATAATGCATGTAATAGAGCGTATTTTTAGCTAGAGTTCTGAGTACTGGGAAGAGATGGTGTATTTAATATAATGTTACAATAATAGGTTAGGCCCTCACCCTCATGTTTGTATCTGTAAGCAGGCCTTCCGTGGACTTGGTTAACATCAACCCCCTTGCTTGTGATCAACTATTTCTCACAGTTCAGAGATGTTGATCTTAAGTGGGTTCCACTATATTATGTGATCTGACCAATCAGCAATACACTATGTAAAGTAAAAATATCACCCAGAAAACTTGACTTATAATAATAGTACATTCCACATACAAACATTTTATAGCTGTTTGCCTGGTTTGTACTAACCCTGCATGATGTGAAATAATGATGCATTTTGAAGTCAATCCTTTCGCATATCAAATATACAAAATTATGTGTACATTTTCCATTTGAATCTGTCAGGGTAGAGGGGTATAAGTATCAGAAGTCCCAAGGTGGGACGCTCATGTTGAGAGTGAGTCAAGAACAACAGTGAAAAATTAAAATATGATAGTAATAGTTATGTCGAAGATTAGCAAGACAGGACATGGAACTTTTTAAGTTGCACACCATTTTTCACCCAAAATGACGGAACAAATTTATTCTTTTTTGTTGTTGTCAAGCTAGGGTTCAATAAGGCTGATAAAGACTTGGAAGATCACTATATCCCTCTTTATATATAATGTTAGATAGGAGAAAATAATATGTAGACTCTATCATTGACTATCAACCATATCCATGATTGTCTTTGGTAAGTGAAAAACCAACCCAGCTTCGTTGCATAGATTTTTCATTAAGCTGTAGTGCTTTCATATAAAGCAATGTTGACTTATTTTCATTCCACAGTCACTATGTTGAAGAGAAGAAATCCACATCTGAAGACCAGTTCACCGTATCCAAGTCACTTTTGGTCAAGTTGATGAAGCAAATCATCGTAAAGGGAGAGCAACCTTTGTGTGAGCAACCTTCAGCTACCAGGAGTTGCAAAAGCAACGACCAAGATCCCTGCTCAGGAACGCATTGTAAACAAGTCAGTTGCGTCAGTGGACAAAGACATGCTGACGAAAAAGTGAGAGGCCCAGTCGCCATGACCAAAGCAGTGAGGGTCTGATAAAATGTGCAAATGTCAACAAAATAGGAGAACGCAACCTTGATTCTAAGCCTTCACATATCAGTATGACCAGTCAAGACGTTGTGAAGACACGATCTCCATTAGATATTCTTAAACTGGCACTCTCATCCAGTACTTGAGAGACACGAGAAAGAACCAGCTCATAGCAACAATAGGAGGGATCTGAAAAATCCTTCTTAACAAAATAGATAGTAAACAGACGGATTCAAGGACTTTGAGTAATGCACACAAATCTCCCACAACGCCGCCACCAGGCCTTCCCCCTCCCATACCGCCACCGGCCGTCCCTCCAATCCTGGGCTCCTCAACCTCTTCCACTCAACATGCTTCATGCAGTCGGTCAGAGACATTTACTGAACAGCCTGCGTCTGATTCGCTGAGCAAGCCCATGTCAGATGGCGTGTGGATGGCGCCTCCTTCTTTCAACAACCCCGAATGTCTACCAACCAGTGTCATCGCATACACTAGCAACGTCTGTGTCTGCGCAGTTTCCGATCCCACCAATCGTACCTGCCCCCATCGTGGCTCCCCAACCCCTGATGCATCCGATGCCATTCCAGCTGTTAGCAGTACCTCATCCCCCTGTTCACATTCCATCGCCCCAATTGCAAGTTCCTCCCTTGCTGCCTCAAACTCAAACTCAAAGCGGAATGATGCCAACGTCTGGGGTATGGCCGTGCCTCCTCCTGGCCCGTCACAAACCTGATTTCACCCAATGAACTCATTAATTTCAATAGGGAATGGATCGGGATAGTCTTTTATCCAAACAGATTGCATTTTTTCTGTGTAGGTGTGTTTCTAAGAGGAAAATTAATAAAAGGTAGATGTTGTGCAGTAGTTGTAAAAGTTACTTTTATAATTAGCATCCAAGTGAATCATGCATGCATGATATTTCAGGATATTTCAGGACTTCATTTTAAGAAACAGCATCTATATTATATGTCGATATTTTATGGATAAATATGTATTGTTTTTATATAAAATAGAATTACAGAAAAGTATTAGGATTATAAAGCAACAATTTACAAGCTTCCTTTCAGTCAAGAGAAATGTATGAATGAAGTGTTGCTTTATATAATACAAACATATTATTATTATTATCCTTGATAAAAGCTTATGGAATGGTAAAGTTGTTCATTTTTATCCTTAGAGCAACATTGCTATCAATGCGGAGAAAAACAATGGGGGATGAAGGAGTTATAGTCATGGGGATAGGAATGCCAGTTGATGGTTTCCTTTACAGTCTTCCACAGTGACACAAAGTTAGTTGTTAATTTTTATCAAAAGTTTCTTAAAATCTCATTAACTCAATTTATACTTTCTTTTAATTGAACTCCCCCTCCGAAGATTTTTGCCATTTATCTCTCAATCTTTGTTAGATTTCCCATGTTACAATGTACACAAATTTGAAAGTAAAGTTATGTGAACTCAGAAGGCCTTTATGGTATCGTCTGTGAAACTGGCTAAACATGTAAGTCTTGTGTGACTTTTTTTCAAGAGAAAAAAATCAGCGTAATAAATCACCGGATAAGGCTGCAAACACTATGTTGTACTGTGTGGATTACAATTTAATAGCTACTTTAGTCTTTAGAAAGTAGTAAATAGAAAAAATTATCAGTTGTGAACGAAAAGGAAATATTTTGAAAGATCAAAACCCGTAAGTCTGCTCTTTGACTTACGAGCTAAGAGTGTTTCAAGGCAGGAAGAAAAAACAGAAATCTTTGTTTAGATCATGTGAGTAACTGGAGTCTTTCTTTTGGTTCAAGGCCTCCAATAATTATAAAGACACTGAAAGAAGCATGCATTTGATCATTAGGAGGACAAATCTCAAATCAGGTATATTATAGTCTAGGGAGTTTAGACAGTTTCACCCGACCATATAATATGTAAGGCTTTTGGGTGTTTCATGTCACAAAGCAAGATGAAATACCCGTACAAATATGGTCAGTTATATGTGTAGTGTGTTCAGATAGGCATGGAATGAAAATAAAATGTATTTTATTGATCTGTGGGGAAATATGTTTTCACAGTAGTGTATAGACTAAGAAGCATCAGCACTATGAGTATGACCAACAAAACTTGTTGAAAGGAACCATGAACAATTTAAGAACTTGTCCCAAATTTGTTGACCTCTACCTTCTACTATATATATTTCAACATACAGGCAAACGGCTTCATGCTCTATTCTTATGGCATATCCATTCTTACATGTGTCAATGCATGCACACACACACACACCACACACACACTCAGATGCACACAATAGTCTTCACTTGCATATTAATAATATTATGCAGTTTTCTTGTGAAATAACATCAAAAGGACATTTCTGTTCTTTATTTCCAATCTGAAGACTCACTTATTGCACTGTTTTTTATCTCAGTTGTTTTAGGAATCATTCATGTGAATTCTCCTTTGTTCATCACTTTCCTCGTGCCTTTTGAAGTTATGGGCGGGTGTTGCTGGTAGGTTCTACTTCTTTCCTCTCTTTTTCACTTGTCTTTCATCTTGCTGTTTTCTTCTTTTACCCTGATATCACTGCATATGGTGAACATCGGTAAAATTTAAATGAAACAAACAAATATTTTGCTGTTCCTTCTTTAACTGACCCTGATGTCACTGCATATGGTTGACAGGTTAAATTGCAATAAATCAAAGATTTAAGAAGCTTTGGGTATAATTCATCAAAGAGAATACTGACTTAAAGGTAAGGGCAGTACAATACGATAATGTATATATTCATGTTTATGTATATTTCCCCATGTTTCTGGCTCCTTATTTGTGAACCTGATGAATTTCATGTAATAAAAGCTTTTGAAAAATGAAAAAAAGTGTTCTGTTATGTAAAATTAGACAGAGTTTTTTTAATGGTTTAGAGTTGTATTGATTCTTTTATAAACACTACATTGACTCAATTTGTGTTCGTTGCAAAGCGAAAAATGTGCAAAAATTAAACGTTCTACTTATCCTCGTCTTTTCATTTTTTCCCTCATTATGTTTCTAATCTTTGAAATGCATGTCAATCAAGGAATGATGCAATAATCAACAAATCACCAAGAATTATATGCATATGGTTCCTGGACCATAAAATAAGCCATTTTACTACTCATGTCAATAGACTGATTTAGATAGTTCCATGTCTCTCAGTAATAAATTTACATAGAGATTTTGATTTGATTTGATTTTACCCACACCTAGATAGAACTAAAGAGATCCCAGGGTTTTTGGTTGGATTTTAAGATTTTGCCTTGACTATCCAACTGTAAACATGCAAGGGATCTTTAACATGCACAGTGTTGTGATCTGCACATATGAAATTATCCCAAATCCCTTTTTATGGTCCGTCTCGAAAGAAATTCAAGAAAAATGTTTAACCTGTCGCTATTGTCAGTGTCAGGCACAAACCCACAACCTGTTGGTTGAGAGGTTAACACTTCGCTACTGGACCGCCAAGTCCCCCTTTATAAGGAGAAGACACATCCCTTAGATCCAGAGAAGATTGGCTTTTTTAAAACCTTCATAATACATAATAATAATACTAATAATAAAATACATTCCTATGGCGCTTATAGTTATACATGTACATAAGAGCTCTAAGCACTTTTACAAGTCACAAGGTAAATTGTAAAAAGAACACAACTATGACCAATATTAAACATACAGAAACAAAAACTCACAAACACAATTGCATACACGTTATATTATTCATATCAACGTAATGATTGGTCAAAAGAGAT
>JAXRKP010000222.1:252500-270000 GCA_037039925.1 Doris montereyensis | reverse complement strand
GTGTGCAGATCACAACAATCTGTGCACGTTAAAGATCCCTTGTATGTTTACAGGGCAGTCCGGGCAAAATTAAAATTCCTACCAAAACCCATGAGATTACCTTAGTTTTGGATGTGGGTAAATCAAATCAAATCAAATCAAATCAAATCAAAATCTTCAAAATGGTCGCTTACCATCATTGGCCCAGCTGTTGTAAACGCCACCAAACTGCAAAAAGCAGCAAGGACGCTTCCAGCTGACCAGCCAGCCATGGTTTTCCAAGGAGATGATGTGAAATGCTAGTGAGCAACCCCTTTCTCGCAGTGTTGTCGTTATGTCCCAACTATCGTCTGGAGAACCAGTAGGATATGGACGTAGAAGTAGAAGTGAGAATGACTTTATTATTTATATGATAAGCGAGATGACCCTGAGGGGAGCAATAACAAAGACAGGGACGGATTGTCTCATAAGAGTCAGACGAGAGATAAGAAGACACAGAGAGAGAGAGAGAGAGAGAGAGAGAGAGAGAGAGAGAGAGAGAGAGAGAGAGAGAGAGAGAGAGAGAGAGAGAGAGAGAGAGAGAGAGAGAGAGAGAGAGAGAGAGAGAGAGAGAGAGAGAGAGAGAGAGAGAGAGAGAGAGAGAGAGAGAGAGAGAGAGAGAGAGAGAGAGAGAGAGAGAGAGAGAGAGAGAGAGAGAGAGAGAGAGAGAGAGAGAGAGAGAGAGCGAGAAAGAGAGACAGACAGACAGACAGACAGACAGACAGAGAGATGGGAGAGAGGGGAGAGGGAGAGGAGGAGATAGAGAGAGAGAGAGAGAGAGAGAGAGAGAGAGAGAGAGAGAGAGAGAGAGAGAGAGAGAGAGAGAGAGAGAGAGAGAGAGAGAGAGAGAGAGAGAGAGAGAGAGAGAGAGAGAGAGAGAGAGAGAGAGAGAGAGAGAGAGCGAGACTCTTGGAAATATCCTAGCACCCGAGTTTGTTTGAGTGTCGAAATGTTATCAGTTCTAGCTCTAGCGTTTGCGGTCAAACAAAACTCGAACTCATAAATACCTGATATAACGCTAGTGCAGTACTATTATGAAACTTCTGACAGACTAAGACTTATCAAAACCGGTTTGTGATGGAAAGTAGACGGAAAGTTATAACAGTATTACGAGTGGATCCACGTGGATACCTTATCACCCATTCACAGGATCAAGTAGTAGGCAGCTTAATCCAAGTAGCTGAAAAGTACACTCGCAGATATCGAAGAATTGTGCATTATCACCGTTGCCGTGCCTCACTCTCTACTTGTTGGTGAAAGTGTCATGAAAACTGACGATTTCACACATCTCACCATAAACTCATGGTATCACATAATGTAACATAACATCAAAAACTGACAGTTTCAGTCTTAACATAAACATCACATAATGTAACATAACATCAAAAATTGACGTTTCATCAACATAACTGTAACATAATGTAACATCAAAAACTGACGGTTTCACACATGTCAACATAAACTAAACTGTAACATCAAAAACTGACGATTTCATCTCACCATAAACTGATGGTATCACATAATGTAACATCAAAAAACTGACGGGTTCACACATGTCACCATAAACTCATGGTATCACATAATGTAACATAACATAAAAAATTGACGCGTACACATCTCACCATAAACTGATGGTATCACATAATGTAACATCAAAAACAGACGGGTTCACGCATCTCACCGTAAACTGATGGTATCACATAATGTAACATCAAAAAAAACTGACCGTTTCACATAATAAGAAAAACTTATGTTTTAACATATACATGTAACATAAAAAACACTGACGGTTTCACAAATCTCATAACAAAACTGATGGTTTCACATATCACATAAAAACTGACGGTTTCACCTATCACATAAAACACTGACGGTTTCGCATATCACAATTAATTACAACCGGCAGTTTCAAATATAACATTAAAAACTGACACTAATTATCCCATTTTAATGGTAAAAGTTGTTGTTTTCTCATTCGTCGCTCCTGTAGCTGTATCTTTCCCAGTGTTGTTACACAATCAATAGAAAGAAAAAGTTTGGGAAAGTTCATTGTTCTATTTTGTGTTTTTTAATTATTAAAAAATAATTAATTCATTTGGCTTGGTAGTTTTTTTAATTTTCAGGCTTGCGATATATACACACACGCGTACACACACACACACACACACACACACACACACACGCACATACACACACGCGCGCATACACACAAATACATCCTTAGGAACTTTACTATAAAATGATGCCATTTAACTCTTGTATTTATATTATGCTGGTAATGGTAATGACGTATTTGTTTTATAGACTAAGTACATGTATATAGAATACTTATATACAGACGTGTATAAAGGCTGGATGTTAATTTATGATGATATCAACAGAATAATATAATTGAGTCATGATGCCGCAAAAAAGATAAAAAACCCAACAACAATACACACCTAGATCTACATCAACGAATTCCATCCTACGTTTTTGGAAAAAGTATTAAATTCAGCTTGGTCATTTACATTCGTGATAATAATACTCGAAATGTTTTATTTGCATATCCGTCACTGTATTTTGTGTGTCCCAGTATGCATTCGTACACCTCTTATTCTCTACACTTCATACATGTCATTGTCATTGGTGAGTTGACATGCTGATTAAAAAAAACAACATGTTGCTTTGATTTTATCCACATCCACAACTAAAGTGACCACGGGGTTTTGTTAAGATTTAAAATTTTCCCCAGATTGCCTTGTACACTTATAGTAAACAGCCAAGGGATCTTTAACGTGTACATAGTGCTGTGATCTTCACACGATACCTCCTTTTATCAACCGTCTCCGATGGGACTAGGTGTCGATCCACCTACCTGGGCCAGGGGTTAGATTTTACTAAAAAATCTCATTGTTCAGCCGTCAAGAAAATTGACACGTTGCATCTCGACTACCGAGTCTCCCGGACACGCTGGGTTTCTTTGGCTTTAATGACATTTGGGTTGGGAGGTTGACACGTTGCATCTCTACAGAGTAGTTGAATGTGTTAAAAATACACTGTTCTCTTTTATAGTTTTTCATGAGTAGTTTCTTTGGAAAATCTTTGTCCTCTACAGTTGAATGTGTTAAAAATACACTGTTCTCTTTTATAGTTTTTCATGAGTAGTTTCTTTGGAAAATCTTTGTCCTCTACAGTTGAATGTGTTAAAAATACACTGTTCTCTTTTATAGTTTTTCATGAGTAGTTTCTTTGGAAAATCTTTGTCCTCTACAGTTGAATGTGTTAAAAATACACAGTTCTCTTTTATAGTTTTTCATGAGTAGTTTCTTTGGAAAATCTTTGTCCTCTACAGTTGAATGTGTTAAAAATACGCTGTTATCTTTTATAGTTTTCCATGAGTAGTTTCTTTGAAAATCTTTGTCCTCTACAGTTGAATGTGTTAAAAATACGCTGTTGTCTTTTATAGTTTTTCATGAGTAGTTTCTTAGGAAAATCTTTGTCCTCTACAGTTGAATGTGTTAAAAATAAGCTGTTCTGTTTTGTAGATTTCCATTGGCGACTGCTGTTGCCGTTGCTTTTTTGTTAAAGGTAAGATCCTGTTTTGTTTGTGCAGCACTGTCAAGACATCAATGAATCTTGAGTGATGAGAAGGTATGCGTCACATATTCCATATGTCTACAACCAATGTCTTGAAATTAAACAACTAAATCAAACAAATCTGGCCCCTCTACCATCCCGACCACCACCACCCCCACCCCCCCCCGCCAAAAATAAAATGTCAGCCCGACAAAAAAAACTCAAAACAAGTAAACAACAACAACAGCAACAAAACAGCAACTATAAACACGCACAAACAAAGGGGCGATTGAAACAAGAACTTACCTTTACCTACGTCAAAACAAAAACAAAACTATTTTTTAAAAAACCCAGTCCCCACCCCCCAACAATAAAACAGAAAAAGACAGAAACATGAATCACTGCAAATATTTTCTTGGTTTCCTTTTTTTCAACAGTTTATTACGATTGCAAATTACTATCTTCTCGATACCGGTACTCAATGTCTTATTTGACGACACTTCACTTATGAAAAAGAATAACTTTTTCCGAAACAGGACGAATGCACTAAGTCACTGAGTCGTGTAAAAGCATGTCAGCGCCCCTGGGAGCCACGAAGGCCTTTTCCAGTAGGCACGTCATTAAATCTTCTGAATAAAGTATCGTCATATAAAACGTATGATGAACCAATACAACAAGGAATTTGTAAACATCATCGTTAGATAGAAGACTTTCCTTGCTTTGCTGTTGTCATTGTTGAAGACAGTGGTAATTTGAATGTTCACATGATTATAATACAAAGTACTTGTATTGTTCCGAATGTCAATGAATTTATTATGAGTAATAGTAATAGAAATAGTAGAACATTTTTATAGTACCTTTCGCCGAAACCTCAAGGCGCTTTACAATACAAGTTGAAATATTCTTAAAAAGATACATTCAAATTTCAATGTTGCATTCCAAACACACTCACACTAATAAAACATTATTAAAATTGGGCATCGTATACATTTCATCATTTACAGAAGGCAATTTCTAAAATATATGTTTTTAGTAGTGTTTTGAAGATTTCAAGACTGGTTGCAAGTCTCACAGATGGAGGTAAAGCATTCCATATTTGTGGTCCAATTTTGCCAAAACTTCTATCTCCGAAACGTTTCAAGTGAGTTTTTGGAATTGTCAATAATTTAGAATTTTGAGATCTTAGTAGCATTATAGTGGTAAATGTACTACGACACTAGGAAAAATTAGTTGAAGTTTTATCAATTCAAAATACAAGTCGCCTTATCATTCCCTAGTGTATTGGAATACAAGTAAAATGAGAATAAAATAGCTGAAGGAAGGGTGATAGTATACTTCTAGGTATAGTTCTCTACCCGAAGATGGAATTGGTCCATCTGTACAGTTCAGCTTGGATATCTATCTCCATATCCATTGGCTCAACCTGTGGCGGGGCTCTTCTCTTCACCCGTCCGTCCCTGCCGATAAGGAATGTCTCCCAGTTCCACTGAATGTCACTCGGTTTGATGGGGTTATAGAAGAGCATTTCTGTGTCAAACACTTCGGCAGTTGCCGGACAGTATTTCTGAAAAATAATGAAAATAAAATATAAACATTTTTTTCTTTCTTTTTTCTTGTGTTTTCTGTTTAGATGCTCCCAATTTCACCGTCCAATATTTAATCCTAAGGGAACGTTCTGTTCCATTTCATAAACGTTTCCAGTACATTTTCCCTATTTTGTGATTGTATCACGTACACCTTCTCCCCATTTTCACGCTGCCTACATTTTGGTCTTTTACCTTAGGTTCACTGACTTCATCAGTACGTACATGATACTATTAAAGAAGGGTGGCTACTATATAATTATGAGGAATTCCTTGAGGTCATATACATAATAATATGATGTTGACATTGAATCATTGATTTGTAAAAAAAAAAACAGATTACGAAAGAAATGTCCCTATAACTCTTTCTCAAAATAAAGGGCGCAAGGGGAAAGCCAAAACTGCCTATAATAACAATGTCCATTAAAATCGTCTATAACAATCGTGTACGGCAACTGTTCAAAATTATGAAAACCAAAGATTTTTACTAACAAATAAAGAAATATTAAGGTTTATTTACTGAAAAGTACCATAATTCCCCAAAATAGATATTCAATAGTCATCAAAAATTAATTTTCAATGTCCTCAAAACCGTGACATCTCTTGTTTTCCCATTACATCCTTCAATAACTTACAATATAATCACGTCATGGTATATTTGTATGTTGTATACACGCACAAACTCATACATGTATATCATATATGCTCTTATCAAGGCTCATCATATTTAGCTTCGAGTACTTATAGACCATGTCTTCAAATGATGAATGAATTTGAAGCGCTACAAGAGACCACGAATGGAATGTTCCAACTATAGAGGGATATCACTGCTGAGCTTACTAGAACAATTGTATGCCAGGATAATAGAAATAAGACTGAGGAAAAGAGAAAAAGATCAGATTGAACAACATCTGAGCGGATTCAGAAGAGGGAGAAGTGTGCAGGACCACATATTTATAATTAGACAAACAATGGAAAAAAAACTCCTTTAAATAAATATTGACTTACCCCCTGTTTTATTGACTTAGAAAAGGCATTTGACACCGCGAGGAGAGAGAAACTATGGCATTCTTTCAAAAGAACATAATGTAGAACAAAATTTGATAGAAGCTATTAAAAGTTTATACAATAAACCATCATGTGCAGTGAGAGTAGCTGGAAACTTATCTAAAGAATTTAAAGTAGACATATGAGTTAGACAGAGCTGTAGTTTGAGCCCTCTTTTGTTTATCACATGTATGGATTCAGTTACAAAGGCATCATCAAAAATGGAGAGAAAAAAACGCATGTAAGTATGTGGAAACTCAAACCGGTAAGGCTATCTTATCAATGTTTTCATTTGTTCATGATTTAGCTCTATTTGGAAAATCAGAAAGTGACCTTCAATATAATATCAACATGCTGAATAATGAACTAAATGAAAGAGGATGGAAAGTCAATATAAAGAAAACAATAACAATGCTAGTAACTAGGAAACTAAAACACAAAACCTTAAACTGGGCAGAGATAAATTAGAACAAGTCTAATACTACAATTACGTAGGAGTAATGATTAACTCAGAAGGAAACCTAAGAGAAGAATTTAGCCAGAGAATTCAAAAGGCAATGACAATATCTAACCATCTAGGAAAGACATTTATAGATAAACAAAAATTGTCAACAAAAACCAAAATGGCAGTATACAACACAGCTTATTGTCCTTCTCTCCTCTATGGCAGTGAAACCTGGACCTTAGACAGTATGGAATACACTTGAAATAAATACAACTGAAATGAAATATCTAAGAAAAGTAGAAGGGAAAACAAAAAGAGACAAAATCAGAAACACAGCAATAAGAGATCAAACCAAAGCAAATGGCATTAAAACTAAGATATAAATATATCAACTGAGATAGTTTGGGCATGTAAACAGAATGAATTTTTTAAAAATAGCTAAATCAGTATACAATGCTAAAACCCAAGGTAAAAAACCAAGAGGTAGACCCCACAGAAAATGGGACGAAGCTATAAAGGAGGCATTAAAGCAAAGACATCTAACCTTCACAGAAGGAAACAAAAAAATGTCAGGATAGGGTAAACTGGAGAAAGATAATTTCGGATACTAAATCCCATACACAGGAAGGTAAAATGGATACTGACAAAGAGAGAAAGAGAAAGACAAGAGAGCATGTCAATTTCAGGTTACTCCTAAATAAGAACCTATTAATCATCAGGTCACCAACAAGATCTCGCAATCTGGCAATATGGTATAACCAACTATAAAATACACAATGTAATGCATGCACGTGTATTATTATTATCATATGTGAATCTCTATTCCACACCATAACATTTTACCTTCAAGTAGGTGTAGATTTTGTGCTCATTTTTACCATTCACTTCAATTTTTTCAGTCAGCTGAAAGTTAGGGACGAAATTATTGCCTGGTTTGACCCATCTCACTCCATTCAATATTTCCGTGCCGTTCTTCCCCGGTTCCTCCTGTCGAACAGTAATCATTAAGAAAGCTGGTTGTGTTTGTGTGCGTGTGTGTGTGTGTGTGTGTGTGTGTATATTGATTTTTTTGGTTTTATGATAATAAGTTCATAGCATATGTGCATGTTTATTGTTATGACACACAACAACAACAACAACAGCAAAAAAACAAAGGAAATCCAGAAAACAGATTATAATTACAGAGCCTCCGTGAAAATAGCATTACTTTAATATTCAAAAAATCGATGGAGAAAAGATTCATATCGAAGCCCTTTGAAGAGCAAAGGTTAAGGAGAAAATGATACTACTACTACTACTACTACTACTACTACTACTACTACTACTACTACTACTACTACTACTACTACTACTACTACTACTACTACTACTACTACTACGACTATTACTACTTCTGCTGCTGCTACTACTACTACTACTACTACTACTACTACTACTACTACTACTACTACTACTACCACTACTACCACTACTACTACTACTACTACTACTACTACTACTACTACTGCTACTACTACTACTACTACTACTACTACTACTACTACTACTACTACTGCTACTGCTACTACTACTACTACACTACTACTACACTACTACTACTACTTATAATAATAATAATAATAATAGTAATAATAGGTCTAAAACTAAAACGTTTTGAATAAATTACGTGTATGTGTGTATGTGTGTGCGTGTGATTGAATGGGTGTTTTGGACGAGATCACTCCTCTGTCAACTGTCCATGGTATGCCATTAAGGTAGCAGCGGTTTTTATAGTATCGTTTTCATGGAAAGTCAACTACCATGGGCATTTTGTATTTCAGTGTTATAAGCTACATTCAAAGTCCGTTCCACTTCCACCCCTGTGCACGCTATTCTGATTCTGTCCACACGTATATTATTATTATTGTTATTATTATTATTATTATTATTATTATTATTATTATTATTATTATTATTATTATTATTATTATTATTATTATTATTATTATTATTATTATTATTATTATTATTATTATTATTATTATTATTATTATTATTATTATGATTATTATTATTATTATTATTATTATTATCATTATTATTATTATCATTATTATTATTATTATTATTATTATTATTATCATTATTATTATTATTATTATTATTATTATTATTATTATTATTATTATTATTATTATTATTATTATTATTATTATTATTATTATTATTATTATTATTATTATTATTATTATTATTATTATTATATCTTCACAACTGTCTGATGTGTTTGAACGATAAATGGCTTGAACAATTGTCGATTTGTTGTTATTGAGCACAATATCATATTTTCAGGTTTTAGTTATGCCATATATGGATCGACACCTAGTCCAATCGGAGACGGACGATGCAAAGGAGGTCCTGTATGCAGATCACAACATTCTCTGCACATTAAAAATCCCTTGGCTTTTTGTTTACAAAGGCAAAATTACAAAAAAAAATCCTACGAAAAGCGCCGGGATTTCCTTTATTTGTGCTTTGGGTACAGAATCAAACCAAATTTTAAAAAAGATAACACGTATATTTGATTTTTTTTCTTTCTTTACCTTAAACTTAAATAACTTATATTCCCAAGAGACTCATTTCGAGAATGATTGTATCGAAGAATTTCTGTTGAATGGCATTACATTAACAGACTGAAAGCTCAACAGGCACACTTTTGCAGAAAGTCAACGGGTTGTTGATACATTTACGAAACATATTTCTATTGTAATCGATTCTTTGTACGATTTTTTGTAAAAATATCGTACACTCATCCTATAAACATCGGTAATTTGTAAGTCGTACTGTAGTAGTATTACCGGAAGTAGAATGACCCCGCAGTCAATAAAGACGCTTGCCCCATACCGTGTATTCTGACATAATGCTGGTCCTAAAGAATCTCAGTGTTGATTATATATTTTCTAACGTCTCTTCATGTGTATCGATCCTGTGCTTAGAGTCTTTAAAGCAAATAGATCTATGTCTCTTTCATGTTTCAATAGTGCTGATATATTTGTGTCTTCTCTGTTTGGGGTGTGGTGTTCCTGGGATTGGGTGTTAGTATATTATGTAGTAGTTTTTGTAAGTCCTGGTTAAGTGTCGTTGGCAAAGGTGTCGGTGTTCTTCCTCTCTATCTAGGTCTCTCTAAACACACTGTCCCTCTATAGTATTTATAATAGGTCTACTGCACATATATATGTGGTCTACTATATAATATTATAAGTGCTATGTTTAAATGACATGAAATGTTATTTAGTAGAGAAAAAAGTAGATGCTCTACCTTGTTGAAATTGTTGCAAGGGAACCCCAGGATGACGAGATCGCCACTGGCACCACCATATTTGGAATTGAGTGCATTCATTCCATGGTAGTGCAGGGAGAATCGTCAGTAGGTAGCTACGTTGACGATAAGAACAACCTGGGGGTTTGGCGGACAACCAGGGAGAATGAAAGATATGAGAATTATAAGTTATCCTTCACCGTCTGAGTGATATTACATAATATTGTCAACATAGTATGAGGAAACAGGATATGAATTAGCAATGAGAGCATAATACAGGAATAAATATTTATATATAAATATAAGGATGTCTGTGCGTGTGTATGTGTGTGTGATAATTCATATCATAATGCAATGTCCACATTCAAGTCGGGCATTCTTTGATACATATGAATGAAAATATATTGATGAATAGACAGATAGAAGAAGAAGAAGAAGAAGAAGAAGAAGAAGAAGAAGAAGAAGAAGAAGAAGAAGAAGAAGAAGAAGAAGAAGAAGAAGAAGAAGAAGAAGAAGAAGAAGAAGAAGAAGAAGAAGAAGAAGAAGAAGAAGAAGAAGAAGAAGAAGAAGAAGAAGAAGAAGAAAGAAGGAGAAGGAGAAGAAGAAGAAGAAGAAGAAGAAGAAGAAGAAGAAGAAGAAGAAGAAGAAGAAGAAGAAGAAGAAGAAGAAGAAGAAGAAGAAGAAGAAGAAGAAGAAGAAGAAAAAGAAGAAGAAGAAGAAGAAGAAGAAGAAGAAGAAGAAGAAGAAGAAGAAGAAGAAGGAGAAAAAGAAAAAGAAGAAAAAGAAGAAATAAAGATTATAGAATGGTGAAGATGGAAATAATATTATCCAGTAAAACTCATGAAGAAGCTGTGAGACCCAGTCTGACCTTGCCTTTGTAATCACTCAAGTCTATCGTCTTCTCCTGCATTATATCCATGAGAGAGAAATCGTATATGGTGGTGTTATCTGAAGATGGTTGGTTGCATGTCTGCAGACAGAAAACAAAAGACATTGACATATTTACGAGAGAGTGTACAGGCCAGTCAATAGTTAATAGTTAATAGTTAATAGTTAATACACATTAACAATGTCAATGGCATGTCTAATCAGAGCGATGATTTGATTATGTTGTGTGTTTTAACACCCGTTGTGTGATGCTTCAATATCTAAATCGCATGCATCTCAGTCATCCGGTGTGGACGAGTCCATTGTAGCGAAGTTCTCATTTCCTCTTATAATGTCAGTGATTATTTAGGGGGGGGGGAGGGGTTACATAATACGAAGGGATGCATGATTACATGTGGTGTATTTTTTAGTGCCGTTTGCCGCTAAGCGGGTGAGTAATACATTGTTAAAAACACATTATATTTTGAAATCATATAAATACTTCGTAGATGAATCGTATTTAGAAATTCAACAGCTATCTTAGAGGGGCAATCGCTGATTATTTAATTATAGAACCCCTCATCCTTTAATGGAATTGGGTATGCCTACATAATCACCAGGGCAAGGATATAAAAACTGGTTGGTGCAAGTTGTTTTATTTGGGTTTTTAAAAAAATATACTTGGCGTGGTATCCTTAAAGAAAGTCATTTAGGTTTGTTATCCTCACTTGACTCGATCAAAGAAGAATCCGTCTAGCAACTGCTTAAATATCCTTCTGGACGTGGCGGTGTCTCTTATCGGTTATCCATTGCCAGTCTCCCAACTCCTGGCTTTCATAATTTGTAGTGATTCGTTCACGTCACGCTCACGCTCCTATTGTCTTCATGTCCTTCCTCTGGTTCTTCTTCCATTTAATTTACTTCCCCTTCCAACACTGTTCTTCTCAGCGTCTCGTGCCTCTTGAGGAGACCAAAGTGCTTCAGCTTTGGTTAGGGAAATTTGGTAGTCCAGAGGCAAGGTGTCAGCATCTCAACCCCCAAAGGTCATGGGTTCATGCCTCGCCAACGGTTTAAAGAAAATTTTCGAGTTTTTTTCTCGAGTAAAATCCCCCCCCACACATTCCTTAGTCGGAGACGGACGATAAAAAGTGAGGTGCCGCGTGCACATCACAACAGTCTGTGTCCGTTAAAGATCCCTAAGTTGTTTATAAGGCAGTTCGGGCAAAAAATTAAAAATCTAAAAAACAAAAACAAAAGAAAAGAAAAACAACCCCGAGATCACCGTAATGTTGTGGATGTGGGTAAAATCAAATCAAATCAAAATCAGCTTTGCTTGTCTGACAAACATTTCTAACGCCCCACCTCCACTATAATTTCTTCTCCTATGGATTAATTCATTCGTATTTCAGGATTAATTCATTCGTATTTCAGGATTAATTCATTCGTATTTCAGGATTAATTCATTCGTATTTCAAGGATTAATTCATTCGTATTTCAGGATTAATTCATTCGTATTTCAGGATTAATTCATTCGTATTTCAGGATTAATTCATTCGTATTTCAGGATTAATTCATTCGTATTTCAGGATCATTTCATTCGTATTTCAGGATTAATTCATTCGTATTTCAGGATTAATTCATTCGTATTTCAGGATTAATTCATTCGTATTTCAGGATTAATTCATTCGTATTTCAGGATTAATTCATTCGTATTTCAGGATTAATTCATTCGTATTTCAGGATTAATTCATTCGTATTTCATGATTAATTCATTCGTATTTCAGGATCATTTCATTCGTATTTCAGGATTATTTCATTCGTATTTCAGGATTAATTCATTCGTATTCATGATTAATTCATTCGTATTTTCATTCGTATGATTAATTCATTCATGATTATTTCATTCGTATTTCAATTAATTCATTCGTATTTCAGGATTAATTCATTCGTATTTCAGGATTAATTCATTCGTATTTCATGATTAATTCATTCGTATTTCAGGATCATTTCATTCGTATTTCAGGATTAATTCATTCGTATTTCAGGATTAATTCATTCGTATTTCAGGATCATTTCATTCGTATTTCAGGATTAATTCATTCGTATTTCAGGATTAATTCATTTTTTATTTCAGGATTAATTCATTCGTATTTCAGGATTAATTCATTTCTATTTCAGGATTAATTCATTCGTATTTCAGGATTAATTCATTCGTATTTCAAGATTAATTTTCAGGATTAATTCATTCGTATTTCAGGATTAATTCATTCGTATTTCAAGATTAATTCATTCGTATTTCAGAATTAATTCATTCGTATTTCAGGATTAATTCATTTGTATTTCAGGATTAATTCATTCGTATTTCAGGATTAATTCATTCGTATTTCAGGATTAATTCATTCGTATTTCAGGATTAATTCATTCGTATTTCAGGATTAATTCATTCGTATTTCAGGATTAATTCATTCGTATTTCATTAGTTTATTCGTATTTCAGGATTAATTCATTCGTATTTCAGGATTAATTCATTCGTATTTCAGGATTAGTTTATTCGTATTTCATGATTAATTTATTCGTATTTCAGGATTAGTTCATTCGTATTTCAAGATTAATTCATTCGTATTTCAAGATTAATTCACTCGTATTTCAGGATTAATTCATTCGTATTTCAGGATTAATTCATTCGTATTTCAGGATTAATTCATTCGTATTTCAAGATTAATTCATTCGTATTTCAAGATTAATTCATTCGTATTTCAGGATTAATTCATTAGTATTTCAGTCCATACAATTTTTTTTAATATTCGATGACAAGAATGCTATTGTTAAACATATATTGTAGTACAAAATAAATGTTTTAACGGTAATAGACAACCGGGCAGTAATAATAGATGGGCTATGCTCCCGGGAGAGCTGAGACTGAATGAGAAGAAGAATATTTATTTTTAAAAACGCATCCTATAGAATGAAGGGATGGGGTAAATGATACAAAGTACATGAGCCTACATTGATGAGAGATACCCCAATAGTGAAGAAAAAGTGACTATAAATCCACGTATTATCTCTCATAACGTAGAATTGACGTTCTGTGTGTTGTGTCATAATGCCAGGTATAAGTTAACACAAACTTCTGATGCTTTATTCCTTGATACTCGATGTCAAGACAGTGGTATCTCCTCAAGGAGGTTTGCTACTGGACAGCAAAATTGGGTTACCCTATTCGAATGTGATCTTCTTTCGTGTTTAAGATGTTTGCTTTGCTTTAACTTTAACGCTGAACCGTTATCAACAAGGATTACGTTTTATCAGCTCAATCATGTTTTTAATGTTTGAAGCGGATACTTTTGCTTAGCAGGATAACTATATTATATTAACGTTTATCAAGAGAGAGAGAGAGAGAGAGAGAGAGAGAGAGAGAGAGAGAGAGAGAGAGAGAGAGAGAGAGAGAGAGAGAGAGAGAGAGAGAGAGAGAGAGAGAGAGAGAGAGAGAGAGAGAGAGAGAGAGAGAGAGAGGAGAGAGAGAGAGAGAGAGAGAGAGAGAGAGAGAGAGAGAGAGAGAGAGAGAGAGAGAGAGAGAGAGAGAGAGGAGAGAGAGAGAGAGAGAGAGGAGAGAGAGAGAGAGGGAGGGAGGGAGGAAAGAGAGAGAAAGAGGGAACGGAGGGGGAGAGAAAGACAGAGACAGACAGACAGAAAGAAAGACATAGACATACGGACATAAAGACAAACAAAGACAGTGACAGACAGACGGCCAGACGGACATACATACCGACAGATTGACAGACAGAGACGGAAACAGACAGAGAAAAAGAGCTGTCTAATGAGAATTTTCATCTAAGCGATTTTAGATAATATAATATTTCTAAAATTGAAATAATATTAAGAAATGGGAATAATTACTGTTCAAACACCCCCCCCCCCCCCCCCCCCAAATAGTAACAAGCATAGATCCTTTACCGCTTAGCCAAAGATTATTATGTGATCGTATGATAAAAAAGTCCATTTATGAACAGCTATCACCATGCTTTTTGTGCTTTTTTTGTTGTTTGCATTGCTTCTTTTTCTCTCCACGCTGCACTGAATACCGAAGATTGTTTGACCAAGTGATGTTTTTCGGTTCGCTAAAGTTTTCGCTTCGTAACTAAGGAGTTTTCAGCCTCAAATCGCCCAGTCAAACATACCAGAATCGTCGGCTGTTGTGATTGTGAGGTAAAGCGGACAGTAGGTTATCAAGCCCAACATAACAAACCCACTACTTTAATTTATAAAAGCAAAGCGTTGGCATTGGGGTTCCTTTGCACCCTATGGTTTGTTTGGAGTTTGGGTTCCAAGACGCACCCCGTAAGTAATCATTCTTGAATGTGACAAGCGTCGTTTTTCAAGGGCCCATTCAGAGTTCAAAATAACGATCCAAGCACAGACTGTTGAGATAAAGACAAGACAAGACGAATCCCCTTGATTGTGTCAAGTGTTTAGCAACTGAATTGCCAAAGGAAAAGCTTAGTGTTCACGTGTCAGTTCGATAGAGTGAACTGAAGACAATTAAAAAAAAAAAAAACCCATTGAGCCGTCATGCCGAGAGTGTTTTCTCGCGCTTCTTCTCGGACTTACGGGCTGCTGAGAAGGCGCTCATCGACGGGCTGTATTGTACCAAGTTCGTGTCATGTCTTTTATTACCTAGGCTTACCATTTGCTTGTACCAAGTTCGTGTCATTCTTTTATTACCTACGCTTACCATTTGTATTGTACCAAGTTCGTGTCATGTCTTTTATTACCTAGAGCTTACCATTTGTATTGTACCAAGTTCGTGTCATGTCTTTTATTACCTAGGCTTACCATTTGTATTGTACCAAGTTCGTGTCATGTCTTTTATTACCTAGGCTTTACCATTTGTATTGTACCAAGTTCGTGTCATGTCTTTTATTACCTAGGCTTACCATTTGTATTGTACCAAGTTCGTGTCATGTCTTTTATTACCTAGGCTTACCATTTGTATTGTACCAAGTTCGTGTCATGTCTTTTATTACCTAGGCTTACCATTTGTATTGTATCAAGTTCGTGTCATGTCTTTTATTACCTAGGCTTACCATTTGTATTGTATCAAGTTCGTGTCATGTCTTTTATTACCTATTACCATTTGTATTGTATCAAGTTCGTGTCATGTCTTTTATTACCTAGGCTTACCATTTGTATTGTATCAAGTTCGTGTCATGTCTTTTATTACCTAGGCTTACCATTTGTATTGTATCAAGTTCGTGTCATGTCTTTTATTACCTAGGCTTACCATTTGTATTGTATCAAGTTCGTGTCATGTCTTTTATTACCTAGGCTTACCATTTGTATTGTATCAAGTTCGTGTCATGTCTTTTATTACCTAGGCTTACCATTTGTATTGTATCAAGTTTGTGTCATGTCTTTTATTACCTAGGCTTACCATTTGTATTGTATCAAGTTCGTGTCATGTCTTTTATTACCTAGGCTTACCATTTGTATTGTATCAAGTTCGTGTCATGTCTTTTATTACCTAGGCTTACCATTTGTATTGTATCAAGTTCGAGTCATGTCTTTTATTACCTAGGCTTACCATTTGTATTGTATCAAGTTCGTGTCATGTCTTTTATTACCTAGGCTTACCATTTGTATTGTATCAAGTTCGTGTCATGTCTTTTATTACCTAGGCTTACCATTTGTATTGTATCAAGTTCGTGTCATGTCTTTTATTACCTAGGCTTACCATTTGTATTGTATCAAGTTCGTGTCATGTCTTTTATTACCTAGGCTTACCATTTGTATTGTATCAAGTTCGTGTCATGTCTTTTATTACCTAGGCTTACCATTTGTATTGTACCAAGTTCGTGTCATGTCTTTTATTACCTAGGCTTACCATTTGTACCAAGTTCGTGTCATGTCTTTTACATAAACACAATTCGTATAACAAAATATGTGCCGGTATAATATTATGTATGCCTCATCAGAGGCCATTCCTCTTCTTTATTTATCTCTTTTTCTTTTGCTTGAATTTGAAAACAAATTGCAGTCACACTTAAAATGAGCATGTCATCGCCAGGCCATTTTTATGGGTCAATTTGAATCTAAAGTGACACTTCTGGTGTTGTCTGTGGGCGAAGGAGCAAGGCGATTGGTCTTGGCATTTATTTGATCAAATCAACGTCCAACCAGGCTGATCGACTCCAGTTACTAGGGTGTGCATTGCTCCGCTTCAGGCATTTGCCTCCAAACAACAAGAGGGGATTTGGGTATTTGATCATGTAGTCAGTTTATATTATGAATCTCCCCTTTTTTTCTGACAGAAAATTCTTCGTCTTGATCCTATCTTAGCTAGATCTAAACCTACTGGCAGTGAATTCTACTGAAGATGGGTGAAAACATGGATGAGCTATGTACACACTATAGAATAGATCAATGTTGCCCAGGCACACTATACTTCTAATGTCATTTTCGAATCCCGAAATCGCTGTTTATGTTTGCCAATACGTATGCTTTAAGCTATGATACAAACAGCACAAAGACCTTAAATAGGCTCATAACTCGTCACCTCCAGCTTGTGATTCGAATCCCCTTCCAACCGCTCCTTACACACACACACACACACACACACACACACACATGCTTTTCTTTCATCAAATCTGGTGTGATGGGATTTCTCTCCCAGTGCCCCTTCTACTT
>JAXRKP010000222.1:207500-247500 GCA_037039925.1 Doris montereyensis | reverse complement strand
TTCTGATGCCTCCAGCTACAGCCACAAAGATGGCAGTAGCATAAAGATTCACTACGGATAGGAAAAGAGGGAGAGCCCAAATGGAGAAGTGGCGAGAAAGCTGGGGGGGGGGGAGGGGGAGGGGAACTATAGACGATGGTCCATGACAGATAACACTGGTGACCTTTGATGGCTTCATTGGTTTCATTGATATTTATCCCGTCCACCATATGTAGTTATCTCGGGGTGAATTGAGAGGAAACAGCAAGATGAAAGATATGTAAAAGAGTGACAGAATAAAAAAGTAGAATATAAAACTACCAGAGCAGTGCTCGTTAAAAGTAGTAAAAGCCTCATGTGCGTCCCCACACAAATATTTAAACCTTAAAAATAAACAACAGTGACTCAAAACAGCTAACCCAGGTCAGAACAGTCAAGCAACGACAAGTGAAGACACATTGAATTTGAAATATGTTTGGGTTGGTTACTAAACACCACATGGTGATTAAAAGTTTTTGATATAACTTGATATAAGGGTAATTCAAAGCACAACGTTTCATTAGATATATAACATAAACATAAAGTTCTCATTCCAAAAAAAAAAAGTAAGATAGGACTGACTAACTCATACCTCTCCATTTACGAGGGCAGACATATAATCTAAAAAACATACAAATAAATATTTCAAACATACAAATTGTAGACACATTTCTATTACTTCCACTATCAATAAATACTAGATCTATCTTGACAGTGGGTATCATTAGGAGTAAGGTTTAGTTTACAGGATGCAAAAGTGCTGTGCTTTGCCATTTTCTAGTAACTGGGAACAATACAGAAAATTCAAATATGAGGTCAGAGTCTGAACCAATGGGAAGGCACAACATAAACAAGGTGCCTTTGTCGCCATTTTATTCAAAGTCCGTCTAAACTCCCTGGAGACAATACAGTACAGAAGCCTGTTAGATGCTTCATACTAACACTGCGACAAGATCTTTCTCTTACTATAGCTGAATGCTCATTCACATCTGAGTCAAGTAAGAAAAGCAAAGTAAAGTACCTTTCCTAAGAGTACAATGGTGTAAAAAAACACTTGGGTCAGCCACGGGCTTTGAACCAATGTCGTCGTGATTACAATCTCACAACACTATGGTTTCACTACAATGACTTCAAAACTGAAGGCTTCTCAGGACTTGTGTTTGGCAGTGTGATACTTTTCAGTTAGATGTGATGAAAGAAATTTCGACAATGTTTTGTATTTTTATATATAGCAAACTTGACTAAACTTGTATTGTTGAGCTCATTGTTTTATTATCAAAATAATTGTAATTACTTTTATTAAAGAAAATAAAAGGAGTGAGCAACAAAAAGGACATCTCCACATGAGTGGATTAAAGACAATTTTCCTCATATATCTTTATTTTGCTCAAGGGCCGAATCTTATAGACAAATACTGCTGCCTACCACCTTGACTTGATGAAGCCTTACTTTGTATGTTTCCAGTAGGAAACTTAATCTCATCGGCAAGATTGAAAGTCAAAGTTGCACCAAACGCAAAAGATAAAAAAATCCTACTGAACATAAAAAATCCTTTACAGGCGAAAGCTTTTCCCTATTCAGCATATGCTTAAATTACAAGAAATCATACACTTCATGTATTACTATGGAAACTACATCTCACTGAAAGGGACTCCTTGCTAAACTGCTGGATTGTTTTTTCCTAATAAACTGCACAGTGAAAGTAGTGTCATGGAAAGCCATCCTAAAAGCAAAGACGTTTGCTTGATTTGTTATGACATGAGTGCTGGAGTATATAGTAAAGCATGCTCCTTTAGCTTTGATTATAGTATAAGATGAGGTGAAACACACATCTCTCACACACCTTGCCTGACCCTTCATTTTACAAGTATAATAATTTAATGTCAGAGGAAAGAAGACATCTTGTTATCATAAGGTGACTTAAGGCTAAAAGAATCAGTATGTGGTGCAGAAAAGTTTGAACATAAGCACAAAAGGGAAGGGTGTAGCAACAAAGATTTTCTCTCTCATAAATCCCCAAGACCCAAAGCTTATCTTCCAGTATCTAAAAATATTCCACAGCTCAAACATAAATGATACATTTTCAAGACAATTTTGATTCCACCATTACAATTTATAGAAAGCTTAACCAATCAATGACTTTTTCATGTGCCGAGTCTGAGGCAGGCATTGGTGATTGTGGATCACCATTATTCTTCTCTGTCATTCAAGGATCTGACGAAATTGTTGTTGATAACGTTCCTATTTGTGGCCCAGTTGTTAAGACTCTTTATGTATGTTGTTCTTTGTCTTCCTTTGCATTTTGTTCCCAGATCTTTTCTAATATAGTGCTCTAGTCCTCCCTTCCTGTTCATATGTCCAGTGAATTTCATTTGCTTTTTCTAATATTTGTTACGAGTGCTCTTTTTTTGCCCTGCAAGGGGCAAAACCTCTTCAATCGGATTTAGACAGCAAATTGGACCCATGTTCTTCAATTTTCATGCCGGCAGTCCGAAAAAAAGAGTAAACGCTCAGCACTACATGGATCAAGTTGATAGACCCAATCTGTTGCCATTTTTTAGCAACATGAAAATCACATTCTGAAACAGGACATCGCAAGGGCGTACACTGCTCATGCCACTCAGGCCGTCTTGAGCCAAAGCAACATAAATTTGCTTTAAAAAATGAACCCAAGGCCTTAAACCATTGTCCAGCTTAGGCTAGCCATCCAAACAGCAAGGCACAAATTTCACCGGGCAATCTTGACAAACTTGTTACCTATAAACACAGATGGTGCACTGCAGTTATTCGTGTAAATGGGGGACACACAAGATATTGATTGGAGTTTGGACATTAAGACTTATGGCTTACATTAATTTTGATTGCCTTGAGAGTTGAAAGCGTAACACTGTGTCTACATTTGATAGGTCATTATTTTCCAATAAGAATTCATTTTGTTGCAAATAAACTAATAAATTGAACTCATTCATTTTGCAGTTTCGCATAATTTTTGTCGGCCAGATTAAAAATAAATTAAAAGTAACAATTTCTTGAGAAAGTTTGTTCAATTATTCGAGTGACAGATATAAAGATATGTGATACAGAAAAGACGCTTAAAGAAAAAATGTTGAAAAGGTTTTAAAAGAAGATCAAATCTGTGTCATAGTGTTGCAGTCATTTAGAAAAGACATTCAACATAGAAATTCTAAAAGTGAGATATCATGTATTTCATAAAGGACGGAATGTTGTGAAATTAAAATTTATAAATAAATGTGAATAATGAGTAATGAAAAATTGCTTGTGACACACATCAGACCGAACAGATATCAGATCCATCCGGCTCTTGCAATGGACGATGAGATTCGCTTAAAAATTAGTAGCAAATGTGTTAGATTTAGATACATTTCAAAACCTTATTTGCAACAGTGTAAACAAAATAAGTAGCTTAAACCCAAGTCCACAAACCTAATCACTCAGCCACTGACATCATTAATGCTAATGCCATTGTCATAATGACATCATTAATGATGGACTAACATCTCAAGACTAGAATGTCATCTTTTTGTTCACAGATCATTAGCTCAAAACATGTACCGTAACCCTTCTATTTTATTACAGTACCAGTCTGTGGGTTATTGTTCTTGAGCTCAAACATCTAATGGTTGGGGAAAAAGATGGAAGCTAGAGGAGAACAGTACCAAAGTTATCATGTGCCTGGATATATGAGCTCCAAGTTCCAGGACTGCGCAAAACAACAATAATTTACAAAAATTTTTGTATTAAAAATGTGAGTGTGAGTTAATTGCATTGCATCTGCTTGTCTAACAACTTAGCTCATGTCAGAGGTCTAGCTAAATAATGTACCTGGATAAATTTGATTGTCAATAGTAATAGACATTAATATTTAAAAAGTAAAATCATCTTTAGATAGTATCTCATGGCCTGCACAGTTTTCAATTTCAAATTCATGTTCTGTTTCACTATTTTAGTAATTAAAAATCGAAAGAAAGGAAGTTGAAGGCTCAACTGTAGTGGATTCCATCTGTTTTCAATTCCTTTTCTATTTAACAACTGTTGATGTGTATGTTTTTAAAAGTTAAAGAGACTCTGCATATTGACCCAATACAACTAATGCTGTTCGTGTACTGATTTAAGAAGAGATGTTCCAACACCATACAAACAAGCCTATAGGGTATATAACATATTCAAAGAAAGAAATATTTGGTAAATACCAACATTTTGCTAAATGAAGACAAACATGTCTCTTACATACAAAATTCAAGCCATTGACTACTTGCTATGTTTATTTAGCAGTGTAGAAAATGATGAATAAACTATTGAATCGATATAATATGGACTGAAAAATAATACGAAAGAAAGCGCAGGGGATGTGGGGAGAGGGGGAAGGGAGGGTACACTGATTAAAATCTATTTTGCTAGCACGGATGAAGCAATATTGAAGACAAGGAAAAAACTTTGATCAATGCCTTATGAACGGAAAAGTTATAATAAGAAGAGATCAGTACTAAGGGAACAGTAATAATATTCACTACAATTAAACCCTACATTTCAATAAATATATATGTATATATATATATATATATATATATATATATATATATATATATATATATGTATACATTATATGAAGGCCTTTTATATGCATAACATTAAACACATGGTACACAGTATTGTTTCCTTAATGTTCACCTATTAATAGCACTTTAATATCGAATGAATACATAAGATAGATACGTAAATATATTTTGTTCTGAACTATCTCAAATATATGCAGGAGATGCTTTACTCTCATACAAATGCAAAATACAGCAGTTATTCTTTGTAAAAGTTGTCATCGTTGATGAAAACAGGGCAGACATTTTCGCTTTGCAAATAAACTCTTCGATATAACTTCTAACTTTTATTATCTTTGTAGAAACTAAATGATGATTACAATGAGTGGAAGCAGATGTTAAGTTTTTACTGGGTCATTTGTTAAACTAAAAATAAAAATAAATGAGGAATCTAACGAGGAGATGATCCATGCTTGCTACCGACGTAATTCAAAATTGCGGACTGCAGAACTTGAACCCGCTGGGCTTCCTCTTCTCTCATTCGTACCAGCTCCAGATCCCGGCCTTTCATTTTTTCCTGAAGGAGAACGATCTCTTTCTCTTTTTCCTCCATTGTATGTCTATGCTTCAGCATTTGCTCTGTGTATATGAAAATAAGAATGAAATCTGTAATACAAAATCGATCTAAATTTGACACTTGTAATCTTAACAAAAAACAAAGTTCAAAGAAAAAAAGATACTTTCCACAAACTTTTGTGATTAGAATGACAACCTGAAGTATATGGTATGATATTCAAATTTCACAATCACTTTTAAATCAATCCTCTGGACTAAAGCAATTCCAAACATTTTACGCAATATAGAGTAGTTGCCGTGCAAATGCACGGTGGTTGGGAGCAAGCTTAAGCATGCACTTGGCAAGCGTGCACTTGGGTGGTGATTGTCAGGTCACCATAGTTTGTTACGATTATGTCCATTTAGGTTGGATGGGGGGGGAGGGGGGGATGCATCCCTTGAGGTTCCTTATTTAGCGGTATAGTCACACTTTTGCATTGTTCTAAATTACATCGTTCTTTTAAAAAAATTTTTTTATTTAGTTATGATGTAATTGTGACGAGTTTATTTAGATTATACAGATAAACAAAATGAGACTACCAGACTCCTAGCGTTTAGATTGATACGGATAAACAAAATGAGACTACCAGACTCTAGCGTTTAGATTGATACGGATAAACAAAATGAGACTACCAGACCTCACACTTTGATCAGGTCTCCATCCATGTCCATGGTCAACTCATTCTGTGAAGGTCATTGACCACGCTCAGCACTGTACAGCTGACATCACTGTACAATATTGTTACTACTGTACAATACACTACAGTACAACACTACACACACAGCAGGCAATACATGTTGTGATTGTACTGATATTACTTATAGTACTTGGAATAAGGAAAGAAACCATAGTATATTTACACTTCAACCATAAATAGAAACAAGTCATTAAAGTTTTTGATGATTTACAGATAGATGCCAATTTTACTTTCATGCAAATGAAAATTAAAATTTATGCGACTTTGATATGAGCATGCTGAAAAAAGATCAGATTCTAATATCCTCATGGCAATCAGTCTGTGGTGGCTTAGTATTCATGGCCACAAACAAGCATATTGATACGCTCTCGAAAGCAACACAAAGGGTTTTTAGTACATCAAGGAACCGTAACAAAGGTTTAAGATATAAATTTAAAGATCCCATTATGAAAACACAGGGCTCTGAATTCACCTTTATGATTAAACTGAACAAAATAATGTGCAAAGCTGTGGAGTCTTCAAGGTGAAGTTACAGCTTTAGAAGGAAGAAGAAGCAAAAGAAGAAGAAGTACACAGAAAAACGTGTCACATGATAACACGGTTTGTCGAAATTTACCTACATTTAAAACCTTTTATCTTTTAACCAACCCATTATAATGTGGGTTACAACTAAGTGATAGCAACTCAAAAAGCTTTTATACCTGACATCTGTGAGTCCACAGTGGCCAATTTTTCTCTCATCTCTGAATGAATTGATCTTTCCTGTTCCAACTTGTTTTGATACTTGGTAACTTCATGTTTCACCTTGCCCACTTCTGACATTGTTTGATTGTTCTTCTCTGCAAGCTCCTGCAAAAAAAATATAATGACGATAAAAACATAAATAAATTGACATGGCCTAATCACAGGGAGGGATAGGTTTTCCTGAAATAATTTTTAAAAAGAGGAAACAGCAAGATGAGAGATAACTGAAAGAATGAAGGGAAAGAAGTAGAACCTACCAGCAATAGCCGCCAACTGCCCACACGGAATTCTGAGATGTGTACGGAGAAAGGGAATGAAGTGTTGAGTTGTTATGGAAATACTAGCCATCCTGAATTTTTGCACATTATTAGAATGACATAATAATTCCATCTTTGCTTCTAGCTTTATGATGATTTTTCTTAAAATTTACAATTTTATTGAGTCGCTTATTTTCATAAAATATTCAGCAGCATAATTGTGCATGGAAATTATTATGTCAATAGAAAGTGAGAACAAAATAAAATCAATGCTGTCAACTGGAGACCAACCACCCTTCCCCTCATAACCATATCTCACAAATCTCATCAAAAGAAAAGAACTCCTATATTGTGACAGTACGATATTTTACCTGGGACATTTCCTCCATCTGCCTGCGGAGATTTTCAATTTCTATTTGAAAGTTGCTGTTCTTGTGCTGTAACTGTGTGACCAAGGAAGTTTGTTGATTACAATGGCTTTGGAGCTCATCTTTGCTTGTCTGAAGAACTCGTATCTTCTCTTCCAGTTGGTGATGCCGTTGTTCCTGGAAAAGAAAGAATAAAGTTCTCAGGCATTTGATGACTCAGTTCTTCATAATATCATCAACTTGCAAAAGTTTGAGCTAGATACACTTTTGAAAGGGTTTTCTAAAGATAGCAACGCGTAAAATGAATAGTGAGTAAGGCAATTACAGCATTTTAAACATTTATGAAAATTAAGACAATATGGTTTCCTCTGATATAAAAACTAGAGGCAATTAATTATTTACAATGGCAGACCTGCATGTTGGTTTGCTAGAGCTACACAACCTATGAATCAATACCAGGGTTCAAGGAAAGGATGGCAATCTATTTTACTTGCACTAAGGCTGAGTAAGGTGATTCAAAACACTTTGACATATGAACCAATCCAGTAAACTGTGCGAAGTGGTATTTTTACATAGGACATTCATAAGCAAAATCCTGAGGCAGAATACAGGCCAAGAGAGGTAAAGAAAAGAAGTTTGACATATGAATCAGGATGGTCGCGTGTAAACCTAAAATTCTTTTGCCTAATTTTAAGTAGGCTGGATTTTTAGCTAAGAACAATTCTTTAACAAACATTTTCATGACTGAAAATCTGGTTTTAAGCAACATACAGTCATTCAAATTGCTAAATGTTAAGCTAGTGCTTGTTTATTTTCATGGTTTTTTTTATGTTTCATTGAAATCATCTCTTTTTTTTTTACTAGCTAACATAAAAAAAACCATAATGGTTTTATAATCGAAGTATAAACATGAAAATTAAGACCTAATTTCTTAACTATCTTATCATAGTATTTCATATTCAATTTCCACATGCTTTGTGGGTAATCTGTAATTGATATAAAACTGTTTTCATTACCTCCTCTGACTTCAACCTGTGTTTTAAGGAAGACACTTGCTCCTCTGCATTCAGCTTGTCTGCCACATTGGCAGCTTTGAGGCGGCTTATTTCTTCCTCATGGTCCAGCCGTTGATGTTCCATTTTTGAAATTCTATCCCGTAAAATGCGTTCCATGTCCTCGCTCTCTTGCTTCATCCGAGCCATCTACAGGGTCATAGGGAATAAAATATGTTAAAAAAGAGAGAAATATATCTAGATAAGTCTGAATAGAAAGACAAGAAAACATCACTAACAGCAACGATAACTATAAAACCAGTGTGTTCAGTCATATACAAGAATTTCATATTGAAGAAAAATACACAAAAATTTCATGTTTTGTGAATTCAAAGAAATAAGCCATATCTCATCTGTTAAAAGACATTCTTGTGTTAAAAAAAGTAAAGAAAAAGAAGAAGCTCTTACATCCTTCAACTTGTATTGTTCTAAATCTCTCACTGATTCCTTGTGCCTCATTTTTTCCTGGCTGATACGTTCTGTAGCAAAATAAAAAGAAACACATAAATTTGAAATGACTGACAATTACATTCTCCAAGCTGGTGACATGTAAAGTCTTATAGCATCTGAGTATTTAATTAGGGGTGATGAATGAGTATTCAATTAGATTTTTAGATTTTTCAACATTGAGAAATCAGATATAAAACTAATTGGAACTGAATGATTTGTATGTAAATATCAATAACTAATTTTGATTGTCTTGACTTTTCTGTGTGTGTATGTAGATGTGTGTGTGTATCTTTCATAAGAAAAACAATTACTGGTACCTTCAAACTGTGAGCCTTTAAGAGTTACTTCAGACTGAAGGTGGGTGGCTTGCTCCTTCAGATCATAAATTTGCTCCTGCTGCTGCCTATTTTTTCTCTCCAAATCATCAACCTCAAAAAGAATAAGAAATAGTTTGCAACATACATGACCCTGTTCAGGATAAAATGATCTGGCATCAATCATGTCTATGCTTACCAAAGGCAGTAAAAGAATCACTATAAGTATAAATCACAAGTCGCATAAATAAATTTATCTTTGATCGTGCAATCCTTTAAAATCAATATCAATATTCCTGACCTGAATTACATTGTTGTATAAATGATGGCATGTCAACACTGTACAGAAAATAAGACTTGAAACAATAAGACTTTTCAAAAGGTAATACAGTGTCAGTTTCAGAAAATAATCAATTTAAACAGGTGGGCAAACTAATTAGTAAAAAGAACCATCAACTTAGCAAATCAATTTATACCTTGTTCTGAAGCTGGATATTCTTATCTTGGAAATTCAGAAATTTCTTTCAGAAATTTCATTTCCTCATTAGCTCTATCCTGAAGAAACAAAGTGGAAACAATTTGATTACATTTTTGTAATCTACCAAAGCAAATGATTTGCCAGGTGAAACAACTTTAAGTGTTTATTCAACATAGGTTCAATAAGCATTTGTTAAAAAAAAAAGACAATATTCAAGACCTCGCCTAAGAACTTTTTTTTTTATGGGATACCACCCCCCCACCCCCACCCCACAAAGCAGTTTGAAAATCAATCCTGCCTTCTCATTAACTAAATTCTCATTCTCCTTTTTTCCATTACTCCTGAAATTTTCTTCCCTCTAGTTGTCTATATTCAGTCTCTATTTTACTTTCTCTGTCTCTGTCTCCCTCTCTCTCTACTAGTACTAGATTGTTACATTTCATTTTTCCTTTTACACTGTCTCTTCCTTACTATTTATTCCTTTCTTATTCTTTTAAATCATGATTAAAATTTTTTTTAAATAATTCTTGTAACTAATACCCTTATTTCATCCTTCACAGTCAAATTCCATCATTCTAGAAAGTCTAACGAAAATACTTTACATAGTTTTTTTATGCTATTCTCCCTTTAATGCAAAAAAAATTTCACACCAAAAGTCTGTTTTCTATTAAAGTTATTTTTCTAAGACACGACAGATTATTTGAATGGTTGTTAAAAACCAACCTCTTTTTCCCTTCTCATTTCATTTAAATGATTAACTGCCAGTTCTTGCATCTCCGTTTTCAGTTTATGTACTGCAGAATTGAATTCATTAACTTTCTGTTCTGCTAAAGCCAGCTCTGTCTCTGTCATGGATAATCTGAAATACAAAAGACATGCCTAAAATGTTTACAATGGGCTTCCACATAATACAATTTATTCAAGTAAAGAAAGCTGCTTAAATGAGTAAAAAGAAAAAGGATGGACTTGTTTACATTCCATGCATTGTCATTGACTTGATATCACTTATTCACTGTCAGGGTGCATCTTTTGCCATTCTGACCACATCTTCTTCTTTCTACCTACGGCCACCTTTTCATTGTGCCCGGGTGCACAAGGTAAAGATGAATTTTGAAATCTTCCTGACAAGTAAAATTTCAACATAAGATATATTAGTACTCTGGCGGTAGACAGTCAGATTAGAGATCTTGAGATCATGAGATTCAGTGCTGGTCTTATTAGGCCTGACATTTTGTGCTTGGAAAAATCATTCAGCATGCTTTTCCTTTCTTCATCCATTTGTGAATGGGTACCAGCTAAAGCTGGGAGGTAAAGTGTGTGTGCACTGCGATATATACCAGGGCCGTGTCCAGGCAATGATTTTGTATCGCATGTTCCAATTCATGCCCCACAAACCAGAAAAAACTTGGATTTATGGGCCTCAAGGTCTACACAAATCTTAAATTACAATAAAGACATAAAAAATGTAAAAGACAGTCTTTAAACCAATGTTATCATGTTAACGAGTTCATGACATAACCCCTTTAATCCCTAATGAAATTGATATTGACACCTTAAACACTCTTAGTATGGATACACATTCAACTCTTTTTAAACAAAAAGAAACAGAAATCTCAAACAAAATAGGTAAGGTTTGGTTAAGGATTAATGACATGATTAAGTCACTTAGCTAGAGATTAATAATTTTAAAAGCAATAAAAAACTTACTTTGCTGATAAGGAATTGAAAGCACCTTTTCTCTCTTCAAGGGCAACTTGAAGATTACCAACCTGCTGATTAGACACCCTGTGTGATTGAGCAAAACAAAAATCAATTTAAAATTTAGCCAAAATAAAAAAAACTGATTTGAGATTCATAATGAAACTTGAAAATCAAACTGCTTTTATGAATATCGATTGTTTATGGTTTTTTTTAATGTAATGTAGGTCTTAAGTAGGATGACAAATATACCTCTTTGATTTTTGAAGTAAATCCTCCTGTTTATCAATTGTGGTCATGAGATCATTCAGCTTCAAATAAACAAAGAATAACAGAAATCAATTTTCTTCCTCTATGACAAACATGAATTAGTTTCATTCATAAATTCTTTGTGCTCAACTTACTGCAAATGATCTATGTATAAAAAAAGAACAGTGTACAGGATTGAATAAAAGATAAAGACAGAGATGGATTTATAGTCTGTATCTCCACACAAGTGCAGGCTCCCCCCACTGTATATCCTTTGTCCTACAGCAGTCCTTCTCAACTCCCGAGGAGCATGCAGTACAGCAGCCTGCTAGGTCGTGCCCCTTACTAACATTCTAACAATCTGACAAGATCATTCTCTGCCTGTAGCTGGGTACTCATTTACACCTGAATCAAGTAAGGAAATCAGAATAAAGTACTTTTCCTATATGTAAAACATCATGAACAAAAATATCTGGATCAGCCAGGGTTTTGAGCCAGTGTCGTCGTGATTACAAACTCACAACACTACGCCTCACTCTCATCAGCAACGTCACCAAAACATCAACATTTGATGGTGGTAAGACAGGTAACAAACATATGAAGATTTAGTTTATTTCGGTTTCATTGGTATTTACACAATTAACCATATGCGGTGATCTCAGGATGTGAATTAAGAGGAATTAAATAGCAAGATGAAGGACATTATATGAAAGCGAAAGAAGAAGAACCTACAAGTAGCGCCAACCAAATATATATGGGTATATTAGCCATGATGGATAACTGTTTTAAAAAAAGCATGATTAAAACAAGGTGGTATAGACTTTCACAAAACAGGGACTAGGTGGTCCAGAGGCAAGGAGTCAGTATCTTAACCAAAGGGTCGTGGATTTTTGCCAGACAGGTTGAACATTTTTCTAAAGTTTTTCCCTAGGTAAAATCTAGCCTCTGGTCCAGGAAGGTGGATCGACAACTAGTCCCAATAAAAAGGAGGTTCTGTTTACAGATCACAACACTGTACATGTTAAAGTTCCCAGGCAATTTTCTTTTTTAATAACCAAAAAAAAAAACCCCAGATCACCTTAGCTGCAGATGTGAGTTAAATCAAATCAGATCAAATCAAATATTCATAGCTTTTTCTCTCTCACAAAAACTTGAAACATTTCATGTCTGCCGTACCTGTAATTTTTTATCCTCATTCATCTCTCTGATGTGTTTCGCCATTGTCTGAGTCCTTTTCAGGTTTTCAGCAACTATCTCTTGACGATCAGCATTGTTGCTTATGGCAGTTTCTGCAAGTAAAAAGTAAAGTTATAAGAAAAAAATCTTTGTTACAGGATAAACTTGAAACAAAAGGTGCTGTATGCATGTCCTTGGTTCAGTCCTTTGATATATTAAAGGATAACAACAAACAGACCAGTTTTTTAAATCCAAGATCTCAGATACAATATATGTTTATATCTAAAATGTTTGAATAGATCATACAAGTGAAGATTATATTTTGAGAAATATTACTTATCTAATTAATGAATAATTGTTACCATTATATCATAAAAATATTACCTATAGAGAGTAAAACACCAATAACATGAAAGTAAATTGATCTTTTGGCTGGTACATCAATCACATGGTTCAACTGTGTGTAACAAAATGTATCATTCTCAAAAAGAACATTAAAAAAATACTAGTAGAATAGACAGAATTGAGTGAAGAGTCCATGGTCTTCGTTAATTTCTATCCTCCCATTTCTTTCACATGTGTTCAAACAACTTAAAGCTTGCAAGATACTGAGACCAGACCCACCTATGGACTTGGTGATGTCCGATGGGGACGCTGTTACCAGCCAGCTCTAGACGACATAAAGTTTTGTTCGTCTTCAGCATCTCCAAAAGAGCCCTGCCTCCTAAAAGGCCACCATTGTTCCAACGAACATCTGTGCAAAGAGATAATTAGGCAATAAAAAATTTAAACAATTGAAGACAAATGCTTTTTAATAGACAAAATGATATGACAAAAAATGAGAAGTGTATGTTTACAAAACCATACTTCTGGTGATCATAGATTCTAATACTAATAAAGGTAAAGAGAAGCAAATCTCTTCCTATCTATCTACCTAACTATCTATATGTCTATCTGTCTGACAGACTATGTATCTAACTTTTTATCTCCAAATCTACCTTTATTTGTATGAGTGTGTATACACTAAGAGTCTGGTGTTGAGATGATACTATCTTTTTGCAATCAAGGCATAGTAAATAGAATGGTACAAACTCTTTATCATCATGATTTAACACTGCTAATGGTTCATGTCAGCACTGGTGTAGCAAATTTGATTCCTATACATCATCCTTCAAAATGTTTTTAATAAAGCTAAAACCATATAATATTATACCAGTACAAGTACTATGGTACTGCTCTGATGCAAGAAAGATGTATAATCTAAAATACAAAATATCGAACTCAAATGAGAAAATGAAACGCCATCACCAAAACAAAATGAAAACAATGTCTAGCTAAAATCTTACCTAAAGCTTGAATATGTACATTGCGTTTAAGTGCTGCAGCTAGCTCAGAAAAACTGTCGTGACTGATCTGATTGTTGCGAAGATCTAATGCCTTGAGGGAAGTATTTGCACCGAGACCATCACAAAATGTTGCAAAAGAACCATCTAGCATGCCTAAGCCATTCCATTCTAGACACAAACTGGATTTTTAAAGATACAACACAGGACAACAACAACATTAAATGAAAGAAATTAATTAGCTGTGTATGAAAATATGTCAATGACAAAAATGAGAAAAAAATTTCAAGAAGGGATTGTCAAATTGAATTATTTATATTCATCACTTTGAAAATAGAATAAAAGGATTTACAAAAACTTATTTCCAAAAGAATAAAGAGAAAAAGAATATGCTATTCATATAAACCAAATAATGTAATATCTGAAAATAAAGATATTTTGAGTCAAAATTCTAAAAACTAAAAAGTTGAGTTCAAGTTTACTTGGAGAGAAATCACAAAGCATTAATCCTCTCGAGCTGTGGCACATTCATAAAGTGGGTATAGCATAACAAAAAAAAACCACTTTTAACAGATTATAACTAATGTATAATATAGGATGATAACACACAAAAAAAATGTAACTTTTTATAATTGCTGACATGTCCAAAAGAGTCAAATACAACAAAACACTTCAAAAGCAAGGTACAGTCCAAATATTACCTCACTAATGTTTTATTCTGTCGCAACATTTTCCCAAGAGCCTCTGTGCCATCACCTCGAATGTTGTTTCCTGGAAATTTTAATTTGCATATATGAATTCGTGTTGTATAATACTTGCCTAGTGAATGATGACAGCAAAAATACTTTTTATTGGTTACGTTCCAAAGGTAAAATATTTTCTCAATTAATGTTTTCATATGACCTCAACCTCTCATACTCATACTAAACGTATACTGTACTCAAACTTAGACCTATTAATACACACTAAGTAATGAAATTGAGTACCATATTTTAAAAAGTAAAACTAAAGGTTCTTCAAGGCCCTTACTGCCCATAGAGCCAAGCTTATCCTTGTTTCTATAGAATGAAGTGGAACAGATATAATTTCTCCCTAGACTGGACGCTGGTCTGTCGCAGGTTTTTACTCCCAGGATATTGTTGGCACGCATTTCAGGAAAAATTAAATATAATTGGAAAGGTTTTTGCTTACTTTCAAATCAATTTGCGACAAAAGCTGTTGTATGCAAGTCCTTGGGTAAGTCCTTTGATGGCTTAAAAAACAACAACAAACAGACCAGTTGCAATGTGCTGTATTTTTTAAATACAAAATCTTGGATACAATATATTTTTATATCTAAAATGTTTCAACAGTTCACACAAGTGAAGTTTATATTTTGAGATAAATTGTAAATTCAATTGATAAAGATTTATAATAATTTCATTATTAAAAAAAAATATTACGCAGAATAAGCAATACTAACATGGAAGCAAATTGATCTTTTTTGCTGATACATCAATCACATCGTTCAACTGTCTATAATAAAATGTATTATAATTCTAAATAGCGCATACAAATTATTTGTAGTATATAGACAATGTTAAACTCACCATCTTCTGACAACATGCAATCAGCAAATTTCAACTCAACAAATGTTCTGTCTGATGCTAAAGCTTTCCCAAGCACTGCACATGTTTTAGCCGTTAGACTGTTTGTGGACAAGTCGAAAATTGCTTTTCCTTTAGAGAATGAATGCTCCTGACTGAAAGAAGAATACAAAGAGTTCTTTGAAGAGCAAACAGCAATGAATGCAATTGAAAAGGACAAACAACATCATGGGACATGCGTCATATGGCTATTACAGATAAATTCTTTCATAAAGAAGCATTGACCGTCTTGGTATCGATTCATTCCTCCAAAGCGGAAGATCTTTCAGAAAACACTGACTACAAACTAAAATAAAACGCATCAGTTACACAGCTGAGTTCAATAAATGAATTACAATTACATTACAATCATTCACGTCCAATTATAAAAACAAAATATTCTCACAAAAACATTCAAATTGATAAGTTGATAAAATCATCTAGTGTTAATGTAACTGCCACTTTGAAAAAAAGAAAAAAGAGAGAAATACTAGATAACATAATAAATAAAAGATCAATTTGAATTTTTAAAAAGAATTCAAATTTACTCAATTCTTTACAATTTGTCTCCTTTGTTGGTGAAAGCATTCACCATATTATATTGTATGGAAAGTAGACAGAAACAAACCTTTTTAATTTTCCCAGTACACAATCTTGTGGATCAATATGGTGATCTTTGCAGAGGCGTTGATAGATTTGTCGGAAGTTGTCCATTTTATTAAAATCTCTTCTGGTATGGAAAAATAATTATAAGTATATCATAAAACATTTAAAGTATGGTTGTATGACTATCTGCCATTATTTCTTAATGAGCAAAAAATTGTATTAACTCATTCTTACTCACACTATACATATTTATATACAAAAAAATATAGTTGGACTCATTATAAGGGGATATGTAGACACTAGATGTAGTATTCTTCATTTTACTCTCATTATAAACCAGTCTGACAGACAAACTTTTACTGTTTCAAAAGATGAGTATCGAGGAGTAAAGTGATATGTTTTCTTCAGCAAAGAACTATCCGTAGTAGAGGATGATTTGCCCACAGCTTTTGCTACACCTGGAGTCTAAATTTGGGTCTGAGGGATTTAGATACATCCGGTGACCTATTAAACAAGAAACATTTGGAACCCACCTACGTCCATAATCCACCCACACCCCGCTCCCGTGTCACTAGATGCTTTTTGAAAATCCCTTTTTACTTTAATGTGAAACAACTACAGGACATTTATAATCCTTACGTTAAATATGCTGAAGCCAATACAGGATCCATCACGACCAACCGCAAAAAATTCAACATCATTCAGTTTAATTTTACAGGGAACAAGGTAATCAAACCCGACATTTTAACTTTCTACTTTCAACAAGCAAAAGAAAAGGCAAAGACAATTCTTTCCTTCGTGTAAACAATCCGCTTAAATAAAAATAATATCTTTATCATGAAATCCCCACGTGACTCATTATTAAACCTTTCTTTATCATTAAAGACATGGAAATCTTTTTATCATATATTGGAACAATACATGTATCTTTCTTAAATCGGAAAACCCTTTTCTTGAGGAAATAGATTTGTGTGAAGAGATTATTATTAATATTTTTAAAACTAGCTGTATTTTGCGGCCATCACACACATTACTAATTATAAACTAAACCACTAACTTCTCGGTGTCACCCTACATTGTCTGCTCCATTTTCTCCTTTTATCCCCCGTTATGTGCACATTGTAATAAAATGCTCTTTCAGGATATATTATCATCGATTATGATACCAAAGAAGTAAAGATAGATTAGAGACATGTTGCCTATTTTGTTTTTGTACTTTAAAAGAACGAAATAGCTTCAGTTATTGACGGAAAGTTTTAAAAGTTTAGAGGTCACAGCTACCAATCTTTGGAAAAGTTTGGCTCAGAGATTGACTCAGTTAAAACTATGTTTATGAATAAGATAGCGATTTAAATGATAAGAATCTTGAAAATGAGTCTGATGAGGATCTAGAAGATCATGGAATTATTAAAGCTGACAGTGATAGCAATGGTCAGTGCCCAAGTTTAATCAAATTCGTTGACTATTCTCTTACCAAATTCATAATCTTTTATCACGTTCATGAATGTATTTAGTCTAAATTTAAACCTTACATTTGATAACACTTAGTAGAGAAATATTTATATTTCACAAAGAAATTTATGAGTATGAGTGTTTTTGGTGTCATTCGAAAATGCAGAAAATCATTATTACTTTCACGAAGGCTGTTTATCAGTTATGAAGAATTGTTCCCTATAAGCTGGAATAATATGAAACGTTCCTTAAAGTTAAAGTTGTTTTAGGAAATAAAAATGTGGCTAGTGTCCCTTACTAAATATATTATATGACAATAATGTAAATCAATGACAATGGTGACTAGTAGTAGTGCGTTCCCGCTATGTACACATCTTCGCATCATGATACAATACACTGTCTTGTAACACTAAGAAGCAATAAATATGAGGGAGAGAAACGAATAATATTAGCTGTAGGTTCAATACGGCCCCTGTGATTCCATAAAGCAATTTTTATTGATTGATAAAGTGAACACTTTGATGTCGCTGTGTGTGAGTGTTTGACCATAGAAGAAATAGAAGCATTATAAATAAATAATTGGAAAGGGGATGAGGAAAGGGAAGAGGGGTGGAAATTTCGGGTGGTGGTGGAGCTAGGGTGTACAGGGAAAAAAATATTGTCAGCTTTCTTTTAGGTTTTGTTGCTGTTGGATTTCTCTTTTTTTCGGCACTTGCACTCTCTCTCTAATCTCTTTCCAGGGGGAAAAAGATGTATTGGCCTAGCGTCAGGAGCTTTTGTTTTGATTTAAAATGTTACCGTGGCTAATCTGATGAGTATATATGATTGAGACGAGATTTTCCTCTAGAATGTGGGGGTGCATCTTATGTATACGCCTCTGCGCCTGTACACAGTGATATATGGTACCTGATCAAACAGGAATATTTAAAGCCAACAGAATGTCTGTGCTATCTAATTAGTACTTCATGGATACAAAGGTATTCATCCCCCTACAACGAGTTTGTATACTTTTCAAACATTGACAATTTGAGTTTGAAATTGAAATACCAGACTGCCGTCTTCTTCTTCTTCATAACAACTAACTAACTCAATTCTTGAGCATTATTGTCAGCGGGCATATATATCAATTTAACCCCCAAAATATCAATCCAATTTTGATTTTAAAGTGAAGTGTCTAATTTCGTTTTTAAAGTATTCGTTGCTATTGCTGTGTGTGTTACATTTTTGTTGGTAATTCATTCCACAACTTTGCTGTACTATGGTCAATTGAGTGCAGGTGACTAATGTGCTCATTATCTTATGTTTGTCCACAAAGCTCCTGTAAGTTGTAGATCTAGATCTAAAACTAACAGAAAAAACAAAATTAGCGCTGTCGGTCCGGGCACCAACAAATGTCTTGCCTGGCATTCCAATTTCTTTAGAGAAAGGAATATAGACAACCATCAAGCTTATGCTCAATGCAACAGGAGTCACCCATGACCAGATGAGCAATTGGGGTAAAGTTTCTTGCCCAAGGAAAGAAAACAAAATGACTGAAGTAGAGCTCGAACCCAGTGTGAGTGGCAGTACCTCTCCAGTTCAAAATTAATAGATCTACATAAACAAAGAACATAATAGCCTCTGAATAGATTTTCTTAGTCACTGTTATTGGGCAGGTCATTGTTTCTTATAAACAAAAACAGTGGTTCAGTCCAATATAAAAAGAGCGGTCCAGTCCAACGTCAACAATTACTCAATTATTACCAACAACATTAATAATATTACAACGCCAACGGGTCCTGACTTGATTTATATAGATTAAATCATTTCGATCCGACCTTCATACGAACAGTAAGGATGCAAATCAAAGTGCACCGTATCTACACTATGTTAGGATTTACCGTGTACAAGGGGATTTGAGAAAATCATTTATTTCTACAAGGAAACATTGAAAATCCACGTAAAATAAGAGTTTAGTACGCTTTGCTTATCATGGAAACGGTGTTATTCTATTTCTACATTCATCACTATAATACAGTCTCAACAGTAGAGATGGAAAAATCCCTTTTGACTGCGTCAAATTAAAATTTGGTATATCAAGTAGTTTTCATCTCTCTTACATTCTCATTTGATAGTGAACGTTGTCACTGTTTTTGTTTGGACATCACTACTTAACCTACCAGGAAAGGTTTATTCTAGGATACTAGAAATAAGACTAAGGAAAAGATTTTAAATTGAAGAACATCAGAGTGGATTTAGACCAGGCAAAAGTGTACAAGACCACATATTTACAATTAGACGAATAATAGAACAATTCCTTGAGATATTGCCTTGCACTTGTATTTTATTGATTTAGAAATTGCATTTGACATTGTGAGGAGTGATGAACTATGGCATTCTTTAAAAGAACATAATGTAGAGCAACATTTAAAGGAAGCTATTAAAGGTTTTTTTACAATAAACCAACCTGTGCAGTAAAAAAACCCCGCCAGAAACTTATCTGAAGAATTTGATGTAGACATAAGAGTAAGACAGGGTTGTATCCTGAGTCCTCTTTTGTTTATCCCATTTACGGATTCAGTCGCAAAGGCATCACCAAAAATTAAACAAAAGAATGTACGTATGTGGAAACTTTCTTTTTTCTTTCTTTATCAGTTCCCATTCTACCTTCCGTTGTATTATAGCTATATGGAAACTGAAACTAGTAAATAGATCAATGGTTTCATTTGCTGAGGATTTAACTATGTTTGGAAAGTCAGAAAGTGAACTTTAGTATAATATCAAGTTACTAAATAATGAACTAAATAAAATAAGAATTTAAGTAAATACAAAGAAGACAGAAACAAAGCTAGTACTAGGGAAACAAAAAAGCAAAAAAAAATCTTAAACTGGGCAGGGAAAAGTTCGAACAAGTTCAAAGCTACAATTACCTAGGAGTAATGATTAACTCAGAGGGAAAACTAAGAGAAGAAATCAGCCAGAGAATCCAAAAGGCGATGACAATATATAACCATCCGGGAAAAGCATTTATAGGTAAATCAAACTTTAATTTTGGCCTAGCTCAAAACTGCAAAACTGTGATATGTGTCGTTTGCCATCTATAGTCTTTAATTCTTATTCTTTCAGTTGCTTGCCTACTATCAACTGTGATCCACTCTTTCATTTCTTTCTATTTGATTCCAAGACACGCTTCAGTTGTCTTTATGTAGTAGTAGAATGGCCTCGCAGTCAACAAAGACGCTCACCGTATACTAAACAATCTCAGTGTTGATCATTTGTTTTGTAACGTCTCTCAATGTGTCCCAGTCCTGCACTAGAGTGTTCAAAGCAAGTAGGTCTAATTCTGTTTTTAGTTGTGTTGGTATGTATGTCTTTTCCATTTGGGTTCCGGTGTTCCTGAGGCTGGGTGTACACAAACACACTCTGTAGTTTTGTAAGTCATAGTTGAGTGTCATTGACAATGATGTCGGTGTTCTTCCTCTGTATTTCGATCCCATACTAAATAAAATTACACGATGCATTGCTGATTGAGCTGGTATTTTCTTATCTCTCATGAGGATGTGTCCAAGTAATCTCTACTGCTGTTCTTTGACCCTTTATGTAAGTATTTTTAATACCATCCCATTTTGCGTTGACCTCATCTTTATCATGATATGATAATATGTGTCCGCTTTCATGTTGGAATACATGTCTTCCCCACTTTTGGACCCCATAGTTTCTCTGCATCGAATTGTGTGCTTTTACATTTGTTGTTTTCTTTGCTCTTGCTTTCCTCGTTTTAAATCATATTTTGGCTACCATAAGGTCGTGGTCAATACTGACATCAGCTCCTCTTTTGATCTTTATATTATGCATTGGTCTTTCCCAAGTACCGTTTATTAACAGATAGCCAATCTGGTTACTGTCTCTTCCATTCGGGAATACCAAGTCAGCTTATGGTTAAGTGTGGAAAGATGGTCCATCCGATAGCAAGGTCGTCGATGGAACAAATCCCTATTAGTCTTTCACCATTTATTCATCCATGATGCCATGTCCCTTCTTGACCACGACTCTCTCATATGTGCTTTTATTTCCAACTTTGGTATTCATAACTACCATCACAATCTCCAGGCACTAATGTCTTTTCTATTCCTTTCTTCGATTATATGTACCACTTCATAATGCTGGTTATCATTTTCCCTCGAGTTTCTGTTGTGCTAGTTCTCAGCCTTCCTGATTCTGCCCACCTGCTTTCAATAATCGGAGTGCTTATTGGCCCACAGGGGCCTATAAAATTTCCTCTAGAACAATCCTTATTTGCCCACAAAATTACGAGTGATCTCCCCTGTTTTCTGCCCTCACAATCCGGGCCTGTTCACAGAACACTAAAACTAAAAAAAAAAAAAAAAAAAATTAGTGTTCTGTGGGCCTGTTCGACAACAAAATTGTGAGTGATCTCCCTATTTAAACTGCGCGCTCTTTCCACATAAAGTTTGGTCCCAACACCACCACCAGCTCCTAGAACAACTTCAAAATCTAGCACTGCAGTGCGTTGTCATCAACCTGATGAGATGAACGAATTTAAAAAAAAGACCTTGTGGATTTTGAAACTCTATGTGCTTCTGTTGGAAATCGAGAATTGCCCTGTAGAATTACTACCTTTGTTTACAATGAAAATTTATTTATACAATCCATGGATTACTTACAACCTTCTGCTGTTCCAAGATTTTTGTTAACGATACACCCTGATCGAACCTTTGATGGATATCATGCCGGAATAAAAACATCAATTGTGCCACTGTCAAGAAACAGAATCACCAAGATAGTTCGATGGTCACAGCTTGAGGCATCTTTATCTTATCTGAATACTTTGGAATTAAACCACAAAAAGTCTGTTTTGTTGGAGCAATGCTCAACTTTAAATGTAACTGCTGTAAAGAGTGTGAAATATTCAACAGATATAATAGTGCGAGCTTTTGAATACTTAGCTACTTCACGAGCTTTGTACAGTCGTCTTTCGTTATGACTTTGGATTACCAAGCATAACTACACTGAATCGAATTTCGTCAAAAGTTAATAATTCAGATGATATAACTTTCTTAACTGGTGTTTTTTCTTCCTTAGAGGAACAGCAGAGAAAATATAATTTGTTAATCGATGAAGTTTATGTGAAGCCTCTCCTAATGTATCACGGAGGAAAACTATTTGGAAAAGCAGTAAACAGACCAGAAGCACTTGCTACAACCGTTTTAGGGTTCATGCTAGTTTCTCTTTACGGAGGTCCATCATTTTTGATTAAAATGCTGCCTGTACATAAGCTTGATTCGCAATTTATGTTTGATCAAACGAATGAACTATTAGCTCGTATAAAAAATGCAGGAGGCTCAGTAGTTTCAATTATTTGCGATAATAATAGGATTAATCAATCTTTCTTAAAGCTATTTTATTTAAAATCACCATGGGAAACCACTGACAACATATTTTTATTGTATGATTTTGTACATATTGTAAAAACATTAGAAATAACTGAATCACAGAAAAAACAGAACAACTTGTATTTGATCATGAAGGAGATGAATTGACTGCAAAGTGGGAGCACATACGAAAACTACAAAAGCTTGAAGGTGATGGTTTAGTAAAGATGTCAAAGCTCAACTACCAGTCTGCTAATCCTAAACCTATTGAGAGACAAAAAGTGAAAACCTGTTTAAATGTCTTCTGTGAAGAAACTAAACAAGCCTTGATTCTCCACTCTGGAATGCAAGATGATAATATTGATGGAACAGTAACCCTCATATCCAAAGTAATTGAATTTTGGAAAATAATGAATGTCAAATCCCTTTCTGAAGACAAACGGTTCAAGGATTCATTACGTGCTGCTATTTTTTCCAACGATGATCCACAAATAAAGATTCTGCATGAATTTACTACAATCTTCTGAATATGTTCTTCTTGGAAAATTTACAACTGATCCTATTGAAAAAGCTTTCAGCAAATTGAGACAAGGCAGTGGGGGTACATATTTTATTAATGTCCAGCAAATTCTTGAAAAGGTCAATATCTTCCAAACTAAGGTACTATTGCGTCTACGTTTTGATGTCGATGAGCTTTCTTCTGTCTCTGGACATTCATGTGAATTTATATGGCCTGAAGATGTTTGTGAGCTTGTCAACAATTTGCCAGACCTGGAATGCTCTGTTCAAGATGAATTAAAGCAAACTCTTGTCTACATTGCTGGGTTTGTGAGTCGGAAGGATGCTGCAGATGAAGAGGACGAAGACGCTTTTACCTTTAATTATCATAATATTAATAAATATGGATCCTTTATATCCAGTTTGGACAGGGTGGTTTGAAGATTGCAAATGATGCCACATGTCAGTGGGCAATTTTTTCTTACATCACTTTTCATTCCATTGTCAATATCGTTTGCCGAAAGTCTTTGAGCGATACATTTTATCAAATTTCTGAAATTTACAATTTCAATGTAAAACTGTCCCATTGCCATATATTGAGCTACATATTTTTCAATAATTATTGTAAAACTACAAACAAGCCATCTGACAAAGAACCCAAACAAAAGATTCTAAAACTCTCCTAGGTAAGATAGTCTCTTTACTCCTTACTAATTCAAATACTTTTTGCTTTTCTTACTGTTCAGAGTTCAAGTTCATTTTTTTTATTTTATTGCTTACTTTTTCAATATTTATGCTTCCTTTTTCATTGTCATTGCTTTGCTTACTGTTAAAATCCATTTATTGGTAAAAAAATGTCATCGACTCCACATTATTTTTATGGTTGCACGTTGCATCTGCCCGGGTACAGTAGCCATGGTACATAGGCCTACTATCTTTCATCAGCCAAAATATTCCATTGCTTGCTGAATCATTTACCCCGACGTAGATGTCTAATGTTTTTAATTAAAAAGAAAATTATTTATATACCATTTTGATGTATTTTGCATTATTGCATATTACTTTAAGGCACCTTTAAAATGTTGGTTAGATTCAATGCTTTAAGTCTAACTTAGTCTAAGACTACTTACTTGTTTTTGTTTTATTGCAAATTGTTGTCAAGTCTGATGTCACCTTTTTCCCCACTATGCCAGGTTTTTTCTTTCATTTTTTGATTATCAATGCTAGAGGTCATTTATTTTCTTTTTTGTTGAATCAATGTTTATCTTGGAATTATATACTTATCAAGTTGATATTTGTTATTATCCCTTTTTTTTTTTCACATCTTGAAAAATGACCTAAAATGTCTTGAACATTTGCTGCAAATTATTCAAGTTCAAAGTTAAAATAAATTTTGAAAATTCAAAACTGTTATTTTTTAATTGATCTTGTTGAAATAAAGATTGTTCTTCATGTTTTTAAAAGTTCTGTTTTAAAATCTAACTGTATTCACTTTAATTAAGTCAAAACAAAAAATTAATTTGTGGAACCTGCTTTAAACAAGTATCATATCAGGGTATGGATAGAAAAAAGAATGTGTTTAATTTCCCATGAATAGGCCTACATGAAGAGTGTGATTACTGTGATCCTTATTAGAACACTTGATTCGGAGATACAAAAATTGAAATCAAAGTAATATTGAGATGAATTAATAAGGTAACAAGGAACAAATAAAAAAAAAAGGATAATATAATTTTATTTTTAAATATGCACACATTTTTTACTCATTCACAATCACATACTCTTTCTTTGTTTTTCTTAATACCGGTTGTAGTAGTATTATTACTATTATACATTGGAAAAATACTAGGCCCAATTTAATAATAGTAATTATTCTGGGTTTTTTTATTCAATACGATCACTCAATACTTGTGTTGTAGGGCACACATAAAAAACTCAAGTAAGTCAGTAAGAATATATAAATGTAGAAAATTCACCAGCCAGACTAAGACTAGGCCTTAACTCAAACAAAGTCAAAGAAAATGCAGGAAGTGATTAGAGCGACCAATCATAATAATAGTAATAATACATTGTATATGAAATCCATAAATGAAAATACAAAAACAATATCCTAATTCAATATATATATAAAGAAATTAAAATATATAGCCCCCCCCCCCCCCATACTCCTCAATGTCAAATGCTTCAGTTAATACCATCCTATTTTACACTTAGATAGAGTCATTTTAAGTAAGTTCAATTTATAATATATTAAAAAAAACAAATTTAAGTCAGATTCAAAAATAGCTCAACTAATTCAACCATCACAATCACATGATTAATTGAGAATGTGTATGTATATATATATATCTAGTTTTCCAGTCTAGTGCTAAAAATTTAAAAGAGTTACACCATCTTGTTATCCAACACACTACATAGAGTTAGAGTAAACAAAGAAATAACTCGATTAATTAAAAGTTACCCAATCAAGATTCTTCTCCATTATAATTTTCTACAGTATAGTGATCATACTAAAATCCAAAAGATACAAAAGCACATTAACTTACATTAGTCTTAGTTACATCATTATTCATCCATTTTATTAATTTTAAGAAAAAAAAAACTTCTCCAATTCTAAAACCTAAAATACTAAACATAACTTCTGCCGTCAAGTGAGCCCAAACTAAAAGTAAAATGAGACACAATCCAGAATGAATACAGCACCTTTCTAATAAGCGTTTACTTTTACTTTCACTACTTTCAATTGTGAATTTGAATTACCCCAAGTTGTAAGCCAACGAACCCATTTAAAAAGCATCAATAAGGTTGTAATTAATATTAATTATACAATACTGAAACAATGGAAGTGAAAGCAAAGCAACGGTGGTATACAATAGTGTTCTCCTTTTGTTCTTTTGTCTCCCCCACCACCACAAACCCCATTTTTCTTTTTTTCAACCTTCTCTTGCCATACACCAACAATCTATCCTGGACTACTGAGTCAATTGAGTAAAAAAACCCAACAAAACAACAACAAACAAACCCGTGGACCAATATGAATAAGCCCCAACTTATCTGCCCCTGTGGGCCAATAAGAGCCGCCTTCAATAATACCAAGACTGTCCAAAATTGTAGTGTCTCATCTCTGATGTAATATACATATACATGTATTTTGCTGGTTTACCCTTGACATGCCCGGTATGACGAAATCTGCCTTGGACTTGGATTGAGCTTTGGCGTTCACAGAATTTCCATTTTCCTATCAGTATCAGTGTTCAGTGTTTTTTCTGGTGACTTTCACCCACCACTGCTATTCATACGAGTATCTTTTGACAGCCCCAGAAGTCCATCACGTCTAGTGGAAGCGTTTAAAAAAATAAATTATTCGTTGCTGTTTCCGTATCAAGTTGGGTTGGGTTTGTTTTTATAGTTTACAGGATAGGTTAACTCTATAAAAGAAGTTTAAAACTCCAGAAATAAAATAAAAAAGGAAGGCCGGATGGATATTGGAACTCCACTTCTAGTTAGGCAGTTATTTGATCTCTCAAGCTTATGGTTTGAAATCAGAGATTTCCTTCTCCTTGACTGACCTAAATGGGATGCCTTGCAAAGCTCACGAGCTCCATCTATCCGGAATTATTGCTTTTTGATTGTTTGTATTTTGTTGTTTTTTGGCGGCTCTGATTCTCCTGACTGCCCACGCTACTGGACCATTTGATCAAAGTCACTTTTAACACAAGGGTCTCCAAAGTGGTCGATACCGAACCTTGGGGATCGATGGGACTATTCATGGGGTCGATAAATTAATGCATATGGAAACTGCACATCTACTTGATTATGATTATTATTTATTTCTTTTCTTTTACATGCCTAGGGATCGATGAATAGCCAAGGATTCCATGGTCTAAAGAGTTTGGAAACCCCAGGTGTAACAGCTTCAGCCTCCTTTTAGTGGAGTCAGAATAAAAAAACACATCGATTGTGCACATTGTGGTAAAAACATGAAACTCACACAGGTGAAAGAGATTTGAAAGACGAACAAAATGTGATATAGAACCACGCTGACAAATGAATAGTAAGAGTAAGAGAGTTAAGAGCCATCTGAAAATGTCGATCAAATCTTTATGTCGCATTTAAAATACAGAACACCGCATTGGTCCTCTGTCACAACTATTTCAACCCTTTATTTTGTCATGTCACCAATACGCACAAACTTAAGGTATACACACATTCACACACACACACACACACACACACACATACACACATACACACAGGCACAAACACACACAGACGCCCTCCCCCCCATCCCCGTCCCCGAGATAATTTTTGACTGGACATAAAATTGTAAAAACTTGTCATCCGTGAAATCTGATTGCATATTAGAACTCGGCAACTTAAATATTTCATAGTCATCGCGTAGAAATACAAAATTAAGTATTAGGTTTGGAGAACAAAAAATTGTATGTTAGAATTAGTCATTTAATCGGGTGCGTATTCCTATGAGTTGAACGTCTAAATCTAGATTTACATCCACGTGCGTCTTCTACATCCAGCATAGGAATTTCGGCAATAGACAATAACAGTATTAACAGAGCAAATTGTTTTTTCTGTGAAAACGAGGAAGATGATAGAAATTAACTGCATTTTGTAATGACTTTAGAGGTAAGCGACAAGGTAAAATGATTGCAGAGAAAACAAAAGACGCAAAGCTACTGGCAAAATGTACACATGGCAATATGGTTGCGCAAGAGGCTCATTATCATCGAAAATGCCTGCTAACTTTGTGTCATGAAGTAAGGGAAAGGCATGCTATCGAACTGGATATAAACCAAGTGGAAAATACTGATTTAGCAGAACTTGTCTCGTTTCTGGAGGAGGCCGCTTCGGGGGACACGTCAAGAATTTACATTTGCGACACATCGGGAAAATGTTCAATGACCGTTTAAAAGAATATGGATCAAAAGGGACTGAAAAAATACATACAGCCCATTTGAAAGATAGGCTTGATGAATACAGCTTTAGAAGGCAAGTCTGGTAGTGATGTAGTCAATATCATGCACACAGCAAAACTAATCCGGAGAGATATCATCAACCATCAAGTATTCTCTTTAGAAGTAACATTTTCGAATCCCATTGACAGTAATGGCCCCCATTCTCTGCTGGTGTTGATGAAAATTATATTGATTGAAAGTAGTGTAGAGGATGATCTAAGCATTCGCCAGCCAGAGGCAATGATGTTCAGTCAACTTATAATTTTTAACTCTGTACAGAGAGCAAGAGCAGTAACTGACAGCGCAGAGAAACAGAAACTCTATCGCAATTACAAAGAAACGTCAACCCCTCTATACGTTGGACTAAAAATCCATGGCCAATCACGATCGAAAGGTTTAGTTGATACACTCGTTCACATAGGCATCTGTGTCTCGTATACGAGAGTTATGACATTTTTTAACGGACACTGCCAATTCGGTATGCACTAAGCATGAATGCGAGGGTTTTGTTTGTCCATCATCATTGCGGAAAAAAGTTTTTACAACTGCTGTTGTGGGCAATATTTATTATAAACCATCATCGGCTACCGCCAAAGATTCTTTTCATGGCATTGGCATAGGAATGTCCTTATTTTAAAATTCAACAGAAAAACAGCCTGGTATCCCAAAGAAATCACAAAAAATAGCCATTCATGCAAGAATGTAATGGATTTGCCAACATAATTTACAGAAGTGATGCAGTTCCAAACAATGTGTGATCAAGGGCCTAGCGTTCACTAACCTATACTTTTTTTAGTCACATTCTGCCATAAAGGTCACAAAAGCAGGAGTACTAAATTTACTGCTTTAACTTTAACACCGATGAACATAAAACCACAGGTACAGATGAAATACCTGGGGAAAATATTGAAAATATGTGCACATGAAATATAACAGGCATCTACGTGTTGTTATTCCGGGTATTTCCAAACCAATGCAAAGTTCCAAATGACTGGGAACATGCAAAGATAGTCCCATTATTTAAAAAAAAGAGATTGATAAGGAGCAGAAAATAACAGACCTGTCTATCTAACTTCAGTAACGTGTAAACGATTGAAACATATAATACATAGAAACATAATGGATAGCCTAGATAAGCATACATCCTAACATGTTTCCAAATGGGATCTAGACAAAAACGAACCCTTGAAACTCAACTTATTACAACAATAAACACTTTTAGTAATTTTCTAAATCAAGGAAGCCGAACAGAAGCTATCCTCCTAGATTTATCAAAGGCTTTTGACAAAGTAGAGGACAATGGATTACTAATCAAATTGGATGGGTATCGTATTCAAAATTCTTTTCTTAAAAGAATAAAATCACTAATTCTTTTGGAACGCACTCAGAAGGTAATTCTTTTGGAACGCACTCAGAAGGTAATGGTTGAAGGTGTTAAATCTAATCCCAAACCAGTGCTTCCAGGTGTTCCACAAGAAACTATCTTCGGTCCTCTATTCTTCCTAATATAATTATATCAACGATTTTGACCAAAACCTAGCACCAGGTAACAAACTAACGCTTTTTGCTGATGATAGTCTACTGTATAGAAAAATAAATAACATGGATAGTTGCAAAATATTACAAAATGACCTAAACACACTGCAAGATTGGGAGAGAAAGTGGAAAATGGAGTTCCATCCAGACACTAAAAAACTCAGACTATTACTTACATAACCAAAAACTAAAAGTAACAAACAGTGTTAAAAATGCCAAGGAGTTACAATAGATACTAAATTACAGTGGAAAGAACAACATAGAGCACTATGCAGAAAAGCAAATGGCCTATTGGCCTTCCTTAGAAGAAACATCTACAACTGTCCTTAAAGTGTAAAGGAGACGTGCTACAATGCTTTAGTAAAACTAGCCATAGATTGTGGTAGCTGTGTCTGGGACCATCACCAACAGACCTATATACAAGAAATTGAGAAAGCACAAAACAGCCCGTTTTGTAAGTAATAATTATACATTCAATAAAGGGAATACCAAAACGAACATGAACCAATTGCAATGCGTATCTTTAGAAGAACATAAAGCCAGAAATAAAATTTCCTTAAGGCTATAAATGGCCAGCTGTTTGTTCCATTAGATCAGCGTAAACTCAAAACAAGAACAACCAAATCAGGCCGTCAAACATACATGGTTCCATCTTCAAACAATGATTGTCATCTGCACCCATATTACCCTAGTACAGTAAAAGACAGGAATAGACTGTCAACAGAAATAAAACTCAGCAATAGTACTGAAGACTAAATAAACAGAATAAAATACATCACTTTACTTTAAAGCCAAAATTGGATTAGTATTTTTTGGTTGAATTAATATATGCGCACTGACAGTGACACTAATACTCAAAAATTGAGTTGGTCAGGTATTATGAAGAAGAAGAAGAAGAAGAAGAAGAAGAAGAAGAAGAAGAAGAAGAAGAAGAAGAAGAAGAAGAAGAAGAAGAAGAAGAGTGTTATCATTATCCATAGATAAATTAACAAATGAATATCTGTACATGTAGTATGACCAAAGACACTTTAATAGTCTTTGATATGACTATGGTCTGTGGTTCTATCAACGCCGGAACGACCGACCGACCCCGACCTATCGAGTCCGCTGAATGATCTTTAAATATGAAGGTGAGCTGCCAATAAAAGTGAATCGCGAATAAGCAGTCCTGAACCAACCGCTGGCTGTCAAAGAAATAGTGGAGTCGGTTAGTGCAAAAATTGTGCAAATTGTGGTAAAAGCACCAAACTTGGCAATATTATAGCTAATAACAATCTAGATGATTGCTGATATAGAACCACCCTGAGAAAGTACCACGAGTCTTGAATTAACATATTATTATTGTTTAATTCTGAATTCCAAAATTTTCCTGGTTTTTTGCTTTTGGTGTAGGCCCTATGTCCATAGTTGTTTTGTTATGTTTTCCATCTTTATTTATCATATTATTATATAATCTACATGCGCTGTTTTACATATGTTGAGCTTTCCTTTTATTTCTTTATATCTAATTGTTACTTTCTGATATCTAATCTTTGTTACTTTGAAAAGCTCTCTTTTTATCTTATGAGTTCCACTTTTTTACATTAATGTTGGATCTTTGTAGTCTCATAAAATCTTGATTTGCTTGATTAGCGTTTTTGTAAAGAATAGATCTAAATTTATCAATTTGGCTCCATCCTAGTTCATGCATTGTATCAAGGTATTTAAGACTGAGAGCACTTTGGTTTTGGGCACTATCAGGGCATGATTATGATGGTGCAGATGCTGATGTTGATGATGATGATGAATACTGCGTCCGACGTTGTTTTTACGAACCTCATTTACTGCTATTAATTTTTTAAAATTCTTTTATTCATAGTTCAACTATGAATCTGACCTTTTTTCCTCACTTTGTGAAGTCTTTTGATAAAAGTTATGGTGATAAACACAGTTTAGCATTTGTTACATGCCAAGTACACATAGAATCAACAAATAAGTTTTTGCTCCTGATTCGCTCTTTTTTTTTACAGGCAACCCCCCTCCCCTTCCCCACCCCAACAGAACAAAAACAAAGCAAAAACAAGAATCCCCCCCCCAACTCCTTTCGTATATACAAACAAAATATTCTACGATGGAGGACAAACATAAACAAACAGAAAAACGCTTTGTTTTTACATCTTTGTTTGCCGCCATGGAGCACTCATAACTGGGTTGCAAATCCTTTTAAACTTTTAAAAATTGAAGTAATGTCCAAAATTTAAGGTCTTTAGCCAAGAAAGAAAGGGACTAATTTTGCTGTAACATAACAAATACAAGTGCGTCAGTTTTCTAAATTCTCCCTGCCTAATTTAAGATTGTGTGTTTTAGCTTCCCGGGCAGTGGACAGGTAAGCACCTGTACGGGGATAAGGCGGTCCCGCCCTCCACGAGTCTCCTGCTGCCTTGCAGGCGGGTTTTGGTTAACCAAAGGCTAACGGAGTCAACCATGACATAAAATAACAACCTGCTGCCTTGTGGTTTTGCTGGTTTTGACAGAAAATAACAAAACCCGGGAGAGGGCCTCAAAGTGGCAGCCCCATCATCTACCTAGGGTACAGTGAGTCAATCTCCTGCTTATCCAAAACCAAACTGATTCAAAGAAATATATACAATGATGTACCCGGCTTGAACTTTCAAAGACGACTCGGGAGGGTTTATGTAATTGTTGAAAATACTTTCTCCATGTTTCCATGATTTCGCTGCCGCCTATCATTATTTCTCCTTTTGGCGTACTTAAATTGTCATATTGGATAGGCTTTGGTCTTTCTCGTGCTTTCCATTGCTCCACAGAACAGCTTTTGATTTCCTTGATAGCTTTCTTGGAGTCTTTGTCCAAACTCTTCCCACTGTTCCTGTTTTGCTTTCCTAACTTCCTGTTTGGCGATAGTTCTTTTACTCACGTAATCTATCCTATCTTCTGGTCTCTTTGTTTGCAAGTATTTCTTCCAGGCACTCTTCTTTTCTTTGATCTTAGTCTTTACATTCTCATTCCACCATACTGTTCTTTTCCTATCTCCTTTAATTTGTTTCCTACCACAGACCTCTTCAGTACAACTTAGGAGTGTTTCTTTATATATTTGCCACTTTTCTTTTATTGTGCTTTCCTTCAGATCCATCTGCCTTTCACTGATAGATCTTTTATTCTGGATTGGTATAATTGTTTTACTATTGGTTTATTTAGTTCTTCTATTTTGAGTTTATTAATTTTCTACTCTTTCCTTTTCTGTTTGCTTTTTTTCAAGTAATAATCTCATTTTGGCTACCACTAGGTGATGATCACTAAATATTTCAGCTCGTCTGTTTACTCTTGCATCCATTGTACTGTAAAAAGGGAGCTGCTAACTATTATGTAGTCTATGATTGACTATTCAAATCTATTTTCATTTACTCTTGTATATTTGTGGATAGCTTTATGAGGAAACAAGGTGTTAGCTATTTTCATGTTATACTTTAGCCAAAGATCTATTAGTCTCCTGCATTTGGAGAAGTTGTTGTTTCTCCTTCTTTATCTATTACTCCTCCTGATGTTTCTACATTGTTGCCCACTCTAGCGTTTAAATCTCCTACAACCATTAATTCCTGTTTGGGTTTGAGATTCTCTGCAGCTATTTGTAAATCATGTTTAAATATATCTTTTTTCTTTGGTTGCGTCTTCGTTTGGTCCATAAGCTATTAATAATTTAATTTCTCTTCCTTTTGGTTTAACATTTACCTCTAAAAGCCGTGGGCTTACAAATTTCCAACTTTCTAGTAGCTTTTCTTTGCCTTTTGTGCATTAGGATAAGGAGGCTTTTTCCTGCTGGACATCTACCCCTGAGAAGATTAAAGTATGATTTGGTCCTACATTTTCTATTACTTGTCTTTTTTTTCCTTTGTTTCTGTAATGGCCAAAATATCGACTTTGAAAATTTCCATTTCTTCAACTAATTCTAACTCTTTTCCATTTATTGCCCTGATATTCCATGTTCCAAAAATCACAGTCCGTGTTCGTTTCCATGTTCGTCTTCGTCAGGTCAAGCTGGGTATATCATCACATGTACTTCTTTCAATCTGTTTGTTTTGGATAAGTAGGTGATTAACCCACTGTACCCTAGGTAGATGGCGGAGCTGCCACTTTGGTACCTAACCGCGCCTTGTTATTTTCATCCAGAGTTAATTCCCTTAATCTTTGGTCCACCAAGACCAGCCTGCAAGGCAGCAGGTTGTTTTCTGTCAGAGTCAATTCCCTTAGTCTTTGGTTAGCCAAGATCTGCCTGCAAGGCAGCAGGAGATTCGTGGAGGGCAGGACTGCCTACTCCCCGTACAGGTGCTTTCCTATCCACTGCCCAGGCACTTGTTTTCACATGTACTAAATATAAATCACTGTAAAAAAGCTAAATACTAAGTTTCTAACTTAATTTGATGTTGTTTAAACTTTCTATAATGAATCTTTTTCGAAAGACCTTGTATGAAAAAAACATCCATTTCAAATTACATCCTATTAATTAATCCGTATGCCCAATGCTCGCATGTCATCGTTGGATTCATAAGCCAGAAGAGGCCGAGAAGATAGGCCTTGGCCTTCCTCGGTCGGAGAGGACAAGTTCAGAGTTCAGTTGAAGGTTCAACGTGCGTTCTGCACTACAACATTATTTCGCACATCGCTGCTGTGAGTGAGAGAGAAAGAGAGAGAGAGAGAGATGAGGTGAAAGTCCTTGAATTGATCTTGTTTTGAAATTAAAAGATTTTCTCTGATGAGCTACGTAGATTTCAAGGTCTATCTACAGTGTTTGAAAGGTATTTTATTGAAATTATCGGCCTAACAGTTTGTTTTTTTTGCTACCACATCTCACTATGAAATCAGAAATCTATTCTGGAGTCTAGATTCTAGATCTAGACTCTAGGTCTAGATCTAGATCTTTTTAGATAGATTGGAGCTAGATCTAGATCTAGTCTAAGATCTAGATCTGATTCTAGATCTATATCTAGCTAGAATCTAGCTCTAGTCTAGATCTAGATTGAATTGTAGCTCTAGTCTAGATCTAGATCTAGATTTTGATTTTGATTTGATTTACCCATATTATCCATTATTATTATTTACTAAGGTGATTTTGGGGTTTGGTTTATTGGTAGGATTTTAAATTTTGCCCGGTTTGCCTTGTAAACGCTAAACAGCCGAGGGATCTTTAATGAACGTGCAGAGGACTTAGTTACTATATATCGTAGTCCTCGGAACATGCACAGATTGTTATGATCTGCACGCAGGACCTCCCTTTTATCGGCTGTCTCCCATGGGACTAGGTGTCAATTCACCTAGATCTACTTGGACTGACACTCTGAAATGAATTGAGTGTTGTAACTGAAAAAATGTGGCTAGTCTAGATCTAGGTGATATATATAATATGCCAAATCGAGGTGATCATTCCCAACTGTGCCGTGACGAAGAATGTTTCTTGAGAATACTAGATCTAGTTCTACTTTTTGCTATTCCCAACCAGTATTTTGTCGGTCGTGATCTCGCGGGAGTTCCGTTTATGGGTGAGAGAGGCCTATCTAATAGGCTACTAATACAAACTACAGTCACGTCTCGATAGTCTGGACTTCGATAATCCGAACAGATGAGCTGGGACAGATTTTTTCTTCTTGATTTGTAATCCGAAAATTAGGGATTCTGGATCCGAACGTTCATTTTTGAAACAAGTTACCACAATATAGATCTAAAGGGTTTATGCTTTGATAAACCAAACTGTTTGAGATAGTCTAACAGTCCATCAAAGGCATCCAACTCAACTTTCCTATCAGCAATTCAGTCATGCCATTTTGTCTGTCTGTTTGTCAGTCAGCGAGTCTGTCTGTCTGTCTGTCTGTCTGTCTCTCTCTCTGTCGCTCTGTGTCTGTCTCTCTCTGTCTCTCTCTGTCTCTGTCTCTGTCTCTCTCTCTCTCTCTCTCTCTCTCTCTCTCTCTCTCTCTCTCTCTCTCTCTCTCTCTCTCTCTCTCATTCTCTCTCTCTCTCTCTCTCTCTCTCTCTCTCTCTCTCTCTCTCTCTCTCTCTCTCTCTCTCTCTCTCTCTCTCTCTCTCTCTCTCTCTCTCTCTTCTCTCTCTTGTTTTTATGTTGTTTTAGCATGGTGTAAATTGCGTGTAAGCGAGAAACCTGAGGCACTCAGGATCCCATCACTCAGCCTAACAAGTCGGCCACCGACACCACAGATATTATTAGATGATGCTCAAACCTTGAAAAAAAAAATCAATGAATATTAATATTATTCATGTAGTAGATCTAGATCTAGTAATAGATGGACTAGTGGTGTAGTTCTCAGAAAAATGTATTGAGGGCCGGGGGGGGAGAGAGAGAAGGGAAGAGAGAGAGTTCTGGCCAGTGATGAATAGCATGGTTGTACTCTGTCCCCGTAAAATGCACCAGGCCTCCATTACTGTAAGTTCTGAGGGCTTTCGCTAATTCAAAATGTGTGCCTTTGATCGGTGATTTGGTAATCCGGATGTTTCGATAATCTAGACAAATCGCTTGGAACGGAGGTGTTCTGACTATCGAGACGCGACTGTACATGAAACAGGAAACTGTCGGATAGAAGCCATGACTTCCTGTGATGGCTGTCTCCTAAAATCCTTAGATTTATCTATCGTAGCCTATAATAATAATATTAATAATTATAATGACAATAATAAACGGTTAGGAATAAGAAAAAGAAATGTGCGTGGTCTCCCAACACCAGGTTGGGAATTCGAAATAGTAGATCTAGCAGAAATCCCAACACCCGGTTGGGAATAAAGGACAGCTAGTTTTGGTATTATTCTTAACACGAATAAGAAAAAAGTAGTATTACCACGAATGTTGGGAATAACGACAGTCATGCGAAATAGTGCTTACTATTAGATATACATATTTTTATTGAGTATTATTTATATTCTTTCTTATGACCTGTACTCAAGGGAGACCCCCTGAAAAACCCGCTCTTTGTTTTAAGTAGGTCCTCGCATAATTAGACAAAAAAGTTAAGGAAACAGCAATAAAAAAATATTTTAAAGAAAATTCTGGAAATGTCGTATTTGTAGAAAATGGGACAAATCTAGTCTATCATACTACTGGAAAGAGCAATTCATTCACGTTACAATGATATTATAAAAGAAGCTCAGTATCGAATCTTTGAATTCATACAAATTTTTTAGAAGCAAACAGGCCTATCTACAGCTATTATGCGATAAAAGATAGAAATATTACCAAAAGTATGGCAATTTGGTACTTATTTTGATTGTCATAACATACACTATCCAAAAACAATTCTTTTGAGGATCTCTTATGAATATATCCTTAGATTGTCCGGAAAATACTGGACATATTGTGCGCACCTCTTATCAAAAGGCCCCATCTCAAAATGAATAAAAGTTGTTAGTGCACTTGAAACAGTGTCGATAAGAAGTAGTTGAGAGCCTCTCAAGGTTTTATGATGTTTCAACGTATTATCCTACTCTTTTCTTAGGGTTATGGTAGAAAAATATATTCAAATAACAGAAAAATAGAGAAAATATGATTTTCTCAAAATATTGTTTTGTTCATTATTTCCTATGTATACTTTTTTGTTTCTCATCTTCATGAAATTTGGTTTGAATGATGAGTGGGGGAAAACAAAAATATGACCAGATGCTTTTGTCGATATATTACAGTTTTGTAAAAATTGCATGTTTTGTACAATATTTTTTATATTTTTGGGTTGTTCTCAGCTACTTTCAAAATTTATAAAAACAAAAATTACCAATAAAACAAAAATCTGATTTCACCAAATTTAGATATTGTATCAGATAAGGTATGTTCCAAGTTTGAAAGAAATTTGTTGAAAAATGTAGAAGCCTATCGATATTGAACAGTAAAATTTGGGACCAGAAGCGTCAGAAAAAACCAACGACATATTTCAACTCAGCACACCAAGCCCTCTACACATATACATAAATTAAATTGATAGGAGCAAACTGGAAACGGTTCACTCAGGAAAAATCAAATATAAAACCTCCTAATTCACCCTGAGATCACCGCATATGGTGGTCATGGTAAATTTCTATGAAACCGAAAGCCTATGACTGTAGGTTATTCATTCTTAAACTGCATTGCCCTATAAAGGCCCATGGGAAAGTTGTTTGATTAACAATCAGCTTCTCATGAATAATTTGAAAGTCAAATGAGTTCAATTATGTACTTTACATTATCCCTGAGTCCAGATCGAGTTACCAGGTACAAGTAATAGCTAATTATAATACTGGTAGGGTTATCATATTACCTGACTTGTATTTGGAAGAATTAATGAAAGGGGAACTTTGTGTAAATTTGTACAGTAGAGAGAATATAATAACTCTCCCAATATTACGACAAACTCACTTATCTGACAGAATAGAGCAGGAACCAAATTTTGTCCTCTTTATGTATCGATTAAGTGACAATTCACTGCTCCGACTCCGACATGGAATAAGAGGGAACAAAACTGTTAATTTAATAGAAAAAAAAATTCTGACAATCCGACATGGTTTTCGATTTCTTGGGCAGGTACAGTACTATTAACGCTCAGTTAAACTATAAAGGCCGCCACATAAAGAGGAGACAAAAGACCGAAAACCAGATGTAACGCTAATGCGTAATACTAATACTATACCGTTAACCTACACGTGTTTCGTATATCCGTTTGAGGCAAGGGCCAGTAACTGAGCAGACAATCAGCCCCGTCAGTGAGATGCCCGGCTTAAAGCTTGACCATTTCGACAGTCGCTTAATAAACAAGGAGAGATAAGAAACTTGGATTGGTCCCCTTGTTCCTTTTGAGTGTCCCAGTCTGTTTCCTTTCTAGTTGTTTTTGTCATCCTTGTCTTGTTTTAATTAATTGAATTATTTGAATCCTATTTTTGTCTTCTTATTCGTCTTCCTCTTCTTCTTGTTTTTAGTCTCTTTCATTCTTTTATTTTACTATTTATTATCATTTGTTTTTCATATTCTTTGTCAACACTTTTTCGTCTTTGCTACGTCTTATTTGTCGGCGTCTTTTTCTTCATCGTCGTGTCAGCTTGGTGGGGCGGGTTCTTTGCTGTTGTTGTCTTCTTTGTCATCATCTTCTGCGGCGGCATCGGCTTGTTCAGCAGCGATGTCATTTTTTTTTTCTTCACCTTCTTGTTCTGCTACTGCTGCTCTTTTTTTACAAACATTGCTATTATTCGATGATGATAATTATCCGCTAATTGGTGGAAATCCGCTTTATTTAGCATTTAGAGAAAGTTTCTTCCTTCTTCAACGTTCAGAGGGAAATTTCCTCCTTGTTCCTCCCTTCCTACAATGAAACCCAAGGTAGTCGCGAGAAAGCGGTAAAAGTGTGAAACTAAAATATGCCAAAATTTTAGGTTTCCGCCTCTCCCCTGAAAGATTGTTAACTTTTTTGTGATATTTGATGAGGTTTGACAACTCAGTGTGTACACATTATCAATACCTGAGTGATGAATCATCTCCCCGATGATCTTTGTTATCGGGCGATATTTTGATTAAGCACTGAGATTAACAATTCCCCTGTTGTTTGAGAACTTTACAAGTCAAGTCGGGTTTGACATATCATCGCAAAAAAACAAGAATACAAATAAATAGAATACATACTATTTGAAACATGAAACACATGCCAAAAAATTGCCATCATTATCATTTCATTTCCAATGCATCATTCTCATCTGCATAATTTTAAATCTACACTTTCTGAAGCTTGACAACTTGCCTGAACAGAGAGGAGATTTTAAAGCATGTAGATAAATCTACTGAGGATCGATGAAAACGAATTACTTTGAGAGAGATAGGGGGGGAGGGGGTGGTTGCATGTTAATATTATTTCAGCGTTTGCATTAGAATAGTACTCTATCAGCGTTATTCTCACATACCATTAGTAGAAGG
>JAXRKP010000222.1:147500-202500 GCA_037039925.1 Doris montereyensis | reverse complement strand
TCGGCCACCGATGTCACTTTTCGGCCAAGCAAGGCATGTCTTATTTGCTATGGCTTTTTCTATCCGCTATCGTTGATCATAATTCCAGTAACAGTGTCTTTACTAAGGTCGTCAAACATTGTTCTGTTAAGCCATGGCTTCTGGACTTCTTCTAGGCAACAGAACTCACTATGGCCCACAGTCATTGACAGGAAAAGGATGACTTCAGTAGGCTAAGCGGGTGAACTTAAAATTAGAGTTTTAGCTGTAAAGCATGGTGGATGGTTAATTCTGATAACATATTTGGATTCAGTGCCCCACAAGTAAGAAAATCTTCGTGGACAAATGTGATTTAACATTTCACATCTTATTTTCGACGATCATTTAATTTCTGCTCTTCATGACCAATTTCGACACCATTGCGAAATACTCGACTGATTTTAACATTCATCAAAGTCATTGTAAATGCTAGAAAATTGGCATGCATTGACATTCTAACTGTTGTTATTACTTCTACTTTCGTTTCTGCTTTTCAAATCCTTTGTTCTCTATTACTGTTCCACTTGGCTGTCCGCTGTCTGTGTTTATAAGGTTATTGATTTCTACAACGTTTACAATGCGAGATGAAAACCTGGAGCACCCAGTGGACAAATTCAGAGTTGGAGTATGTGAGTAATTTTGACAAATGTGGGCCCAATGAAGGCCACAAGGTTACTGAAAGGGCTGGGAGTAGTAGTGATGGAGACGAGCAGGATTGTGGTAGATCTAGCAAAGTGACGGATGAAGGTGATGTTGAAAGATGGGAGTGGGCATGACCATAGAGAGTTGATGTGGAGCAACCCCGATCAACCCTATCAACTAAGATCACTAAAATACAGTATAAAAGAGAAACGTTGAACAAATTTTAAACAATTGAGGCCATTAGAAATAATTTTTCACGCCATTTTTTCTTTTGTTTGTTTGTTTTTTTTTTTTTTGGGGGGGGGGGGGTCGTCAAAAGAGGGTGAAATATACTAAAAATTTGCTTTACAATTTTTATCATAATGTAATACAAAGTATTTTACTATTGTAACAACAAATCACAACTCTTTTTTCCACGCACTCCTCTGTTTTCCATTTATAGCTCAGAAATCCAATATGGCTACTGTGATCACATGAACAATCCGCCTCATGCATGCACTGAGAATGTACCCATCTATTATGGATACTATCCAAAAATGTCAACGACTTTCACAAATCATTAATTTATTACATTTTTTTCCGAAAAATTCCTTATTTCTGAAAGCATTCCTAAAATAGCTGTTAATGGGAAGAATAGAGGTGCAAAAATGGCTGGTGTAGAAAGTGTTAAGCAGATATTTTGAAATTGCAGTTAGCAGTTTTCGGCCCCAAAGCTCAATATTGCAATGATGGCTGTGGTAGTAATACAATAATAGTTATTATCATTGCATCATGATGATGATCATTATAGCATTATTAGCATTGTCATTTTTAGTCGTAGGTATAGTAGTACAGTACTACTTCTAGTGTTCGAAGAATATACAGCCTTACAGCACAGTCCACCTACCAATGCGCTATGCTCAGGAAACAAAATGTTTTTTATATAAATTGCTCTCTTTACAACGCACCTGGACCAGGTAACAACAAATTTTAACAAACACCTAACTTGGTTAGGAAATACAACAACAGAGATGGTTTCAGGTAACCAAAATTCCAAGTCAACCTACTACAAATAGACAAGAAGAACAATTCCAGTTCTGCCTCAAAAAACAGATTTCAGCCTCTAAAACTCTTCGAGAAGGTTATAGAAACCCATTGGAACCAAGTGAAAGAAGTATTTACAGAGACGGGTAAAGAAATTTTAGGAAGAAAGGACTACAAACACAAGGAGTGGATTAGCGAAACATTACTTGACAAAATAGCAGTCAGGAGGAGGAAGAAGGAAGCATTGAACAGCGGTAGGGCAAGGGTTGAAAAAGAAAAGGCTAAAAAGGAATATGCCATGGTAAAGAAAAGTATCAAGATGGACAAGGACAAGTTTGTCACGGAAATTGCAGAAAGAGCAGAAAAAGCTACACAGAGTGGACAAACAAGGATATTATACCAAACAGCAAAACTGTTAGTGTAAGCAGGTAAAGGCCGGCCAACAACCGTACCAGTGAAGGATATCAATGGCAATCCCATTTTTGACAAGGAAGCACAGAAAAGACGATGAGTGGAACATTTTGAACATCTACTAAACAGACCAACCCTGGAAAACCTGCTAGACATCATGCCTGCAAGAAGAGATCTCTCTATCAGCTGTGGACCACCAGCAGAATCAGAGATTGCAAAGGCTATAGCTAAACTACATTCCATCAAGGCAGCAGGCCCAGATTCTATACCACCAGAGGCATTGAAGACAGACATACCTACAACAGTCAAAATTTAACATGGATTGTTTGAAAAGGTGTGGAGTGAAGAGCAATTCCCAATAGATTGGAAAGAAGGACATCTCATAAAACTTACAAAGAAAGGAGATCTTAGCAACTGCAATAATTACAGAGGAAGAACTCTGCTCTCCATCCCAAGTAAGATTTTTAATAGTTTTATTTTTATTAGAAAGAATCAATGATGCCACAGATGAACACCTCAGAGACCAGCAGGCAGGCTTCTGGAAAAATCGCTATTGTACAGACCAGATTGCAACCTTGAGAATCATCATTGAACAGTGTGTTGAATGGAACTCAGCATTGATAGTAAACTTTGTTGATTATGAAAAGGCATTTGACAGTGTTGATAGGGCCACCTTATGGAAAATCATGAGGCACTATGGTATATCCCAGAAAATAGTCAACCTATCCAAAAAGATGCACAATGGCATTAATTGCAGGATTTTACATGATGGACAACTTACAGACAGCTTTGAGATAAATCAGGTGTAAGACAATGTTGCCTACTATCACCATTCCTGTTTATTCTTGCAATTGACTGGCTTATGAAAGAAACAACAGCAGGAAGAAGAAATGGCATTCAGTGATCACTATGGATCCATCTAGTCTCCAATCTAGATGATCTTAATTTTGCATATGACATGACACTATTATCACACAGCCACCAGTAGATGCAGAGTCAAATGACAAGTATTTCAGAACTATCCAATTCTATTGGCCTCAGAATACATCCTGAAAAATCACAGATACTTAAAGTGAAAACAGCAAGCTCTGAACCAATCACTGTGGATAGTAAGCCTCTGGAAGTAGTAGACAACTTTACCTATCTTGGCAGTGCAGTAGATAATATAGGGAGAATAACAGTAGATATGAAGACAAGAATAGGAAAATTAAGAACAACATTCAGGAACTTAAAACAATATCTGGAAAAACCGCACCATCACCACTAAAACAAAGATGAGACTTTTAATCTCCAATGTGAAATCGGTATTGTTATACAGATGTCAAACACTCTGAGGAAAAGCAGCACAGAAACTAATAGCAGAAGAAATAGGACAGAGGAGATAGATAGAACACACCCTCAGAAAATCTCAGAGAAAAACTACAAGACATGCCGTTCAGTGGAATCCACGGGAAGGCCATGATTAACCTGGAGAAGGACAGTGTAAGATGACTTGAGGAGAGAGTTTTTTTTTGTGGAGGGACTTATCAAGAGTTACCTAAGATAGGAATAAGTCTGCTGTTCGTGGCCATACCCTGGTATAGGATGAAAAGGCAATGATGATGATGAACTTGTCAAAGTAGTCAAGACATGTCTTTTTTTAATACATTTTAAATATAAAGGCATGTCAAATAAACTAGATTTGTAGATGATCAAACCAGGCCTCTCAGCTGTAATAAATAGGTGTTGATATTGAACTCTGTCTATATTTGTCAGATGGCAAGGCGCCAATTCCATCCACCTCGGCCAAGCAAGCAATGGTCATTGTTTAGCGTATGTCATTTACAGTAAATCTTATTCTACTTGCCAGATAGCACAATGTCATGCTGCCCAGTGTTTTGCGTAGGCAAAATAAACAGTGGTCTAAATTCATCATTACTTCTTAGTGTATGCTACAAATAGTATTTGAGGTTAATCATTGTCAATCAAATCAAAGATGCTTGTTCAACTAATGTAGTGTTGTTGAATGAGGAAACTTTCATTGATTTGTTGCATGCTTTCTGGTAGAAACGGATGGCCATTGGCTACATAAAATTATGTTGGCTTACCAGGATGGCCTGCCTACGAGCACAGATTTTAAATCTCCCAATGGGCATGATCTCAGACCACTGCTACTGTAATAGTAACAGCAACAGCAGTGTAGTAGTAGTATTAGGAGCATCAGGTAGCGATGATGGTGTAGGCTTTTAAAAAGGGTGTTACAAATGAGTATGGTCGATGTCAAAAGTAAACACATTGGACATTTGCAGTCTTTTCGATTTCCCTGAAGACAACGTAACAAACTGAACTGCTGACATGTTGACCCTTTACGCATGCACACAGAATGTGTGTTTGATTTTTTTATATACTGATTGGGATAAAAACAGATACAGGCTTCTCCAAGGCCATATGCAGTGCATACACCAAGGCCAGGTCTTAACAATAATATGCTTTGGCAGGCATTGCCTTGATGGGAAGGATGCAGTAGAAACGTTGCGTAACATGTGTGTAGTTTCTTTAGAATACAAATTCTCTTGGCTGTTCTGGAACATAATGTCAGTGCCTTGTCATCAGAAAGATGGAACAGTTTTGTTTATATAAAAGTTTTGTTTTATGATACTTTGGCCTAGAGCTTTTGAATGCATTTTTGAAAACCATGTTAATGTTCAAATGCTGTTTTTCAACTCTTAATTCTTTTCAGCATAAAGAGTCATGAGTGCTTTCAAAACTAATGCGCTTTGGTCAATCCTAGGACTCCCACTAGGGTGATTTCTGTTTTGTATGATCTATTTTGGAGGAAGGAAAAAATTGTCTTACAAGACAAAGTTGTTTTACTAACAGGTGCATCAGGAGGTCTTGGGAAGGTATGTTATTTTCTTATAATGGTTTGCAGTGGCTGTAAAATTCAAACATTTTGTCACATAGAATTATATAAGAGTTGTACTTAAGTAAAGTGTGTTATTGTGTAGCATAACAACATTGTTTCTAGCTATATTTATTTGTTATTTTGGCTTAATTTTTTATGAATGCTGCATATATTCTGCAAATTTATTTTTGCTTAGTTGTCTGATAATGTAAGTATTATAATTAAGGTAGATATGCTATGAGATGGATCTCACTTTCACTGATGTTTTTTGTTTTAAATTCTCTTTCCTTTGTACAATGTTATCAGAGATCAGACCAAACTTTAGAAAAAAAAAACAAATGCTTTTATTCTTGTCTTTTTATTTTGTTGAATTTTGGATTCTTATTGAGACTGTGAGAAAAACAATTACAGCAATGATGCCTAGACCCTAATGATATTGTCGCATTGTTGATTCTTACTACTTTTACTTTTTTTCAATTTTGTTTGTTTGTTTGAATATTCACTGTAACTTGTTTTAATTGTCTTCAAAATGGTTTAAAAACCTGAATGATCATTTTCACTTCCATCTGAAGCTTGTGCTGAAGTCTTCTTTGATGCTGGTTGTAAACTTATTTTATCTGGTCGCCAACTCAAGGCCCTTGAGAAAGTGAGAGACAAATTGACAAGTACAATGGTGAGGTTGAGAGATATTTTTTCTTTTAGCATTTGATTTTTGGTTTTGGTTTAAAACTAAAGTGGTCAATATTTGCGCTCTGCAATGAGAGCTCCCCAAGCAGTTATTGTAATATTATTCTGTCTCTCAGCATGTGTGTATTTTTCATATTTATGAGACCTAGTTTTCTTTCTTATTATAATCATTTCCTGATGTCATGTATAATATGTCCTCAAGTTGTCTATGGAAAGGGTCGCTTGTCAGCAAAATAGCTTTAACGGGCATAATTATTCCTATTCAATGTAACCCACCTTATTATGTTTTTTATCTCCTAATGCATTTAATGAGATATACTTACTTAGCTGGAGACTTACTTCAACAATACATTCTTTGTCATCAACCCATTTATTAAATCCTTTTCTTTTACACTCAGAAAGTGAATAGCCACTCTCCTGCAATTGTTGTCATGGACTTGACAGATTTGTCGGCCATTCCGGAAAAGGTAGATAAAGCTGTGGCTGCCTTTGGCCACATTGACATTGTGATTAACGTGGCTGGCATGAGCTGCAGGGGATGGGCCCATGAGACAAAGCTGGATGTGGATAAATTGCTTTTGAATGTCAATTATCTTGGCCAGGTTCAATTAACCAAAGGTACACTGTCATTGTCATTTCTCTTTTTGTAAAACATCTCAAGAGCAACACATATGATGACTAGGTTAATTTCACATTTCTCTGTCTATCAGTAATGAAAAGGATGTACTGTAATGTTAAATAATCAATGACTATGATAGCAATTTGCATCCAGTGTACAGCAAAAATTAACGAAAGTATAAACTAAACAAACAGAAGCTAGAAAGTGTGGAAATTAATTTCAGTTTGTCTTTTTCTTTTTTTTTAAAACATGGAAGAAAATCATAAAGTAATCTTTTATATAACAGTAATGAAAAATTAGCAGTAAAAATCAATTATTTATAATTAGATAAAGAAGAAAAAAAAAAACAAATTTTACAAATAAAAATAGTCATATGGTATGTAGTACCGCGATGGAGTGTAATATTTTCCCTTTTTTCAATTAATTTCGAAACTGGAGGACCCTATTAGTTCAAAAAAGATTGATGTCAATATTTTCCCTATTTTTCAATTAATTTCATTCAAACTTCGCATAACGTTACTTGAACCAGGTTGACACTATTGCGTACAATTTCAAAAAAGATTGGTGCTCAATTTTAGAAATACAAGTGTCCACCTAACATCCCTCCTCATGGGAAGTTGAGAAAGTGAGATGTTAGCCAGACTGAGATCTTAGGCGGCCATGTGTAAAATCCTTTTTCACTATAAGAGAAGGGTCTGTTCTTCGTACCTTGAGACCTGACACCTTTTATCTTATTGGACGTGGGGACTTGGTAGTCCTGAGGCAAGGTGTCAGCCTTTCAACCAAAACGGAGGACAAAAAAGGAGGTCTCGTGTGCAGATCACAACACTCGGTGCTCATTACAGGGCAGTCCGGGCAAAATTTTAAATCATACCAAAAACCCGGAGATCACCTTAGTTGTGGATGAGGGTAAATCAAATCAAACAAATAAATCTTATTGGACTCTTCTAAGGTTCACTGATGACGTGAAGATGGCATCACTTTTCTCGACTGTAATTGGCTGACCAATCAGAAAGCTAGTTTTGAGGTTTATTTGAGCCAACGAATGGAAAAATCCCGATGAAAATAGTAATTACATGTAGACACATTTTAAGGACATCCCTATCCACTTGGGAAGAGCAGCCTTCACACACCAAGTTAATGGGAGAAATGAGGCAAAATCTGGTTTTCGCGATTCAATGTTTTGTCCTAGTCGAGTTTATGAATGAGTTGGCTGTCATTGGTAATCATTGTGAAACATTAAGCATGACGACAGCTCAGATAGTGAGAAAATGTTTGTCTGGTCTGTTCCCAAAAATGGATGGGATGTTAGAGGGCCAATTTGTATAGCAAAAAATCTGTTTCTGAGAAAAGTGGGTTATTAGGCTGCTACTACTGTAATAGCATTTTCCCTAAATGTTATGATTTTGTTATTGAAAAGCCACTTCGTTCAGAGAAATGCACGGCATGGGTTGTGTTCAGCTTCAGGGATGTGATCGGCCTGTTTTGGTTTAGGACGAGGACGGTAAAACTACGACTGTCACATCAGATGGTTTTGGGGAAACTTGGGAGGTATTGATGAGGCCTGGTTCCAACAGGATGGAGCTATACCCCAAACGTCAAGAGAGGTCCTAGCATGATTGCAAGAAAGGTTTGGGGAACCCCTTATAAGTCGAGAGCTTCTAAATGAATGGTCACTGCATTCTCCGACTTGAACTCCTTGATTATTTACTCTGAGTGTTTTGAAAGACAGAGTCTGGAAACAACCCACAAACAACCGAGCAGTTGAAACTCCCTGTTGACTAGGAGATGCAAAGAATCGACCTTGAAACATACCACAGGGTTGTTCAAAATTTCCAACAGCGTTTTCAAACTTGTCTGGAGAGAAGTGGTCAATATCTGGAACATATAATTGAAACAACCACTACCTTCCTTGACTTTATTTGGCAATGTTAATTTTAAATAAAATTCTTTTATGGTTGATTTTTAAGAAGTTGTAAAGTTTTTTGTTTTACTCTTTTTTGGTTGAAATTTTAAAGATTTGACCTTGCTCGAATACATTAGTCGATTATCTTCATATTATCAAATTTGATTGAATTTCATTTGTTTGAAGTTTTGTTGAAAATAGTGCAAAAATGACGGAGTCATTTCGACACCTTGTATGTAGAATTACTTATCCGGACTCAGATTATATGCAGACAAACCAAGTCACTCAACAGGCCTAGCACTTTAAAAGTATTGTTTTGAAAACGTGGCCTTTTGTCCATTTTGGGCTTAACATGAAACATTTGGACTTTAAACTGAAGGTGTTTATATCAGTAACTTTCATTTCTTTTTTGTAATAATTGTTTTCATTCAAGTGTTTTAGTTAAGGTTCATTGTCTTTTGATTGGTTTTTACAGCTCTTCTTCCACACATGATGGTGAGAAGAAGTGGACACATAACTGTTGTCAGCTCCATACAAGGCAAATTAGGAATACCAGATAGGGCAGCATGTAAGTCAATCACACATGTTGTGTTACTTCTCTTTAACTGGGAGCGTGTCCTTAGAGTGATATTTCTTGTTTGAAAAATATGCAACTTTAAAATTCATAAATGAGTTCAGCATGATGAAATTAGAGGGGGAAATTATGAAAGTCATTTTGGAAAGTTTAATTATCATGGGTTGTCATGAAAATGGCCACCATCTTGAATTTTGGTGAAAAAATAAATCATTTCAAAAAGCAATAAGTTCCTACAGTTTTAATTTTAGATGTATTTAATTTTGCACATCGAAACTTCAAATCACTGTCCTTGTTTGCTATCTTGAATAGCTTTTTTTGACAAATTTTTAAAAACCAGGTTTTAAAAACAAAAAATGATTTTTTCTCAATTTTCCACTAAAAATCATGAATTTCTTTGAGAGTGCAAATAAGATAAAAAGATCCTATTCATGGAGCTTTCACTCCTGATATCAGGTAGCTAAGTGCCAAATTTCAAAAGAATCCATTGGAAATTGAAGAAGATATGAAAAACAGTTTTAAAAAGTCCTTTCTGAGAAATTTGTTTTTGAAACTGTTTTCTGCTTTTGAATATTTTTCCTGACATAAACCTATGAAAGAGTAGGGTAATACTTTGAAACATCACAAAAACTTGAGAGGCTCTTAACTACTTCTTGTCGACCCTGTTTCAACTGCCCCGGCTCCCTTATACTCATGCCGGATGGCACCTTTTGGTAACGTGAGTGGAATATGTCACATATTCTCCTGGCAATCTGAGGCAATATTCAGGACAATTCATCAAAAGTAGAATATTTGGATAGAGTACATTGTGATGATTAAAATGAGTACCAACTTGAAATACTTTAGATGAAATTACTGGCTTTTATACAGATGTGTTGAAAGTTAGGCCTATGTCGTTTCTAATTTTTGTTGTTGTAAATTCAAAGAGTCGTTACTTAGCTTCTTTTATGGTATCTTTGTGAAGGGAATAAATAGTTTAATAAACTAGATTTGTCCCATTATGCGCAAAAATGGCTTTCTCAAAGCCTGCTTGATGGGCACATCAGATTTTTGACTCGTGGAAATTCTCTTTTTTTGCTTGTTTCAATCTGACTGGAGCATCTCTATCTAGTATGCTTGTCTCCTGTCATGACTTACTATTTACTCTCTCTGTCTTCTTTTCTGCTTCAGTCTCTTCACAAATATAAAATTGTACTTAAATTTATTATGTCCATCCATGTTTGAGCGCTCTGAGTTTGATAGAAATAGGGGTTGGGCGCTATACAGCACTATTTCTTCTTCTTCTTCTTATTATTAATTTCTTATTATATTATTATTAATATTATTTTTTTTATTATGTTATTATTAATACATGTATTATTAATTATCTTTTGACTAGCTTTCATCCAACTCGTTAAATAAACAGTTTATTCATTGTTATGGAATAAATGCTCATATATTTAACTTTGACAATTTTTACAAATTTTTGTTTTAACTAATATAATAACAATACAAGAATCAGTTAAACACTTCATGAAAAAAGATCGCTTATAACATTGGTCTTAACCCAATCTTCTATTTTCTACTCATCTCAATGTTATAACTAGAACCAAAACAATAAATTACCCTTTTCACCCTCTGTACCAAAAAAGATGATACATGATGTGTACAATTTTCTGATTATTATTTTTTTCAAACTTTCAGACTCGGCGTCCAAGCATGCATTGGAGGGTTTCTTTGACAGTTTACGTGCTGAGCTTTCAGTATTTGATATAGGCGTCTCACTCATTTCTTCTTATTACATTCATACTAATTTCTCAAAAAATGCAGTTTGTGGTGATGGATCTGCTTATAACAGTAAGTAACAGTAAAGTAAAGTAAGTCACATACTCAAGAGTTGGGCGTAGGAATGTAGGATAACCAGGAGTAGAGTCCTGCTTTTTCTAGGCATACGGCATAGTATGGTAGTTTGCCATTGCTTTCTGTACCGTATTTACAATCACAGAGTTTGAATATGACTTAGCCACCCATTTCACTGCTAGGTTGATAGAAGGGCCATGAATATTTGCCTGGACTGGGAATCAAATGCAGGCCTCCTGGGTGGTAAACAGATGCTCTACCGACTGAGCTACTGGTGCCTCAGTAAGTAAAATATTGAAAATGAAACAAACATAATCACAGTGCATAGTCATTGTCTCTCCTCTTGACCAAGAACCAAAGGGTTGTGGGTGGTGAATATGGGGCCATTAAAAGATCTTCAGGATGAAAATTGACAGATTGAAGAGAAGATGAGACTACTTACTACTCAGATCTTTATGATGATGAATGATTGATTAAATAGAAGTGGTTATGGAACTGTTTAATTCTCAGATCTTAGCAATGATGAATGATGGATTCATGTGTGTCAAATACAAAGATCCTCATTATAAGTAATGATGGAATACTAGTACAGAGTCCAGCAAGGTCGGAAGTATGTTAGATTTTTCATACTCTGGTCGGAAATTGATGTCTTGAAAGTCATTCACTTATGATTTGAATTGACAATAATGCATTGAAATTGGAAATATTTACGCTGTTCTCCGTTTCTGGCGTCGAGAGGGTATTTCATTACCTAGGTAGGATTTTTTCTGTGGAGGTAGGAAATTTTCAGTTGACTTTTGCTGGACACCCTGTAGTAGTAAAGTAGTATAAAGTAGACATAGTAAAAGAGAGTAGGGTGATAGTGATACTGAATATGTGGATCCAAACGGTGGAAAGCTAAAGTAATTCAAGTTTTTTTAAAGACTTGTATTATCTTACATACATGAAGGGTGTCATAATTAAACATTGTAAATTTATCTATCCTTAATTTTTTCATTGCCTAAGTCATGGCTTCATTGTAAAACTTTTATCACAATCACATTAATGTAAATGGTTTAAATGTTGTCACATTAAATTAGATATACGATAAGCGTCTAATATCTTTTGTTTTTTTGTACTCCAGTCACTGTGGGCAGTTGGTGGGAGCTGTTGGCATTTTTAAAATTTGATTTTACCCACATCCACAACTAAGGTAATCTCGGGGTTTTGGGTAGGACTTTTTTTATTGTTGCCCGGACTGCCCTGTTAACAGCCAATGGATTTTAACTTTGATGTGCTTAGAGTGTTGTGATGTGCACATAAGACCTCCTTTTTATCGTTTGTTTCCAATGGGACTAGAGGTTGATCCATCCACCTGGACCAGGCGGATGGGTATTACTCAAAGTAAAATCCTACAAAATTGCCAACCTGTCGGGCATGAACCCATGACCTGTTGATTGAGAGTGCGACATCTCGCCTCTGTATCACTTAGTCCCCTCTGCTGGTAGGTCTCCTACTTCTTTTCTTCTCTTTTACTCTGTTGCATGTCTTTCATGCTGTAGCTTCCTAAGTAATTTTAACATTACCGCACACGGGCGACATGATAAATTCCAATGAAACTTATAGTTATTACTTGCAAGCAGTGGGAAAGACTATATTATGAATTATCAGTAAAGTTAATCCTTTTCTTTAAGAAAGTCTACAATTGACACTTATTTTAAAGGTATCAGAAAGAGCCTGTGATAGCGATATTCAAATTGATTAATGACTAGCTTACTTTGATCATTGTGTTGTCGGTGGCTGATTGCTGGTTAGGCTGCCAGGCTTGGGATCATGAGATCCCGGATTCGAATTTTAACCAAGCTAGGTCCGACATTGTGTTTCTTGGGAAAGACACTTAACACGCATTTGTCTCATTCGACCCAGGTACAAATGGGTACAAGCACTAGCTTGGGAGTAAAAACCTGTGTCAGACTAGTATCCTGTCCAGGAGGTGATTATTACCACCCGTTCCCCTTCACAATACAGAAACTGGGATAAGCTCTGGCTGTATGGGCCGTAATGCCTTGAAGGAACTGTACTTTACTTCATTTGGTTATAAGTGTCACTTGTCGATAATCTCTTTATAACTATTTCTTCTTTTTTCTCTGTGTATTGTTGCAGAAATGGATTCAAACACCCAAACAGGCCTTGATCCCACCTATGTTGCTAGACAAGTACTGAAATGCGTCATGTACAGAAGAGAAGAACAAACAATTGCTCCATTTTACATCCACATGGCTATCTGCCTCAGATATATGGCTCCGTGGTTGTTCTTTAAATTAATGGCCAGGAGGGCAAAGAAAGAATTTGTACTTAAAAGCAAGAAGCAGTAGCATGACTTCCAACTTCACTTGAAGGAAATAAGAACCATAACCTGAGAAAGAGAGAAACAAATATGTTTGTAAAACACACCTGCACATTTATTTATTATGCATAGCTGCCAACCAGTACATGTATCTAAAACGTATTCAGTACATTTTTTTGGGCTTTGAGTCTGCAAGTCTGTATTTCCCTTGGAAATAATGTATATGAGGGTTAAATGTAAATTTTTTTGTAAAGATACCCTAAGTTAACGGCAGAGACTTAGAGAGATGGGGGTGCAAGTCCACAGACACCATTCTGAGTTATAAAGAAAAAACTACTGCTGCATGCCCGGAGAAAGTCCAGTAGTCAGCCAATTAAAAGGGTTTATTTAACCCTTTCCTGCCTAATGCGACCATTTGTGACTGTAAAATATTTCTGCCTCGATGCCTAATGCGACCTGACGTGTCTGTGTACTTAAGACACTTTTAACGAAATAAACATACAGAGCCTCTTCCAAACGGAAGTTTTAACCGGTACTATAGCTAAAGTGAAAGTAGAATTCTCAATACAGAAAACCACATATTTTTATCTGCTCTCTTTCCTTTGTTATCGCAAACAAGCGACTTTTTTTGAATTTGTATCGACCTAACAACTACAACAATGGCTTTTGAGTATCTTCAATCGTTTGTGATTGATCATGAAATTGATAGAATAGAAAGGATGAGTCAGATATTGAAATAGAACCAGATGCTGATTTGAATGATAGTGATGACAAAAGGATGTCTAGGTCTAGTTCTAGTCAGTCTAGTGGTAGTAATAGGGAAGTAGTGGTCAGATGATCTGACTAGAGTGAGTAACAAAATAGAACCGTTCGTGGAATATGCAGGCCCTGTGCATGATTTGCCTGAGGATAGTGAACTCCTTAATTATTTCAGGCTATTTTTTTCCCACTTCCATGAGCAGCGAGCAACAACAGGTTCTGAAGGGAACCCGTGATCCATATTGGAAACCGGTTACAGCAGATAAAATCTACAAATACATCTACACCCTTATTGTAATGGGCCTTCACCATCTCCCTGAAATAAGGCTCTGCTGGTCTGTAGACCCTTTCTGAAGGGTACCTGCAATTGCTGATGTGTGGGGTCAACAGCGATTTCAAAAGGTTCACCAAAACATTTTCAAAGCGAAAAGATTTGTGTTTTTCAAGTTTTTGTTAATTTTTATTAATAAATTCCACATAAAACATATGAAACCCATACATATTTTGAAAGTTTATTCATTTCTGCATATTAAACATATTTTTCTCTAAAAAAAATATTTAGTCATAACAACATACCAAAATATTTTTTTTAAATTATCACCATTTTGCAAAAAGAGTTATTTCCCTGTCAGACCTGCCAACTTTCCCAGGGACAAAATAGGGAAAATGACTACTTTTGAATCGTGGCATGTCGATCGATTCACATTTGCAATAACGGACGGTGCACCCCTAGCAATTGTTGATGCTATCACAGTTGTTTTTGTGCGACCAAAAGCAAATTTCTATCTTAGCGATTTCCGAGTCTGGGTACATTTCTGTTAACAGAGTCTTGAACTGATTACTAACCGGGACAGGCAAGTTTTTGTCCATAAAACCTCTACCCTGATTACAGAGCAATCTCTGTGCTTGGTCATGAAGCCAATGATATTCCTACTGGATAGACTGTCCTTAACTGCAGTAGCATGCTTTGCAGTTTTCGCATGTTTTCTGATGTCATCCTTCCCACCACCGGTAATGCTAACATCTAAATCACAAGGTACACAATGTGCAAAGCTCTCCCTTTCACAGAAGGTTTAATGCATGGCCATTTCTTCCTATATTCCTCCTGAAATGTAACACTTGGATTAGGTTTCTTGCTTGGTTGAGAACTATTAGTATTACAAGTAGATCTAGAGGTAGGTTCCACATCTTCTGAGAGTTCTATTTCCAAAGGCCTTCTTTCAGAAATCGATCCATGCCCAATTTGAAATTCGAGATAAAACGTTTATATTATCCAGATCTAGATCTCAGTTGTAGAGCCTAGTATTCCAATTTTAGACACGGTAAATTATAAAAAACAGCAGTAAATTTATTAGTAAATCAGGAAAGTTGGCAGGTTTGAGTAAATCCAAAACGAAGGTAAAACTGATCAAAAATATAATCCAGGTAATATCCGAAGAAAACAGATACAATCAAGAAAGTGCGCTAGTTATAGAAAATAATATGAGTCATCGGCTTCGTAAACAAAGGAAAAAAACTGAAAGAATGATAATACACTGTATTTAAATGATTACAATTTAAACCTAGCAAAGCTTAACGGTTTCAACAGTTTCTAGCCAAACAGCATTAATAGGTGAACATCGAGTACTCAAAATCACAGAATAAAATCTATGATTACTATCACTATCAATGAAACTATTTATATTTAGAATCGAACCAAGAAGGTTTTATTGTCTTCGATTAAAGTACGATTATAAGCTTACTAATACTACTTAGTAGCGTTTAATAGAAATAACAATTAAAATTTTCTTCACCAAAATAATTTTTTGCTCTTGAGAACAAAATGGCGGAAAAATGACGGCCATATCGGGATGTCGGGAATGGGGGTTCCAAATCGGGAATATCCCGATAAAATTGGGAAACTTGGCAGGTCTGCCCTTTGCATCCAGGGGTGGTGACTGGAGAACGGTCTAGGCATCCAGCTCATAAACTTGGCAAAACCCTTAGGCTAGGGTTATGCACACACTGTTTTTTTTACACCTTGCTTCATAACGGCCCCAAATGTGTTCACGTTGAAACGGCCTACTGACGGCTTGAAAAATATTGTCGAAATTGAAAACAATCTTGGTGCCAACTCGGAAGAAGAATGTCGCTCTCTTATTATAGTTCATAAATATGAAGAGAACAGAGACTAGAGAGAGAATTCGAAGCTTTTCCGTTCATCTTATCAGCAAAATGAGACAAATTCACAGTGAATATCATTATTTGATTTCACTGTTAAGAAAAAGATGGACAGAGGTTTGTGAGTTATTTAAGGATGAAACCAAGCAGCTTAGATTTTTTGTTTGATCTTTGTTTCGAGAGTAGAAAAGACAGCAACCATTTGGAACCCCACATCAATACCACTGATAGAATGTACCCTCATTCATGAAAATAGAGAAATTCATGACTTTGCGAATTACACACTCACACACACACATACTGTATATATATATATATATATATATATATATATATATATATATATATATATATATACGCATACATCCATACATATGCAACTACACATAACATACATGCAAACATACATAACATACATACATAAATATATACAAACATACAAACAAGTATACATACATACATACATACATACATACATACATACATACATACATACATACATACATACATATATATATATATATATATATATATATATATATATATATATATATATATATGCGACGGTGTCTCAAGGAAAACAATGACACATAAGATTTAATGTTTTTTCTTGAAACTGCAAATTCGCATTTTTCGATGTTTTCAAATGCACCCTAAGGTTGTTTGGGGGCGCTGATTTAAAAAATAATGATTGAAATGCTCTAAAATGTCAATTTAATTAACTGAAAATTTTGATTTTCATCAGCCGGCTAGGATTTCCCGTAGCCAGATGTTCTGGCGCCATCATGTTGCCCAGGTGTTCACCGGCTTGACGGATTAAGAATGAACCCAACAATTCTGTCTTCACGGCGGCTTGTAAAAAACAAGGAAGCAGTCAACAGCATAGACATCTATCCGCGATTCTCTATTGTAGTAATTAAAATTAATTGTCACAATCAACAATCAGTTGATTGGCGTAAAGTTTGCTACGACAGGAAGTCCCAGCATAACCCTTCCCTTAGGCAGGAAAGGGTTACGTTAAATTATCAATATTTTTTGGAGAAAGAACTAGTTTGCATGGTCAGAGTCTGTTTTTCAATTTGGAAAGGTTGGCAGCTATGATTATGTTTTGCAGTACAGCTTCCAATATGAATATGATGACATAAAGATAAAACAAGTTCATGTTAATGTTATTATTGTTATGAATCTTTGATGAATATAAATGCTCCCATTATCAATTTTTTGTTGTTGTTGCTTGCTACTGGTATCCTTTCAAGTAAAGCTCAAGTTCAGCTGAACCTCGTGATCATGTAGCTTAGTGATAGATAGGACACAATGTTAAATCGTCTTCAGAGGGCTTATACTATAGCCATAACTACAAACAACTTGCAATAAAAGGCTAGTAAACTAACTAGAGAAATAGTACACAGCTTTACTGGTCGTCTGGTAACACCACAATTGAGGCTCCTTTATGAATATAAAATAAGCCACCTCTATTTAAGCAACTAGTTGTCTATATATATGCAAAACAAACTCATTTTTCTCTAGACTCTGAAGGATTTAGATAAGAAAAGAAGATTCTCATTGAATCAAATTTGAAAATGCTTCAATCTCAGAGATGGCACCAAATGGGAGAAGTTTTTAAGCTACCACCAATCACGCCAATCTCAAATTTACATGTGTTAGTAGAAATATGGCACATGCATTATGAATAGCATTAAGCTACATGTGAGGAATCTGCAAAGAAATATATGTAGAAATCATTCAAACATTAAATAATGTGTAAAAAAATATATCACATTTTGTCTAGATCTCCATCACTACCAATACTAGTTCCCTTATTTTGTACCATTAGTAATGTTATGTATTATTCAGTGTTATGAATTGAAAGAGAGATTTGCATGTTTAAAATGTTTTTCTAATGCTTTTGCTTTGTAACAGAATTTTTCCTCCTTATCATGTTTTTACTGATGATGGTTTGGATTCAAACTGAACTAGGCCTTATTGTTTGATGCGATGGATACCTGGTGTTGTGATCAACAGAAAAAGAGAGGAGGAATGAAAGTTTCCAGAAATGTACACTGCTTTGTTCTTCCTAATCCTAGTCTTTCTTATGCAACCTATTTCCGCTTATTTTGATTCTGAGCTGTAGGCCTAAAGGTCGGGCGACTTCTTTCTTGTATTTGCATCTACAGTAAGCATGTAAGAGCATGCATGTAAAGTATGAAATGTATAAATGTGTAATTTAGACTTTATGTATCCATCGAAGTACAACCAATTTCCATTTTCCAATTTTCAATGTCAATATTGTCAATATGTTTATCCCATGTTTCGATTTCAATGTCCCTCTATCGAAAAGGTGCCATCCGACATGAGTAAAAGTAAAAAGGAGCTGGGGTAGTTGAAACAGGGTTGAAAGAATGTAGTTGAGAGTAATGAGAGCCTCTCAATGTTTTATGTATCAAAATAAAAGTATAATCCTACTCTTTTCTAGGCATATGTGAGCAAGAAACATTCAGATAACACGAACAGAAAAAATGTTTCAAATAAGATTTTCTTAAAATGTTTTTGTTATTTTTTTCTATCTACACCTACTTTTTTCTCTCTCAATGTATTGTCATGAAATTTAGTATGAATGAATGATGGCTGGTTGAACACACAGAAATGATCAAATGTTTTTCCATATGTATTAATTATAAATTTGTGAAATTTTAATTTTAAAAATATTTTTGAGTCCTTATAACTTAAATACACTACTTTTCAAAAATTCATATATATGAAATCAAAGCCTGTTTCGTGCTTTATACAGTGATGTTAACATCATATTTTTGTGTTGAACATGTGATTAGTAATTAATTTTTTTAATACAACTTGAAATTGAGTTATGCCCCTTTGTCCGGTATTCAGGCTATGATTTCTGATGTAAACACTGGTACAGTGGTACTGGTAGTCTATGGGTTAAAAAAAAATTACGCATAAAACCTAAATTTTATATAATCAAATTATATAGAATATTATTATATAAAAAAAGCTGTGTGTAAAGTTTGAAAGGAATTTGTAAAAAACAATGGAAACCTATCCATATTATTTTTGTTGAAACTTGTCGGGCAAAATCCAAGATGGGGGCCGTTTCCATCAATCCATGGTAACTAGCAGCGGCAGACAAGAAACCCCCCAACATATTTCAACTCAGAAATACATGTACCATGTCCATTACACATATATATGAATAAATATGAGTCATAATTTAACATGAACATACTCTTGTCTTAGTTCTTACCAGTGCCAACCTCCAAATAATGTCTTGTGCATGTGTCAAAACTACTATGAGCCATTTTAGGATGAATAAAATATTTGACCAATGCAAAAAGCAGCTTGTCTTGTCATTAGCATGTCATTCATGTCTTACGTGTGCTCGAGTTCAAATTCGAATAGTGTGTGCATATAATTATAATAAAATATAGATGTATTTGTATACATATGTGTACTTACAACATATATCTTTGTTTTTTAAATAACCTTCATATGTATTGTATGGAGGCGTAGTGAAATTGTAGTGTTGTGAATTTGTAATCACGACGACACTTGTAAAAAAACCTATGGCTGGCCCAGGCGTTTTTTTCACATGTTGTATTTTAGGAAAGGTACTTCTCTCAACTTTTCTCATTTGACTCACATATGAATGAATATCCAGCTATATACCTTATATACCTGTCAAATACACACTACACACACAAGCATCATTACCATGAGTGTCTGAGTCCGTACTCTTACACTTACAGAAATGACACTGACAGTAGGCTTCTTCTTTGTGAGATTGAGAATGATAGAGAACTGAAAGTTTGAAGACAACGTTTGTCGTCTACTGCTCAGGCGTAGGTCAGCCGAATAAAGAGTAGCATCAGCATATGCCCAGGTCACGTCATCCTGACAATAGCAGGGGGCGGGGTTGGCATGGCTATGAACTATGATGATTGAGTCAAATTGAGTGGCGAGAATCGGGCTTCACAGCAGTGTCATAACCTCGGCTAATCCATTTTGAGCAAAGGTGTTGATGTCAATGTATTTTTCCCCCTAGACTACATGAGAGACAGGGACGAAGATCATAATAATACTATTACTATACGTCAATATACATGTAATATTTCAATAGGCTTTTCACATGCAATGGCAATAGGTCTCAATTGTCTCGTCAGTGACCGTTTTTTCCTACCTGATTAGTCAAGTATTGAATATCTCCTCGGATTAACACTGTTCCCTTTTTATACTTTATAACACAAGTAACTACTGGCACAACAGTTGACGAGGTTTGAATATCGTTCTAAATACATGTATTCAACATGCATTAAATTTTAGGGCTTTTAATTATTTCAAAATTCATTGTAGTTACCCTGTCCACCATAAGTAGTGGTCTCTGGGTAAAATATGAGGCAACAGCAAGATGAAAGACATGATGAAAGAGGAACTCATTGAAATTTACCCACCATCCACCATTGCTGTGATCTCAGGATGAATTAAGAATAAGAGGATAAGTGAAAGAAGGGAAGGAAAGAATTAGGACCTACCAGCAACACCCGTCAAGCAACCGCTGAAAGACGGAAAGTGAAAAGACAGAAGGACATACCGATAGCCTCTGCCAGCTGCCTACTCATTTAGGCACAAAGAAAGTAATGCTAAATTTAATTTAAATACTAGAAATTTAGAATAATGAAAGAAAAAGACAAGACAACAGTTACAGGTAACAAAAGTCAAAGGATAGGGAAACTAGTTCACAACACCAACTGATCCCACACTAAAACAAAAGACATATATATGTCATTGTAAGAGTATAACAAAATTTCAAAAGACAGGAAGATCAGTTATGAATTTATTCTTCGGCAGTGAAATATACATAGCAACATGATATAATCAGATCTATAGAACATTTTAAACATGTTCTGTAACATCAAAGACCAACAGGTAATTTCACCCATCATAAATATGTTTACAGAAAATATGAATGAGGCAGTGTCAAGGATGAGTATTATGCTATTTATAACCATTGACAAAAATCCACTTTTAGATTTGACATAAATAGTTGCTAGGGCTGCATCTGAAATAGAACTGTAAAGACTTATTAATTAAATTTAAATGCCAATTAAATGTGAACACAAATACATTCCTATTACTATTTATTGATTTAAAATATATCATCAGTACAACTATTACTACTAAAATAGAAAGTTACAACATAACATTACACACTTGTGAAAACACAAATGAATGTCTGATGGGTCAATGTCACCCCTTTATGGAGCTGAAATCAATCATGATTCTGACTATGTAAGGCACTGAAGAAATCAGAACCAATTCATTCTGAAACTTAAAGAAACTAAACACATATTAAAACAGAATGATCGTTTCCAGGCATATTATAGTTCACTATTACTTTTAATGATTCAAAAGCAAGAATAATCATATTGTAGGAGATATTTGTGGAGATGGGAATGGATGGAGGAGGAAGATCTAAAGTTGGAAGGATCAGTCCGTTAAATATTTTTTAAAATATAGGAAAAGAATGGAATTCTCTAGCCCTGACTAAGCAAAATTCTACAAAAAGCCTTCATGTTAGTTGAAAATGTCAAAACCCGTAAATACCTTTAAGGTCTAGCAATTTAACATTTATTCTATTGCATAGCAAAGGAAATTTTATTATATATACATCAAAAGAAACAAAATCAAATTGATATGACTAAGGTCACATCAAATTTTTTTATTGGAGAATACCAGAAATATCATAAAAAACAAAATTCATGAATTTAAAAAACAATAAACAATCATTCATACGTTCAGTCACTACACACTGTTACAAGTACAAGACTAATTTTGTAACTTTTTAGCTTCAACACACTTCTTTTTAACCATGATTTCTTAAAGTTTGAATGTTCATTACATATAAGACTGTTACATGATTAAATAGAAGTTGTGGAGTCACTCAAATCATGGACAAAATCAAACCCCAACATTTCCCTAGAAAACAATCCATTCTGGACAAAAAAAACAACAAACAAAAAATTACACGATCTCCATTACTAACAAAACACCGAAAAAGATTGATCAAATTACAAATACCATTGGTATAGTTTATAGAAACAAAAAGAACCAGCTGTTAAGGCAAGAACATTTTGTAAAAATTTTCTACGAGAATCATCTTTACGAACTAATATTACAGGTGTGGTCGTTGTCAACGTATGAAAAGGAAGCTTGGGAACTTTTAACAAATTGTATTCCACCTGGTACTTGCAACAAGGGTCAAACTGCCAGGAAACTGCATAGACTCCAGCACAGACCATGCTGGTGAATCCTAGAGATAAAAATATAATGCCTCTATCTGGCCAAATGCCCCCAGACACCAAACATCCTGCACCTGAAATGACTGCAACCTTATGTAAGCCATTTCCGCAGGCTATCCATCTTGCTGTGTCCTCACCTAGCCTGGATGGTTCTATCACAATAGTGTGAGCTTTAGTTTCCAGGGCTCGATCCAGTTCAACCTCAAATTCTTCTGCTGAATATTCATGTTCATACACCTCTCTGATGATGGCTATGCCCTGAGGCAACTGAGTCCTGTGAATATCAATAAGAGTAATAAGTACTATATAATAGTATTGAATGAATGAGCTTCTGGATCAATTTTGACAATTCAGGCATCAAATTGTTTGGAATAAAGCATAGAAATAGAAAATGGCAGCAATGAAATTTTTTTTCTTTACACACACAGTGGAGATCACTTATAATGGCCCCGGTTGCAACAGGAGCTTGCTTACAAACACTTACAGCTGAATTTTTAAGAATCACAGATTTCTGCTCTATTCAAAGTATAGAATAAATGCCTGGTTAGAACAACACAGCTACAGCAGGAAGTTCACCACGTAATTTTTTTATATACACCTGGATTGCATTGTAAACAGCCAAAGGATCTTTAACGTGCACAGTGTTGTGATCTGCACACAGGACCTCCTTTTTATCAGTTGTCTCCAATGGGACAAGGTGTTGATCCCCTGACCTGGACCATCCTGACGATAGCTTGGCGGTGTATGCATGGCTATGATTGGGGCCAATTGAGTGGTGAGAAATAAGCTTCACAGCAGTGTCATAACCTAGGCTAATCCATTTTGAATATTAGGGGTATTTTTTGCCTATGTTTTTTCTAGACTACATTTATATAAGAGACCGGCAAATCCTACTATTACTATTATGATATATACTCCAATAGCCTTTCCACACATGCTGTAAGCCTACATTATCTCGTCAGCGATCGTTTTCCTTCAACTAGATGAGTCAAATATTGATGATCTCATTGCAAATCTGCAAAAGGTATTTTCATTATAATGCCATTCCCTTTATAACACCAAATTACCCCTGGCACAACAGTTGGCAGCATAAAGAGGTTTGAGTGTATAGATCAAGGCTAAAAAAAAAACAAAAAAACAAAAAGTTTTTTTTTAACTATCACTCCCATCTCACTCTCAGTCTCACTGTCTCAGGAATTGGACATAATTTTTGGTGTGGATTTGTATCTGTGTTACACGAATATCATTTTTACAACCACCGCACATCACTAATTTAAAAAAAATGTTGATGCTTTGATTTGGAATTATATTATTGCTAATACGTGCTTAGGTCAACACTAATTGTGTAGTAATATCACATCAATCGACAGAGGGACCTAACCTTGCCTCGGATGGAGGGCGGGAGGGGGTAGGACAGGGGTAGCAGGAGGGTTTTGGGGTAAGGGATGGGCATAGCTTTGTCATTTTTCTCTCATAACTAGATTCTAGATCTAGGTACAATTCAAGCAGACCGGATCAAGCACCAATTTGATATTTTATAAATTAATTTACAGCAACTATATTCATACACGCATTCGGTATCCTAGATCTATACTATATACTAGCTGTAAGGATGCAATGCCTGAGAGACCTAATCTTGATCTAATGTCTTTTGCCATTAATTATCCTTTTACTAAAACCATTAGTTTCCAACTGATTTAGAAGCCATTGTTGTGTTCAGCAGCCACAAATATATTGGTTTGGTTTCTAAAAGTAGTGTGTATCTAAGTATCAGGGTGTGGGAGTGATAGTAATAAATTACCAAAAAACGAAATGCCAAGATCTGCAGGGCTTGAAAATTTCACAATTTACTGTTCGTGATATATTGTCGACCAGACTCGTTGAAAAAACCCACACTGTGTGTGATCAGACTCTACCCATTGACCATGATGTAGGTTAGCCTACCCTCCCCTCTCACTGATCACCAGCCCCCAGGACCGAGTCCGACTCCGGGATTGAGAGATAACTTTTATTATCAGAATTTCATAGTTTATTCTGAAGAGATAGGGGGTGGTGGTGGTAGTGGGGGGGGGGGGGGGGGTATAGAAACAGTGTTCTCATGTCGATGCTACATTTTATACTCTTTCTGCCTGCCTTCTTCTTCATAATAGCTGACCAACTCAATTCTTGTTTCCTGATGGCGGGGAATCATAATAACTGGGTTTTTGTCCATCTTTATGAGGAAAGCGTAGGGGGTTCAAGGGCTTGCCCCTGCATTAAAACAAAAAAAACCCAGAAGCCTTGCTGTGTGTTTCCAGGTTGTCTTCCCAAGTCAGTTGTCTCCCTACTAATAATATTATTACCCCTGCTTAAGCATCACTGCAGTGTATTTTCCACGGCTCTTGTTATTCCTAACCCTGTTGTGAACAATACTTTTTCTTATTCCCAACCGGATTGGGAATACCATTACCACTATTTCTTATTCCCAACCTACCTGGTGTTAGGAGTAATGCTAGATCTATTATTTCTTATTCCTAACCGGGTGCTGGGAATCCACGCACATGCACTTCTTTTTCTTATTCCCAACCGGGTGCTGTGAATAATTTTTTTTTGTATTCCTTACCGTTTATTATTGTTATGCTACGATATATACTAAGGTTTTCACGAGACAACCATTGCGGGAAGTCCCGACTGTTATCCAACAGTTGCCGGTTACGTATTTTGTGTAAGTATTAGGTAGGCCTATTGCATAATTTCGCCAATGTCCCAATGTTAAATTATAGAATTTATGATTTTAACAGTTTGGATTGTTTGACACAGCCGATAAGCACCTTAATATCTCATTATGTTTTTAAAATGGTTAAAAAATCCTAATGAAGCAGACGTTTCCCTCATCGTTTAAGTAACACTAATAGCCGTTGTCGTTTTGTAATGGTAACAAAAACCAAAGAGATTCATCAATTAGACTTTGAGAAAGATTAATTGAAGAGTTCAAGTTATCATTGGGTCCCATTTTTGTGAAACCTGCCATATATAATCCATAATGCATATGGCAGGTTTCACAAAAATGGGACCCAATGATATCTTCAACTAATCTCTCAAAGTCTAATTGATGAATCTTCTTAACATTTGGTCCATGTATAGCTTTGACATCGCAGATATAAAAAACATAATATTGTGAAATTTTGAAATTTGCTTTCAATTTGTGGGTTTTGTGAATATTTTTTGGGTGCGAACGTCAGCAATTGAGACTGACGGCATTTCCCTCTTTTTAATAAGTCCTTTTCACCGTAAGGTGGTCAACGACCTTTTTATTCTCTTTTCTTTACTTCCATGTGAAAGAGAATTGTTCAAAGAAAATTTGGCGAGTTCTAAATTTTAAAAATCTTTTGCAGTGATCACGTGCGGCAGGTTTCAGATTTTCCTTATTATGTAACAACTGTGGTTTACAAATGAACACACAGTAAGAGCTGAAAAAAAAACAGTTGAAAAATACGTAGAAGCGCCATTTTTGATCTGGAGTGAAAGAAAACTTATTCCTACGACTATATATCCTGTAAAAGACACGAAAAAAAACATAGGTAACTCTAAATGAGAGTGAGAATACCATGAGACTACTGTCAGTCTGCAAAACCTTATGGTCGGACAAAAATTTTTTTTGCGATCTGAGATCTAATAACGGTAACATTGCGTCGAGCTATTTTCTCGTAGTTCATCTCATGTAAGCCTATTGAGAAATCATGAAATTTTCGTTTTTAAATTGTCCGGTTGGCTTTGAGGAATATTTTTGTCTTTGAATGCCCCTTGCAGCCATGCGCTTACATCCGCACAAAATTGTAATTGTAGACGATGATCGGCCATCAAAAAGGAGATTGTGATCAGGTTAGATTCAGAGACCGTTCAGGTTAAATTCGGTTGCATTAGCAAAACCTGCTTTGGCTTATCGTGAGTGAAACTTATGTAAAGAAGTCCAGCAATCAATAGGCTTTCATGATTTATTACTTTCTAATAAATAAAGACAAGATAATTGCAATACGGGAGGTTTAGAAATCGATTACAACGATAGTGACTCTACGTCTCCACTATGCAGTCTTCTTTCGTAAAACAATATTACTAAAAACGCATTTAAATGAGAGAGAGAGAAAATAATACTAATAGCACAGGTTCAAGTAGAGTTCAAGATTTGTCAGCCACCGCTCCCATCCCGTATTCCGAAACAATTATCGATCGATAAAGACACAAGTTTGTGCTAGTCTAGTGGGGCAACTGTAGATAGTCAGGAGGGGGGGAGTGATGATGGGAGTAGGGGAGAAGTGATGATGGGAGTTGGGGGGTGGGGGGAGACTCGTACGGGAGAAAAAGAACCATTGTCGTCAAAAGCGCTTTCTCTCTGCCTCCCTCTCTCTCTATTGGCAAATGTTATTTTATACGTATCGCATCCTCACTCGTTATATAAGTCGTGAAGTTTACCGTACCGGTTTCAGCAGAATGGTACACACCCGTAACACGTAATAAGGATACTACAAAGGCGTACAGAATTTTACAAAAACGGGACAAAAAAGCATCGGTTTTCATCATTCCACACGATCCGGAACATCTAATCAATGGTAAGGCACCGGTCGTGGACTCCACGCCAGGTGTCGAGAAACACAAACACAGACTTCACATCTTATTGAGAACTAGGGAAAAGTCAGGGAACTCTCCAAACCAGATGCTCAAGCGTTACGTCACTAAATAAACACCAGGGAAACCTCAGTCGACGGACCCGTGTAGTTCGCGTAACATTACATCACTGGCATTGGACCTAGAATTTTCACAGTTATGCCCCTTGACAGAAAAACATGACTTTTAAAAGCTAATTTACTCGCCTCACAGTCCTTTGCTATCTATCTCTTAAAGTCATATATCTGGAATCCTCAGGTTCTAAGCTTTAACATGGTATATAACACTTATAAGAAATATAACATGTACATTTTGACAAAAGAGGAAATGGGGATGGACCATTTTGTGAAACCTGCTATATATATAAACGAAGTGGTTATTCGGACCCGGGTCCCAATAAACACCCACACTACTCGGACACGCTGGGCCTATTAGGACACGGACTATTTATGTAAAATGACGTCGTAACCTAACCTAAACAGTGCATGCCCAGAACAATATTATTAGATCTATTGTTTAAGTGCCGGTACCACCCATGTCCCAAAATCCAATAACTTTCCCGGTAGCCTACTCCATCACATTAATAACGTAGTGTGGCACCTACTGGGATATTTACCTATTAAAAATACTTAAAATAGGTAACAAAAATCACGACCGTGCACTCGAAAATGAGTTCACCAGAAAGTATGAAAGGTTTCCGTTTACTTTTTTTTTCCGAACGAAATATGACCGCTAGAAATAGAAGTCGATTTCGCTCAAGATGGCCTTGCTTCGCTATGATTGAAACTGAAATTACGTGTCTTCAACTTCAATTCTCTAAAAATATTTTTAAACATAGATTCTAGATCTGTGTGTTCCAATAAAAACCCGGGTCCGAATAAAACCCACACTATTGGGACACGGGTCCGAATAATGACAGCCATATATAAATCCTGAACGCCCACCCCTACCCTACCCAACTCACCATGGTGTGGGGGGAAAGGGATTGTGGATATGTTTCTTCCGTCTCACCTCTAAATTTAGATCTAAGCCGATACTGACGACCACTATTTTGACCCATTTTATTACGCTGCTAAACTGTAAAATTTCCATTTATTTTAATCTTACTTACATGCCGGCAGTGAGTGCAGGCCAAACAGAATTTCCCGTGTCGTCCTCAACCTCTCACCAAATGTTGTCATGACATTTTAAATGAGGCTGAGTTTTTCTTCAGCTTAAATTCTGTACTGAAAAGGAGATAGTTTGAACGGATGTATGAAATGATTTCGGGAAAAGACTAAACTGCTAGCTCTGGATTGTGATGACCGTGGCCAACACGGCTAACCTTGGTTGACTTGAATCCGCCTGTGTATCCGCCATACAGTGGACTTCAGTACTCAAAGAAATGTTTTGACAGAAGAGAGTGTTTCTAAGGGAAATAATGCCCATACGATGTAAACAATGGTCACGCCTACCTTTCTCATCAGTCGTCCATTCTTACCTTCTACTATTATACTCTATTGATGACTGTTGACTGTTGAGTCACTCCCCCCTCCTTCATTTATTATGTGAGTGTATATATGATGTGTCTTTTATTTTTGCTTTCTCTTTCATGTCCACGAGGCAACACATAAGAGGAATTTGATGGTAATGTATTAAAGTTCATCCTTCCGTCTTATCAGGAGTTAAATTAAAGATTGTCAGCGCCTACAATTATTATTTAAGATCTAGATTAGATATCTAGATCTAGATCTAGATCTAGATCTAGATTAAGAGGGTAACAAAGTGTTATCATCAAACAAAACGTCACAGCAAATATGCTTTGTTGAAGGAAACATACATTTGGGACATATTAGTGCATCGACTATTTAAATAACATCTGAAACATATTTTCATTTTGTTATACTAATCTTAGCAATGGAGGAGGTGATATTTTTTAGAGATATTCCTCTCCATTATTTCCATTAAAACCGCTGGGTGATCCACCATCTTCCTCTTCTGTAGGCAATCTACAAACTTACCTGATGCATCATGATCCTTTTCTCAGAGTCTTATGTGGGCTGTCTTACATTCCCTTTTAAACTTCCTGCTTGACCTTATCCCAACTTTGTGACATGACTGTTCAAAACAAGACTGAGGCTGACATCTTTTACTTTGAAGGTTGTCTTTTGAGTTTATTGACATTCCCAATATTGACAATGACTAATCTATTAAATCTTACTAAATCATTACTCATATCCAGTCATATTTTTTATATCATGTCATGTTTAAATAGTTCTACTAGAGTGGTCTAACGTCAATAGAGCTACCTAACACCCAGAAGTAGTTATGTAAATAAAGGAGTCTATTTGTGTCAATAAATTATCATATTGACGGTGAAAGTCGCAAACAGTGTAAATTTGAAATAAGTAACACTTTTTTTTCTGTCTTTTTAACATTAGGAAGCCCTATGCTTCGTCTAGTTAGAATTCGAGGCACAAGAACCAATAGAAATCCGTAAAATAACCATATAGTAATCCTTGTATCCCTATTGAGTCTAGTTTTTGACACTTGCACACTGTATATCTGTGAACATAGATTAAAATGCAGAGCATCTTTTTCTTTGATTTTCTCAAATCATCCAAAATTGGATTTACAAGGTGTGCGATTTTCACCTTCAATATGGTGCTGGCCGATATTTAAAAATAGTCCTTCTTATAATATATATATGACCCATTCGTTATAACCAAATTTACCTTATAACATCAACATAGCCACTGTAACATCAGCTTAGTTATTTTTAACAGCAAAACAAACTATATAAGACGAAATATGATCACAACAGACTCTTGTTAGGTATTGTATGGAACAAACAACATTTATTTTTATTGAAATGAGAGCTTTTAATGAAATAAAATGAATTTTATTGAAATAATGAGAACTTTCAACAGACACATAAAACAGAACAGACCAGCTGTGCTGATGTTATAACCGTGTTAACGTTACACCACTCCGGATCAATGTCTTTCACATGTGTCATGAATTAGATTGCTGACCTCATCATGTGTGAATTTTTATCACTTTCAAGCTGGGGATAGCAGTTACCTCCATGGTTAAACTAATATTCCTTGTGTGACATAAGGGTTAACTCATTGAAGAGACGTCCGCTAGGGACGTGGTGACAATATATGCCCGGCACTGTTTATATACTCAATTTATTCAAAGATAAATTCAAAACGAAAGGGGATGTAATTATGAAATGAAAGTCTAAGTATTTACTTTCTTACTTACACTATTTAAACTTAGCTGGGCCTCTTTGTTTATTGTTGTAAGACTGTTTAGACATGTGTATACGAAAAGTGAAAACACGCTCCTATCAACAATCCTATTCTCAAGCATGCAACAATGATTCAATGTGACTAAGGCTCTCAAATTAGTAATGCAAGATGGTTATGACATTGATGAGGATATAGGAATCAAGTTTATTATGAGGAGACAAATATGAAATTACTAATGCCATATTTAGGATTGGGGGAATTTTATTTTAAGTCTTGCCCTGCTACTAGTAAAAGTTCTTTATTCTTATCAATCTTTATCTTCACCTGACAAATAGACGCAGAAAGATACAGACTGGACAGAAAGGAATGAAAGTAATTCATAACAGGGAGAGTTGCAACTGTGGGAAAAGATGGGAAGAGATAACAATATTATTGTTATGTTGAGCAGGATATTTGCCCTAACTTCAGGATTAACATTTCTGCAGGTTTATTTTAGGAATTGTGTCCATGGGAAACCATAGACAATCTATGCGTTGAGTGGTGCATTTTTTGTTTTCAGAAAGCTAACAGCTCAGAGTGGGGTTAAATGAAATGAACTGGAAAATGGTTGGTCCTGCATTAGATTTGGATTGATGGCTATTTTGCCATAATGTTTTTTAATACAGTGAAATGACAGAACACATATTTTTGTAAAGCTTTCTTCCTTTCTTTATCAGTTCCCATTCTACCTTCCAGTGTATGGACTTTTGTACAGCACTGTATGGATTTAATTTCTGTAATGACATATGACTGATTCGAGGTTGGTTAATCGATCCCGCAAAAATGGTGTATTTTCTAACAATTTATTTTCTTTCTCAAAGATCAACAACTCACAATGACCATTCAGTTTAGCTGTGTAGCAAGAGGCACTACTGTGCTCTGTTCCTCAAAGTCAGGGACAGGCAATTACAAAGAAACAATACAGTCAATGCTTCCAAATATACCATCAAAAACTGATGGAAAGCGGACTTACACATCAAACAAGTAAGTATGGACTGTTCAAGGAAAAGAGTTTTTAATGAACGTTATTTTATTTGTAAAGAAATTAACACAACATTTAATTAAGATTAAAAGAACAGAAAAGAATATCATGATACAATGGAATGACTACAAACTAAAAACAAAATTAAAGAGCAGAATAAAGTGTTATTATAAACATTATTTGCTATGATATAATATGATATTATATGACATGATCTTATTCTATGGAATATAAAAATAACTCACTTGTAATGATAATATTAGTTTCTTCAAGATCTGCAGGCTTATAGAGCCAAACTTTATTCAGAAATAGTAATGGCAGTGTTGTAGAGCAGAGGATGTGAAACTACCCCTACCCTGGACACTGATCTATCACAGGTTTTATCTCCAAGCAATAATCAAGATTCTTTACCACATGAGGAATGAAGAAAAACATGTTGAATGTCTTACTTAAGGACACAACATCAGGCACAGAGTAAAACTATGATTTGAACCCTGTTGACAGTTGTCAAGTCCAACTGTCAGCCACCAGACCACTGGTGCCTCACATAGAATATGGTAGGGATAAATGTAAATGTAATAATGCAATGTGATTATGTGTATAATAGTAGATACAGTAATAAATTAAGTAAAGTTGATGCCTGCAATTGTGATAATTGAGTCTGAATTATTAAACGATGGAAATTGATATAATGTGAAACAATGTCACAAGACATAACCCACACCTTTGACATGAGGTATATGACAATCCCAACCCTATACAAATGTTAATGCATTTTATTTTATTTACTTTCAGCTATGAGTTTCACTGCCTGATTGAAAATGGCATTCTATTTGTCTGTGCAACTAATACCGGTGTTAGTAAGCAGCAACCATATGGATTCCTTGCTGAGGTAATAAAATCTTGTCTGTTTCATAAAAGTGCTTGTAAGTTAATTCTTACATTAAATGTATTTCAATTAATTTTCACACATGCTGTAAGAGTATGCACAATGCATTTCCCCCAAAATCTGGTGATTTGCGTCTTACATTAAACAATGAAATACATTCTAATCATATGGATCAATTAGTTTTCCAAACTGAATGTAAAATATAAAATATGATTGACTGTACTTAGGGAAGTTTATTGTTATTTTTGTTTTGTTTTTAAATTGGAGATGGAAACAGTGATATTCAATTGTAACTATAGTTTCTCCATTTGTTTTACCACATAGGAGATAATTTAATGAATTTATTCATGTTCTCTCTTCATCTTTAGATCAAACGTCGTTTTCAGTCTGGACCCTTAGCAGCACAGGCCATGACAGCTTTTGAAGGAGATTTGGATAGAGACTTTGACTTTGTACTCTCGCAGCAAATGGTAAGATAGTGTATTTACAATCAATAAGTACAAGTAAAGGCAATTTGGCCAATAGAGCCGGAGCTAATCCTGGTTTCTATAGCATAAAGCTGAACATGTGATAATATCCACCTCCGCGACAGGATGCTAGTCTGATGCAGGTTTTTACTCTCAAGCTAGTGCTTGTACCCGTTTGCACCTGGGTTGAGGGGGGAAAATACATGTTACATGTTTTTATGTCACAAGATATGTACAAGTACAAGTCGGCGCATGAACTAAAACTTTTCTGTTGAATTTTTTGTTTCAAAGGTGCAGTATGTATTAGGCCTATTGGCATAAAATAGAGGGAAAAGACAAGATTACCTTACAGGCATTCCTTGTTACATTACCATGGCTGATATAAGATTGGTTGCCCCTCAAAGTTCTTCAAGCGATGCTCAGGAATTTAGTACCACCCAGTAGAAAATTTGCAATTTGATGTTGATTCAAGCCTGCAATATCACCCATTGTTGATTCGTGTGATGAATCTGTGTTGAGATATGACCTTCGTGCAGTTCATGCTCTAGTAATCATCTATTCAACTTATCTTATATGCAACTGAGCTGATATATACAGATAATGTACACCTGATTTTTAATACACAAGATGAAGTACAGAGATACATCCCAATAGTATCTAGCACCTTACAGCAATGGAATCTTAGAGTCATCAAATAAAAACAGAAAGACATACAGATGAATGGAAGGGTGTCAGAAAGTAAGGAAGCCTGATAAATGAAAACGAAGACACAAAAAACAAAAGATATTAGCACAAAATGCTTTACACGAACTGAAAAACATATGGAACAGAAAAGATGTAATCAGGGAGTAAAAAGAATTGAACTGTACAAAGCACTTGTCATACCAATACTGCTATACAACAGCAGAACCTAGGGTCTTATTGGAAAAAACAGAAAATCTAGACATAATACATAGAAAACACCTTAGGAACATTATCAGCATCCACTGGCCTGAAAAAATCAGCACGACCGTTGCTGAATCAAACCAATATGCCATAGAATCAAAGAACAAAGATGGAAACTACTTGGACACATATTAAGAAGAGAGGACGCAATTCCGGCCCAAATAGCAATGCTCAAGTACTTTGAAAAAGGCATAAAATGCAGAGGAAGACCCCCAACATCATTATCAACGATACTAATGACTTAACCCTTGTATGGCTAACCTGCGGGCTGACCTCAATATAGGTCAATAATCTCATTCCGCTGTGTACGAGGCTTCTGCACGTGGCATCGATAGTTTTCTCACCCCGCTGACGAGGCTTTCGCGCTTGACCATTGACGTACCTGTGATTATTGTGACAGTTTTTTTATCTTCGTTGAGTAAGGTGACAACCGGGCAATTCATTTTGTTATTGTTATTGTCATCGTGTTTATATTCCATTGTTTACTAACAATATCATCTATTACAGCCTACTTTTATTAAACATTTCTTTCTTTCTTTATCAGCTCCCACTCTACCTCTCGGTGTATGGGTTTTAGATGCCCGAAATGATCCTTCTCCAGGCTGCCCTGTCCTGACAGTTTCTGTTTCCTTCCGTGAAAGTTAAATTTCTTTGCGTTAATGCCTCTTTTATATCTTCGTCCCACTTTCTCCAAGGTCTGCCTTTTGGTCTTTTACCTTGAGTTTTAGCACTGTATACTGATTTAGCTATTTTATTGTCATTCATTCTGTTAACATGTCCAAACCATGGCTGCTTCATAATTTTTATGCTATCTGCTTTGGTTTGATCTCTTATTGTTGTGTTTTTGATTTTGTCATTTTTAGTTTTCTCTACTACTCTTCTTAGATATTTCATTTCGGCTGTCTGTACTCTACTGTATTCCCTACTGTCTAAGGTCCAGATTTCATTGCCATAGAGGAGAGTAGGACAATAAACTGTGTTGTATACTGCCATTTTGGTTTTTGTTGACAATTCTTGTTTACCTACAAATGCCTTTCCTAGACGGTTATATATTGCTCTTGCCTTTTGGATTCTCTGGCTGATTTCTTCTCTTAGTTTTCCCTCTGAGTTAATCATTACTCCTACATAAGTGTAGCTTTGAACTTGTTCTAAAATCTCCTTGCCTAATTTAAGATTTTATGTTTTAGCTTCCCTAATTACTAGCATTGTTTTGGTTTTCTTTGCATTTACTCTCATTACTCTTTTATTCAATTCATTATTCATTATGTTGATTTTAACTGGAGGTCCCTTTCTGATTTTCCAAACAGAACTAAATCATCAGCAAATAGAAGCATTGATACATTTACTGGTTTGAGCTTCCACATACCTACATTCTTTTGAGGATGCCTTTGCGACTGAATCCATAAATGTGATAAACAAAAGAGGACTTAGGATACAACTCTGTCTTACTCCTATATCTACATCAAATTCTTCAGATACATTTCCAGCTACTCTCACTGCACATGTTGGTTTATTGTAAAAACTTTTAATGACTTCTATAAAATTTTGCTCTACGTTGTGTTCTTTTAAGGAATGCCATAGTTTGTCCCTCTTCACAGTGCCTTTTCTAAGTCAATAAAACACAGGTGCAAGTCAATGTTTCTCTTAAGGAATTTTTCAATTATTTGTCTAATTGTAAATATGTCATATTGTACACTTTTTCCTGATCTAAATCCACTCTGGTGTTCTTCAATCTGATCCTCTACTCTTTTCCTTAGTCTCATTTCCAGAATCCCGGCATACACTTTTCCTGGTACGCTAAGTAGTGATATCCCTCTATACTTTGAGCATTCCTTACTTGATTGTGTATTGGTACAGCCGTTCCTTTTTCCAGTCGTCTGGCACCTGTTTGGACTTCCATGCTTGTTGACATATTGTATGTAGTAGTTTGTCTGCCTCTCTCCCTTGGTTTTTAATTATTTCTGGATAAACTTGATCTGCTCCTGGGCTTTTCCTAATTTCACTTTTCTTATAGCTGTTTGAAGTTCTTCCATTGAGATATCTACATCTTCAGCTGTCTCATCTTGATTACTTGTTACTCTTAATAATTGATCTGTACTCCTTGTTTCATATGTTCTGGAGGGATTATGTAATTGTTGAAAATACTTTCTGCACGTTTCCATGATTTCGCTGTCTCCTTTCATTATTTCTCCTTTGGCGTTCTTAATTTGTCGTATTGGGCATGCTTTGGTCTTTCTCATGCTCTTCATTGCTCCCCAGAAAAGCTTTTGATTTCCTTGATAGCTTTCTTGAAGCCTTTGTCCAAACTCTTCCCACTGTTCCGGTTTTACTTTCCTAACTTCCTCTTTGGCGATAGTTCTTTTACTCACATAATCTATCCTATCCTCTGGTCTCTTTGTTTGCAAGTATTTCTTCCAGGCATCCTTTTGTCTATAACTAGTATCACCTTCTCTTTTCATTCACAATGACATGAGTGATCATCGTTTTGTATTCTTGGCTGTTCCCTTCCTACAGTTCAATAGAAATCCACCTCCTCCCAAACAGCCCCACCCCTTACGCAATCCAGTGGTTTTTCACATCTTCCTCCGACTTCTGGATGTAAGTCTCCCTCCTTAGTCCTTTCTATACAGTAGGAAGATAGACTCTTGTAGTTTCTAATGTCTATACACTTCAAATAGCCGTCCTTCCTCTTGTCCAGATACCACATGTCATCATGACCATGTGAAATGGACCTGTTTGAGAGATCAAAATTCCTTTGTTGTTGGTCGCTGAACTCAGATGAAAGCTAAAATTTTCCTTGTATTTACAACACTCTAATCTCTTCATTCTTATATGAAAAAGAGGTGGAGATGTATTTTGACGTATGTGACATTTGACAATATAACCATCAACACAATTCTCCCCTGATTGATCAACCCTGAACATGGTTTCTTTCTATTGATTGAAGGTCACGCCCTCCATTCAGGCTGACCATAGGTGTGCAATGTTATTGGCCACTGGCATCTTTTATTGGTAGCAATTACTATTTCTTGCTTGTGGGTAGAGCTTCTTACTAAAGTAATTGACATCTGTTCAGAAGTTGCGTCGGTCATATGAAGACAAGAGTCCTTGGTTTTGTCCACTTTGCAGAGGGTCCACAGCCTGCATTTGAGATAGAGCTCCTGTGTGTTGTATCTCTTTATAAGAAATATATCAAGTGTGTGTTAGACTCGAAATGAACTATTACTTTTATTCCTTTAGAATAATAGACTTTCTCTGTTTGGCGTGGCATGGGTTGATTAGCGTAATTGGTCAAAACAGAGGCATCCCCAAACCCGTCTTTGAGTACTGCAGTGCAGTTATACAGAATCCGCCACTAGCGCTTTGTCTTGCTGGAAAGCCCGGAGTGATGCAAATGTACGGGACCCGCCAGCAGCATAGGTGTGCTTAGAGTGACCAGCCGCATGCAAAAACACGGGACCCGCCTGAAAAGGGTCAAAACACAACAAAAAATACATCAAAACAACGCCTCTAGCTGTCCTTTCCAAAGACAAAGAAATGACTTTGTTACCAGCACAAGTCGAATCAAGAAAAGACCTAATAGCATTAAAGAACTTAGCAGAAGATAGAGACACATGGAAACTAGTGACAAAATATATGCAGAGATGTGATTAAGACCACCATACTAGCATACACAGTTTAGGGCAAACGTCCCTTGTGACTGCGATGCCTTCATGTAACTAGCTTTAAATAAAAACAAAAAACTCGACTAATATGAATATTTATGCTTCATCACATGGTCCTGCTATGTTCGGTTAATTCCTTAAAATCTTTCTTAACATCTCAAATTTTCAGCAAAAATATTCTCAGCAGACCGTTGCTAGTAACAGCGCTGTGGCTGCTGTACAAGCACAAGTTGAGGAAGTGAAAGGTGTCATGTCCCAGAATATTGATCGTGTTCTTGAGAGAGGGGACCGGCTTGAAGATCTCATGGACAAGACAGAAGAATTGGAAGCAGGCGTAAGTACAAAGTTGTCCCTTTGTGCATTGATTTCAGAATGGAAATCATTTCAATAAAGTGCAGGATTTTGCCTTGTAGCTAGTTATATGAAGGCAACTTTTTTTTTTGAAAATTCTACAATTTTTGCCAACAAGTCTAAAACAAACATTATTTCACTGTTTAGTATACTTCGAGAAGAAATAATGAAGCAATGAATATTCTGAGATTATTGAGACAAGGATCAATTGGATAGGCATTTGACTTTAGCTGCAAAAACATCTTTAAGAATGCCACTGAAACTAAGACCCTGTACTTTTGTTTTTTTTTTGTGATAAAGGTTAGCTGCGTATTGTCAGAAAGATGTTTGAACCTAAACCTAAAGATTAGAGACAGCTTTGGTTTCTTTGTTTGCTTCAAGTTTTTTTATGTTTATCAATAATAAAAAAAAAGATATGGTGGACAGGGTTTGGGTAAAAAGATCACTAGAATTTTTAATAGGGTTTTATAGATTTGGATTTAATTCTCAATGCAATACATGGGAAAGATTATATCTTAAAAATTTGCAGTCTTGCTGTCTTTGTAGCATTTAAGGTTTTAATGCGCAGAGATTTTAATATGTATCCTCTCACTATAACTCTTATCAATGCTAATCTATGTACTACAGACATAACTTATACTATATGACATATTGTAAAGTGCTTAGAGCTTCTTTTAAGGGAATAAATGCTCTATAAATGTTTATAATTATTATTATTATTATTATTATTATTATTATTATTATTATTATTATTATTATTGCATGAAAAATCATTTCTTCTCTCTTTTAAGGCTGCAAACTTTCAGAGAACTGCCAGGAAAATCCAGAAACGCTATTGGTGGCGTAATAAGAAGATGACATTGATCTTGATTTGTGTTGCCTTGGTGGTAATCATTGTCATTGTGTTTATAATTCTTTTTCTCTACTCATGTCCTACCTCCCAAAAGTGATGATGATGATCATAAGAAAACTACACCAAGGCCCTGAGTGGGATGTAAGTTTGGCATGCTTCACATGATTAACATATCATTTGTGTCGCATAGAGTCTGTGTGACTCAAATAGTTTGGTTTGAGGCAACACATAAATCAATTTAAAAATATTTCTTTAAAATTTCAAAACTGTAGGAATATGATAAAAATGTCTTTGTTGTTAAATATTTGGGCACTGTTTTTCTATAAGAGACAACAACTTGAAAGAAGTGCTAGTCAATTTGTACATCTTGTTAACCAAGTTGAAAAAAGAAATGCCAGTCAATGTGCTGAATCACCGCTGTGTTATCTTTTCCATCAGTCAACCAATAATATGATTTACATGGATGATATGCAACAACTTGACAGCTGATCGAGAGTGCGTCGAATTGTTACATCACCTGTAAAAAGGCTTTCTATTTGTCAGTGCTCATCGCCTTTCTAATGTTAGATGCACGTATTGGAATTTGCTAAAAAAAACCACACAAATAATCCTCAACATTTTCTATTTTAGAGTTACATAGCTTTCTTGCGACAAGGACGATATGCTTGTATATCATTTCAGTATTTACCAATTTGAATTTCTGTGTTTCTGATATAAAACATATGACATGGCAGCGATAGATTCCATGAAAATAAGAATAAATAGTTGATGTAAAAAATAAAAACATTCCGGCCACTGTGGCACCTTGTATTGTCACGTGCCTACTGCTGTGAAGTAATTTATTTTTGAGAATCATGGGAATCTTGTTTTCTATATTTTTTATTATGTTTTATTTATTTTACCATCTGCATAAGCTTTTTCGTGTGAATATTGACTGTTTCATGTACCTTTCTACCAAAACATTATTTTATGAAAATTTTCCTATAAATATACTCAATTGAAATATAGTTGAATTTTCTTTAAAGATGTCCATTTAATCACTGCCAACTTAAAAATTTCCATCAAATTGTAGCTAAATTAATTCTTATTTCTGTATCGCATAGCTATAAAACTGATAATTCAAATGATTGTTTGTAGAGAAAATTTTTTCCCATTTGTTTACATTGTATGTTCTTTGAACTTTCTTGTCCTAATTGAGATTTTATATCTATGATGAGGTTATGAAATTTATTACCAAAGTAATCCCCATTGAAAATCGCACTTTGAGTTTTATGCTGACTTTGTTTTTCACTTAAGTATTTGCCTCAACTGAATTTCTTATTTGCATTTTACTTATTCAACCTTTATTTCTAGATGGTGATTTTGATTTTTGAAATGTCAGTTGAACAAGTAAATTGTGCTGAGTAATGAATTTCTTTTTATTAAATGGATTTTAACCATGATCTTTTTCTATGCATTTTTGGTATGGTTAAATCAAATGTTTCTATAGTCCATATTATCGCTTGGAAGAAATCTTTATCTGTTTTGGCTCACTGACTTACATTTTAAGTTCTTAAATAGATTTAAGGATGACTGTGTCTTTATTTTCTTCTTAAAATAAAGAAGCTGCCTGATGTGTAACTGATGAATTGTGTGTAGTAAATTACACAGACTAAAGAAATGTTGGGTTGGTTGTTTTTGCTAGTTTCTCATGGGTAAGGAGTGGTCTTAATTTAGATTGTTGGCTATTTTGTTTCATGAAGATGAATCATCAAAAAATGGCAAAAGTGACTCAGGAAAATATATTAGAGCTGGGAGTTGCTGGAGCTCAAGTTTATTGAAAGTGACAATTGTTCATGTTGAACTTAAAGACTGTAACTCGGCAAGTTTGCTTAGAGCATAAACTCAATCTTTTTAGCTATTATTCATAATGGGCTATCACAGCTGAGTGCTAGAATGAGACATTAAAACCAAATGTAACTATACAGCAGATACTAGGTGTGCATATGTGATATTATAGAGAACAGATGTGTCAAGTTGGTAGTGAGTAGGCTATGAAATAGACCATATCTAAGTTTCCTTGAATGAACAATATGAAACTTGTACACTATATCCTGCATCTCAGTTCCTGTAAAGTGCTATCCATTTTCTCCTCAAGCTTTAAACTTTACTTTAAGGTGGGGGGGGGGGGGGGGTTCCTGAGGAAGGCATTTTTACCAGAAATCGGACAAATCTCATTTATTATACTGCTGGATGGTGGATCGGTTCTTTCATTTTATACGACGGTCTAACTTTCAACAATCAGTTATACCATAAAAGCCAGAAATTTAATTTTTGAGTATAACAAGTTGGTACTCATTCTAATTGCCACAAACTACTTTATCCGAAACGTGTGTTTTTGAGATATTATTGTCAATATTAGCTGAGATTGGCCTAATATTATGGGAAACACTCTGCATACCTGTTATAAGAAAAATGCCATCCTGACATGAGTATAAGGGACCTGGAGTAGTTGAAATAGGCTTGAAATGAAGTATTTGATAGTCTCTTAAGGTTGTATGATGTTTCAAAGTATTAATTATTCTTTTTTAGGTTTATATGCAAAAAAACATTCAAATAACAGAAAAAATTGTTAAAATTGCGATTTTCTCAAAATGTTTCTTTTTGACAGTGATATGCCATCTCCTTTTTTCTTATTGTTTGATTGCCACCAAATTTGGTATATAACATCTATAACTCAAAAACAAAATTTACCCATCAGCGATTTTGATATCTCCTCAAATTTTTGCAAAAGGAATTGTTTTGTAATTAAATTTGCCAAAAATTGGAAAGGTTGCTATATGCATTTTCAAAACATTTATAAAATTAATTTATCCAAAAATGCTAGTGGAAGCGGCTAGATATTATTGAACCAAATAATGTGTGCAAAGTTATAGTCAAGTTTGCTTATAACTTAAAAACTTATTTGAAATGAAGTTGTAGATATTTTCACAATGAAAATCAAGATGGCAGCGTTCCCATGGTAACATATGATAATAAAAAAAGTAACAAAAATTTTTCGGCTAATTTAGACATGCTGAGTACAATAGCACTGGTTAAAATTGTCTACATCAAATTTAAAAAAAAAAAAACATGTTCGGGACCCCACCCCCACCTAAGTTTGTTGAAGCAGTTCCCTGCATCAAGAGCTTGGAAAGTCAATCTCATGGATCACCTATCTGTGTCACAATTTTGAAGTTTGAACCAGTTCTGTGGATCAAGAGCTTGAAGGCCAGTCATAAGTCTCATGCATCACAAGCTCAATCCTTGGTTTATCACGCAGTGAATTTATGGTTTGATGTGACACCCTGTATTGTCACCATTACAAGTCTGGTGGTGTCAAACTGTGCATGCACACACACAATAGGACATGTCATTTACCATAGGCGGTCAAGGGTCAAACTTCTTGAATTAAAGGCCTTAGGATAGGCTTTAACATAGTCTAAGGTGTGTCCTTTATAGGTGATATAGAGGTGAAGTCATATTTTAACAATCGGTGACAAACTATATTCTGCTTTATTGGTTGTGATAATTGGTTTTAAGAAGGCATGAAAATTAAGGTTTCAAAGGATAACAAAATTACAGACTTTGGCACATGATTAAAACAGGTTTTGTATATTAGACAGCTCTCATAATTAAACCAGGGTTTAAATAATTGATCATAAAAAATTTCATCACATTGCCTAGATTGTGATCATAAAAAAATGTCATCACATCGCCTAGATTGTCAATTCTTTTGTACCTTGAAAATGCACAATTGCTCAAAATCATTATTTAAATGACTTAACAAGTAATAAAAAAAAACGTGTTTAGATTAATTCAGATTTTAATTTTTATTACTATAACCCATGATAAAAATGATTAACGTGACATAATTCAGTAGAGATTAATGATGATAATGATATCAAGACTTTTTGTCTTGCACCAATAATTTTTTTATTTAGAGGAGTTTCACGGTAAGTGAACCAACATTGAATATTTTCTTTTATCAGAGCTTGATTGCATGTCTTACATCTTTTAAAATCATGAATTTTGGATTTGTTTATTTGTTTCTTTGTTGTTGTCTTTTGTTTGTTTTTTTGCATTTACATGCAATTTGACAGGAATAAAGTTTCATGTGACATATATGGTATGTTAAGTTAGTATAATGTTATTCATCATTGTATAATGGTGCCTTGCATATTTTAATGCTTCTCGATGTCTTGGTATAAGAAACTGTTATGATAGTGGATATATTCCAATGTTGAAGTCATTGCCTTTGCTAAACAAAATTGATGTAAGTAACCGGTTTATAAACAATATATGTTGAATTATTTATATTGGCACTATATGTATATATATGCCAATAGAGTCAAAGTCACCTTAAGTACCATGGCCTTTCTAAAACATGTATAGCAAAGAATTTTCTTTGATTTTCTTTCTGTCCAATTTATAACAATGATGAAAATAAGGTTTTTTACATTGTTGAAAGCCTTCTTAAATATTACATTTATTTTTCAAAAGCATAATTAAACTCTGAGCCTTTTTTTAGATGCTTTGGCTATGTATATACAGCAAGAGTGATGTTGTGTCAATTTACATTGATTATTATTGTACACTTTAAAAAACCCATTCCAATCAACTTGTGCCTCCATTTTTGTATTGGCAACTAAATTGCCTACTTGAATTTTGACACTAAAGGTCAAGAAATTATCTTTAATATGTATATTGATTCGTATTTTTTTACAATATGATAAAATATTTTTCTAGTTATTATATTATGAGGATTATACATGCTTTATAAGTGTTATTCTAGATTTGAAAATCATTTTAAGCATTGTATGGGCATTTGCACCCTGAAAGTAAGAACATGAAACTAGAAATAGTCCATCTGTACTACTACTTGTATGCGTATAGACATTTTGACAGAAGGTTGAAGTATGGGCACAGTAAAAAAGGAGAATCAAACAGCTGCAAATATTTTTAGCCTTGCTTGCTGTTGTTGCTGAATACATTAAATAAGGTAAAGTAAAATCATCCAGTAGTCTAGTGGTTAGGCTGTCAGACATTAGGCTGTGAGGTCCCAGGTTTGAATCCGGGCAATGCATGGATTTATTGGGAAAGACATTTAATTTCCCACTAGACTGAGGAGCAAATGAGTACTACTAGCCACAGCTGAGAAGTACACACCTGTGACTGACTACAGACTAGCGTCCCCATCCAGGAGGTGATGTATTATCACCTATCACACTACAGAAACCAGGATATAGTCCATCTATAAGCCGTAACAGTAACAGCTTTGAAGGAACATTACCTTTTATGTTATCCAAAAAGAAAGCACAATGAAATCTTGAGATATGTCTTTCGTTGAAATAGATTTTTGTTGTAATGTTATGATCACATTGCTTTTTGTATTGCTGTAAGTGTTGTTTTGCGTATGTGTGTAGTCTTTTCAAGAGAATAAAATCATAATCAAATATTACAAAAATTCAAACACATTTGTTCCCTCATCTTTGCTCTTTCAAAGTGTATAAATTTGATTGAGAAATGTCTACGCTCTTTAAATAATTTCTGAAACGGACCTAGAAAATATGAGAAAGTATAGGAAAAGGCAAACAGTGTGTTTAATAGCTTAAAATTTTTTATTATGTCTTCCGATAAAGAAGAAATGTTTATATCTTTCAACTCTTTCAGTATAGGAATATTTTCTGACATATGAAGCCATTTTTAATGAAGAAATTCTTTAAAGACAACAGTTGCAATGCAGTTCTTGAAATTTTGCGGGTTTATTTGTTGTTGTAATTTTTACATCGTTACATGTTGAATTAAGCATTGGGAGAATTTTGATTGTATGTGGGACGAGCATAATTATTCCTTCGCTATCACTACTATCAGTAAATTGGGCATTGTTCGTTTAGGCTCCTGATAACTATTGGAAATTTGATTTTAATCACATCCACAACTAAACTAAGGTGATCTCGGGGCTTTTGGTAAGATAATTAATATTGCCCGGACTGCCCTGTAAATAGCCACGGGATCTTTAACATGCACAGAGTATTGTGTTCCGTGCATGGACGCCCTTTTTATCGTTCGTCTCCGGTAGAACTATAGAACTAGGTGTCGATCCTCCTACTTGGACTAGGTGGGGGGAGGGTTAGGCTTTTACTTGACAACACTCAAGTAAAATTGTTTACCCATCGGGATTTAAACTCACGACCTTCTGGTTGCACCATTGCCCCTGGACTACCGAGTGCCCCGAAAGCGATTGAAATGGCAACTACCAGGCTTACTCTAGGCCCCAGGCTGGCTACGTAGCCTGCAACTTAATCCTCTCGGCTATCGGGAGCTCAATAAATACATCGAGTATCAACAATCCACCCTCACCCCTTCCTCCTCCAGCGAATGACAAAACTGGACTTGCCTCAGTCAAAGAGCACCTTTGCTGTTGGATGTAGAATTTCGAACCCAAGTCATTTTGGGTTGATGTCCATCAAATTTGCTGTTGGATGTAGAATTTCGAACCCAAGTCATTGTGGGTTTGTGCCCATCATATTTGCTGTTGGATGTAGAATTTAGAACCCAAGTCATTTTGGGTTGATGTCTATCACATTTGCTGTTGGATTTAGAATTTCGAACCCAAGTCATTTTGGATTGATATCTATCACATTTGCTGTTGGATTTAGAATTTAGAACCCAAGTCATTTTGGGTTGATGTCAATCACATTTGCTGTTGGATGGAGAATTTAGAACCCAAGTCATTTTGGGTTGATGTCCATCACATTTGCTGTTGGATGTAGAATTTAGAACCCAAGTCATTTTGGGTTGATGCCCATCATATTTGCTGTTGGATGTAGAATTTAGAACCCAAGTCATTTTGGGTTGATGGCTATCACATTTGCTGTTGGGTGTAGAATTAAGAACCCAAGACATTTTGGATTGATGTCCATCACATTTGCTGTTGGATGGAGAATTTAGAACCCAAGTCATTTCAAGATGTCCATTGATGTCCATCACCTTTGCTGTTGGATGTAGAATTTAGAACCCAAGTCATTTTGGATTGATATCTATCACATTTGCTGTTGGATGTAGAATTTAGAACCCAAGTCATTTTGGGTTGATATCCATCACATTTGCTGTTGATTTGAACTGTTGGATGTGTTGGATGTATTTAGAACCCAAGTCATTTTGGATTGATATCTATCACATTTGCTGTTGGATGTAGAATTTAGATTGATATCCATCACATTTTGCTGTTGGATGTAGAATTTAGAACCCAAGTCATTTTGGGTTGATGTCCATCACATTTGCTGTTGGATGTAGAATTTAGAGCCCAAGTCATTTTGGATTGATATGTATCACATTTGCTGTTGGATGTAGAATTTCGAACCCAAGACATTTTGGGTTGATGCCCATCACATTTGCTGTTGGGTGTAGAATTTAGAACCCAATTCAATTTGGGTTGATATCCATTTAAAAAAAATTTTCAACCAAATTGTGAAAATTCCTCAACCCAACCAAGATCTTCCTCAAACCATAAATTAATAGTATTGTACTAGACCTTCTTGAACATGTAACAACACGACGCACGTGTCCCCATTTGACCTAGGTACACATGAATACAGGCATTAGCTGGAGAGTAAAACAGACTACCGTTATGTTCAGGAGGGGGGTGTATTAATCATCCCTTGATCCGCTGAATGCTATTATTATAGAAACTATCATAAGTCTCGGCACTATAGGCCTTGCAGAAATGTTTCTGGGTTTCTTTTACTTCGCTACGATTCATTGGGGGTGGGGTGGGGGTATTTCGTTAGTACAAGTATTGTGTTGTATTAATTTTATCTTAAACTTTATAATGTACGATATCTATAGTCCAAAAAGATTTCATGTTTCTTGTGTTTGTATCTGCTTAAAAGAGAGAGAGGGAGGGGCGGCTTTGTTCGTGTTTATTTGATAAGTTGAATTGGGGTGGGCGGGGAGGAGGTGAGGGCAGGAGGTGGTGGGGGCGAGGTCGGCTGTCTTTTTTCGGTTTCTTTTTAAAAATTAGATTTCTTGTGTGTGTAAAGAATGGAGGACTGAGGTAGGGTTGTTGTATCTGTAGAATAGTTAACATTTTATGAGACTTAGTGCAAAGCTACAACTACAATTGAAACAGGCAGTTTATTAATTGCAATGGATGTCGCGGCTAAATATTAAGAGCTGTGAAGCATCAATTTATTCATTCCGCATTAGAATGATTCAATGAAAAAAGGAAAAAAGAAAAAGACACTAACAAAGAAGAAAAAGGCAATAACAAATTTGGCAAAGAATGGATTTTTTTTCTATCTGGAATATAATGTATGTCCATTTCTGCAAACAAGATAGACACCAGGTACAGGAGATGCTAATATTTATGTTGATCACACCTCTTGCCTCGAAATTCATGCCTTTACACCTGTGATAGATGTTGACCCCAAATCTCACGTTGCCTGTCCAACTATCACAATACAAATAATTACGCTCCGTGTGGTTTCTGCCTTTTTACAATTTCAATAAGTTTAGTTTACCATTCGCTAAGCTTTCTCAATCGACTTTCTGTATTAAGGTCACAAGTGGATCGTTCAGTATATCGCCACACCCCACCCCGTCCCCTCAAACAAAACAAAACAACAACAAAAAAAGAAAGAAAAAACGAGGAAAGACTAAACCCAAACCAAACCAAACCCTATTTCCTCTTTGTTAGTGAGTGACAAGTGTTTGACTCGGCTTTATTATGTGTCAAAAATCGGTGACTCAAAAAAAAAAGAAAAGAAAAAGAAAAGGCTTCCAAAGACATAAGAATGGATGATTCATTCCTTAAGAATGAGAAAAGAAAAAGAAGCAAGCGTGGGTTTTCCATCCCATATTATATCACGAAGCAGACGGACTGGGGCTTGTCAGAAGCTGTTTTGTAATAGTCTCTAGGGCGCCGGCTAAATCGGCTGATGCAGAAACCGGCGATTGTAATTGTAATAATTACCATCTCGTCTTTTTACCGTTGAAGAGTTACTTTTCTGTCGGAGAAGGGTCAAGTAATAGAATTTCGTGAGCACCTGTTGACAAATACTCATTAGACAACGTTTCATGTCCACTACAGTTATGACTAATATTATCAAATGATATCGAAGCCCTGTAGGAACAAATACGATACAAGTACAAACCCCGAGTTTGATTTGATTTAATTTACTCATATATCTATAACCAAGGTGATCTCAGAGGTTTTGGTAGAATTTCTGTTTACTTTGCCCCGTACTTCCCTGTGAACAGCCAAGGGATCTTAGGTAATTTTACGGTTTAGCGGCGAAAAAGAAATTGGTCAAATTTCTACTCGCTGTCGCTATCGGCTTGGATCTACATTTAGAGGTAAGAATGAAGAAATCTATCAACAATCCCTTTCCGTTAACCCCTACCCCCACACCATGGTGGGGCAGCTGGTGTGGGGGTGGGGGAGGGACGTTCAGGGTAAGGGATTGTGGATACATTTCTTCATTCTCACCTCTAAATGTAGATCCAAGCCGATACTGACAACGAGTACAAATTTGACCCACTTTGTTTTACGCCGCCAAACCGTAAAATTACCGGATCTGAAATGTGTACATAGTGTTGTGGTCTGCACACGGGACGTCCCTTTTATCGTCTGTCTCCGATCGGACTAGGTGTCGATCCACGTACCTGGACCAGAAGGAGGGGGGGGTTATATTTTAATCCTCCCAAAAAACTCGAGAACATTCTTCAACCGTTTGTGGGGCTTGAACCCATGACCTTCTGGTTGAGAGGCCGACACCTTACCTCTGGACACCCGAAACCTCAGTGTTGGCACCCATCGCCCCTTTACAAAAAAAGAGAGCGCCCTACCAATCAAGCTTTTTACTACTTGGTGTGTTATAATATGTACGCTTATGAGCATAGTTAGCTTGGTTGGTAAGGCGTTGTCTTTTCATAACACTTCGGTCTATTTCTTTATATTTGTATCGTCTTTGCTCTTACAGGGCTTCACTATTATTTCATAGCATTATTTCATCATTTTCGACATGTCTCTAACTTCACTGCCTGCCTTCTGTTCATTATAGTATAGTAAATCGTGTTTGTCATAATACATATAAAATATTCTGGAACTGAGTATTTGGAGACTGTTGTTTCGTTGTCTTTTTTAAAAATAAAGCAATATAACTTGATCTAATCTTTTAAAGAAATGGTAATATGGCTACAGAAAAAAAATGTGTCACAATACTATATATTAAATAGTCGTCGCGAATCACATATTTTCACAATTTTTATCTGGAGAAAACCCCCGAACAATGTTATCATATTACATGTATTACCGTACGAAATTTGAAAACAAAGAATGCAAAACAGCAGGAACACAAATATCTTGAAACTTGACGTTACGACACACATTAACAAGTAAAGAAATGAGGAAGGTAATGGATAACGTGAAGAGAAGACGGAAGGTGAAATGTCCCTGTAATCTCTAGCCTGACGATGTTGTTCGGCATGACAATGAATGACAGGCCAATGGCCGGTTCTCATTATAGACCGACGTGCGACCCTTTAAGGGGGTTGTCACGGAGAATGCTATGTATAACGTTCAGCGCATGCGTAAATCCGGTTTCAAGGTGGACGGAGAGTCGCCCTCTATCTACGTCATGACTGATGGCTCTATATATTATATCAAGCGACCACCTGGACAGCGTCCATCCCCAACGTCAGACTCCTAGCGTGGGCTGCTGTCGTTTGTATGACTTTAACTTTGAGAAACAGAAAGTCTACATTGAAAGAAACAACAATCAAGTGTGCCCTACCGTTAGGAAACCAGATGAGTCAATATTTCGAGAGAAAAGCAAGTAAACAAAACAAAAACAAAAAGAGAAAAAAAAACTAAAAGAAAGTTATCGGTAGCCTCATATCAATTTAGATATTCCTTTCAAGATAGTCAACATGACACCAAGGAGGACGACAAGAATACACAGGAGATGCACTGTTGTCATTGCATTCATCATTTTCCTCTCTGGTATGTATTCTTTTCTGTTCATTTTCGAAAGGTGGTCAGACATCGCTTTAGTTAAAACTAGAAACCAATGCATCATTGTAAAAAAGAAAAAGACAAAAATGTTTACAAAATAAAGACAAGACTAAAAATACAAGGGAAAAAAATAAATCAGAATCAAGCAACACAGAGAAAAATAGAAAGAAGTATAGATTTTAAAAAAATGGAACAATTTACGAAATTATTAAAAGGTTCATGGCAGCGTTCCAATGCACGCGAAACATGAAATACATGTACTATTCTTTGTAGAAACGGGTAACAGTGTTACGAGATACTTCCGGTATCAAAAACAATATTACACACACACACCCACACACACACTGACACACACACACACTTACACGTCGCCGCATCAACTAGATGACCTCACATTTTACACAATAGTATAAGCCTTGTATCAGGCTTGACAACCCCTCCGACCGGTTGATCTCTTTGTGTCACGTGTTCTAATTTCATGTTCAGTGTCCTCCACGGTCAGAAACCTATGCGTCAGAATTTCGCCCTCCAGCACCTCCGCTCCTCTGTGTAATTTTGCCCCCTCCCCACCTATGTAGAAACCAAGAAAATGTAGCACAAAATGCTTATTAAAAATATATAGAAGCTGATTTTCTCTAAGTTTGAGCGCTATAAACTCGTAAACCACTGTACTCACAAACACCATATTTCGCATGTATGTTTTAAATAGTCTGTTTCAGGTTCTTAACGTATGAACTATTGGATCAAGTCAGCATTTGAATTGATTGGAAAAAGATTGTTTGCCTGCGATCGAGGAAATTTTTCAATCTTTTTAGATTAAAATTCTTGATTTTTGGTCATTGCAATAAAATTCCCGCGTAACCTCAGTATCAGTACTGATTCGATCTGATAATCGCACTTGTCACCCGTACCCAGTGCAGTGGTTTCTAAATTTACCGCATTCAATGTTCGAGAGACCCTGCTTTATAATAAAGAGAAATCGTAATCCACCATTGTCTCCAGGCATTCTTGTTAAAGATTAATATAGACTTAAAATATGAAATCCTTAAATCATTCTACTTCTTTTGCCAGTTTAGCTCACTGGGAAGCATAGGCCATCAACAAACGATCTCAAATCGCTTCTCTCCTGGGCCAGCTTATCCATAGGTTTCCATGTTTGCCCCTCTTCTTTATCTCTACCTCCAGTCGTCTTTTACATGTAGCCCTCGGCAGATCCCTCTTCTTTATCTCTACCTCCAGTCGTCTTTTCCATGTCCCTCTTCTTTATCTCTACCTCCAGTCGTCTTTTACAGATCCAGATCTCTTCTTTATCTCTACCTCCAGTCGTCTTTTCCATGTAGCGCTCGGCAGATCCCTCTTCTTTATCTCTACCTCCAGTCGTCTTTTACATGTAGCCCTCGGCAGATCCCTCTTCTTTATCTCTACCTCCAGTCGTCTTTTTCATGTAGCGCTCGGCAGATCCTCTTCTTTATCTCTACCTCCAGTCGTCTTTTTCATGTAGCGCTCGGCAGATCCCTCTTCTTTATCTCTACCTCCAGTCGTCTTTTTTATGTAGCGCTCGGCAGATCCCTCTTCTTTATCTCTACCTCCAGTCGTCTTTTTCATGTCGGCAGCCCTCTTCTTTATCTCTACCTCCAGTCGTCTTTTCCATCCTCGGCAGATCCTCTTCTTTATCTCTACCTCCAGTCGTCTTTTCCATGTAGCGCTCGGCAGATCCCTCTTCTTTATCTCTACCTCCAGTCGTCTTTTTCATGTAGCCCTCGGCAGATCCCTCTTCTTTATCTCTACCTCCAGTCGTCTTTTTCATGTAGCCCTAGCGCTCGGCAGATCCCTCGATTTTTCACCCTGTAGTTTCCATGTGAGGCTCTGTCTTGTTATTGTGTTCGGGACCTTTCTGAGCGTGTGTCCTATCCGCCTCCATTTCTTCCGTTTTGAATCTTTTTCAGCTGATTCGTATCCAGTTCTTTCCCATAGATTAGTGTTTGAGAAAACTCCAGGCTAGAATATTTTGGACACTTCTCCTCAGATATCTATTTAAGAATGATTTTATTTTTTTGTATAGTTGTTTTTTGTGGTTATCCATGTTTCTGAGCCATATGTTAGCATTGATTTGACATTTGAGTTGAATATCCTTGGTTTGATTCTTTCTGGTAAACTCTTGCTGGACCATACCTTGTTAAGGCTTAAACATGCTTGTCGTGTCTTCTATATCCTGGTTTTCACATTTTTTCCCGCACCACCCTTGCCATCAATGATGCTCCCCAGGTAGCGAAAATGTATCCACATTGTTCAGTGGTTCTCCTTAAATGAGAGTTGGCTTAATTTTTCTGACTAAACTATTTTTAGCTTTTCATTTCCTTTGTTTTGTCGATGACCCTTTTGTCATGTAATCTCTTTCCATTCATGTCGAATGGCCGTTTAAATAATATTTTAAACATTCACGCGATCACGTTGGGTTTCTTAAGGAAAAAACGAAAAGATACTGATTTTGATAATTGTAACTTTAAAATCAAACATTAGTATAACTTTAATAGTATTCTTTCAATCATTGCACTCCTTTAAACGTGTCTTATATGTACACAGAGAAATAAACCGCGGTTAAATTCTTTTCTGGTATGTAGGACATTGATTTGACATGAAAGTCATCCATACTATCAATCATAAAACATATGGATCCGTTTGACATCTCTTTTTTTCTTTCTCTTTTTTAGTATCTCTTTCTCTCTCTCTCTCTCTCTCTCTCTCTCTCTCTCTCTCTCTCTCTCTCTCTCTCTCTCTCTCTCTCTCTCTCTCTCTCTCTCTCTCTCTCTCTCTCTCTCTCTCTCTCTCTCTCTCTCTCTCTCTCTCTCTCTCTCTCTCTCTCTCTCTCTCTCTCTCTCTCTCTCCACCCTCCCTATCTCTCTCTCCCCTCCCTCTCTCTCTCTCTCTCTCTCCCTCTCCTCTCTCTCACTCTCTCTCTCTCTCTCTCTCTCTCTCTCTCTCTCTCTCCCTCTCTCTCTCCCCCCATCTGTCCCTCTCTCCCTCTTTCTCCCTCTCTCTCTCTCTCTCTCTCTCTCTCTCTCTCTCTCTCTCTCTCTCTCTCTCTCTCTCTCTCTCTCTCTCTCTCTCTCTCTCTCTCTCTCTCTCTCTCTCTCTCTCTCTCTCTCTCTCTCTCTCTCTCTCTCTCTCTCTCTCTCTCTCTCTCTCCCTCCATACATATGCACACTTGCTTTCAACTTATTCATGAAACACGAAAATACATGCTGACAAAAATTGCATGTTATTTGATTAGACAAGAATTGCATAAATAAATAGTCACCTAGTGTCATATACTTAAGAAAAAGTAAGTACGTGGTTATGTTCATGGCAATCTTATGATAAGGTATGGTGGACACATCCTCCATTTACTTTGATTCACCCAAGACTCCCAAATGATTATGCTCCTGTACGGTGTCCGACCGTGTTGATAATTTATGTTACATAGAAATACTTTTTCAAGCCTAACTAATCTGTTAAACAGTGAGGTATAAAGTTGGTAAATTTGTTGGCTGGATTTTGTTGTTGTTCTTGTGGTTGGCCTTGCGGCTATATTGCAGTCATATGTTATTATGAAGGCCTTTGTTTCAAAGATGATTATGTGGCATTTTCTGTCTGTTTTTAATGTCTTCACTTACGCACATTATTATAAAGAGCTGCTGGTCGAGTTTAAAGCTTTTGACGCGCGAACATTGCTGTACTTGTTTTTCAAGGCCATTTAGAAATTCTTTTGTTATGCTACACACAACCCCCCCCCTCCCACCCAAATGGTTCTTTTGTTTCCCTTTTTTCTCTGTAATATTCACAAGGGATGCTTGATTGTATATTATGAACTTAGTAACCGTTTTATTTGTAGTTAAGCTCTTATGTAGTACATGTATTCTATATTGTAGCCACACGAGTTTCGCACCAATATAACTTCTTTTACGCTTTTTAATTGTTTCTGCCACCTTTCCATTGTGTTTTGTGCCGTCCAGTTTGCTATCTCTTTAAGAATTGGGTTTTGAAGAACGATTATTTCGTAAAATCTAGCAACTCCTCTTTTAAAAGTAAAAAGAAAGTTGAAAGGTACTGGCACGTCCAACATATCTTCTTCCAGGATAAGTAAATGTTTCGAGTTTTCTCATATTTAAAATCGCTCTGATGAGATATGTGCCAAGATTCAGTAGAAAGTTTATTATTATGCTATACGTGTTTTTGAATCCTCGATGAAACATGGATACATTATCATTATTCTTGCGTTGATTTTTTAGACTGATGTTATTACTGCTTATGAGGGTCGGTATGTTTACGACTGATCAGACTAGAAAGGAATATAGATACAGCAATGAAATTTACACAGACTTCAGTCTAATCATTTATAAAGAACGTGCCAGAATCATGCTGTTTTCATATTGCTACTTTTTGTTCTGGTGACCAAAAAGGGCTCTACTATTGAACAAATTTCCGTTCCTGCTTAAAAATGAAAAAGTCGATAATGGAAAACCTTTAAATTCATTCCCAGATCAAATTGTTACAATTGAAAGGAAAAGTCCCACAATTAGTTATAATGAGCTGTCGAAAATTCATGATTATGGTTACCCAAAATAGGGAACAGTTAAATATTGGTGCAGAAAGTTTAAATATGTGTCTGTCAAAGATAACCCCAAAAGAAGGTTCCCCCATCTCTGCAGATACTGAAGATTCAGTTACTAAGATAACGAACCTTGTCCTTGACAATCTTTTCATCACTGTCAGAGAACTTGAAAGAGAAACATGACTGAGTCATGGGTCTGTTATTACGATTCTTCATGAGTATCTAGGTACGAGGAAAGTTTTTTTTTCTTCCAAATTGATGCCTCTTACCATCTAAACCATAATCAAAGGACCGTAAAGGGTAACTTGTGTCGATAGATGGTGAGAATGTATGAAGGCGAAGCGCATTTTATGGATACGCTGATTACTAGTGATGAATCGTACGTCTACATGACATTGTATTTTTACGACACTGATAGAAAATCATCAACCATGCAATGGAAGTCTGTGGGATCCCCTCGCCCTAGGCAATCGAGGATGCAACGACGTTTTTCTCGGTGCTATCGACAGTGTTTTGGAATTGAGAGGAAATCCTTTCTCACGGATGACCTTGACAGAGGGAAAACAATGAGCAGTGATTATAATTCTTATTCCGACCTTCTAAAACAATTGAGGAATAAAATCAAATGGAAAAAAAAGATTTTCTTCTTCTGCATGACAATGCAACAGCCCACTTTGCCGCCAAGACGATTAACATTTTACAAGCGCATGGTTTCAAATCTTTTCCCCCATCCACCATACTCTCCAGATCTGGTCCCGGCTGATTTTTTCTGTTCAAAAGCCTGAAGAACCACATAAAAGGAATGAAAATTTCAACTTTCAACCAAGATGGAAGTTGTAACCATAGTTGAAATTTGGCTTTATAACCAAAGTCAGGCATTCTGTTCACAAGGACGTTTAAAAGTCATAGAATGATTTTATCCTTCTGGCTGGTGAACACAGTGATCAATTATGTAATGTCATTGAAATTCCAATATTTCTTTATTCTTTCATAGTTAGGGAGAATATTTTTGACCACAGTAATAGCATTTAAGTTGTTCAAGTCCTCGTTCCTAGAACAACTTAGAATGTTATTATGCTTTGTGAAAGATATCCATTTTTATCAGAGTAAGACAAAGTTTTTTACATAATACGTCTTAACGAGT
>JAXRKP010000222.1:142500-145000 GCA_037039925.1 Doris montereyensis | reverse complement strand
TTTGAATACTTTTCACACAGTTATCGTACAATTTTATATATATACGCTTCCCCTTTCTTTACACATCCCTACCACTCTTTGTTTTGTTCTGCTCGTTTTCTTTCTCTTCTCTTCCATTTTACGCACCTTTATGTTCCATTCTCTTTCCACTCATTCTCCCATCTATGTATTGCTGTCCTCAATTTTTCATCTCTTCATCTCTCGACTTTCCTGTATTATAATTACATCATTATGGACACCAACTGAAGGGGTGCCACCTGGATTGGCGAGTTTGGGACCAAAATGTTGACTTTCTGTTCTTTGCATATTCAGGTAGAACGATCATTCATCCACACGTTTATGGCAAAAAAAAAATGTCCATATGACGTATATATTTTTTGTTAAAAAATATTTTGTCGGCGAGGATAGGTAAAATCAGTCAAAATTTTGACGTTAATTACCTTAAGGCCAGGCGCGCACAGGGTAACTTTTGTTGCGCACCTGTTTAGTCGCCCGGCAAGTTGTGGCAGAACAAAACTTTTTAATCGCTAGAAACTGGAGTTGCCTGTGCGCGCGGTGCTTCTTTATTTCATTGTTTACATTTGGGCGACTAAACAGTTGCGCAACTAAAGTTGCCCTGTACGCGCCTACCCTGACACTGACTGAGAAGATGGCTTTGAAAACCCCTCTAGTGGCGGCTAATCGGCTAATCGCGTATGTTGTTTCGCTTGGCTTTTCTAGAACATCGCACGCCGATTTGGCCTGTTGCTTAATGGCATAAGACAGGGAGGCCAGCGTTGAGCGTCGATGTGTATGTAAACATGCGCACAAGTATAGGAATAGAGGAAATAAAACAAAGAAACTGGTCATTTTGACGTCTGTTTTCACAGCAAGCACTTCTAAACCTAGATTTACAGACAGGCTGTCGAAAGAGTAAGTGGGCTGCTACAAGAAGGGTAACCCATCTGAAGCGATTGCGTTATTTTCTTTTTATTTCTAAAATTATTTTCTCATTTATTTTTGTATAAAATTTGATCTCTCTCCGTAATTGACGTCGGTTTTTTACCTTGAAACCTTTTGATTTGTTTTCTAAAAAAATGCCATTTTTGCATATAAACGACATATTTATTTACTTCATAGAAAACATTGTTAATTCTAGAATGAAAAACGTCGGTTTTTTTATATCTTAGTATCTTGTGGGTCAAAATTCAATTGGCAGACGCTACAAATTTTTCAACGATATAGGATGACTATATTTTGACAGTTATTCATATATATACTAAAATAAAAAATCTAACTTAAAAGCAAAAAAAAAAACACTCCCCTCCCCCCACCTTCCCTTAAGAAGTCTTTCTTGGCCCTATTTATGTTACATCGTCAGGCATATCCGAAAAGCGAGCAATTTTACTTCTGTTATTCTCCAAACAAGGGATTATCTAACATTCAAATGGCCAGCATTGATTTGTTCTAGGAGTACCAAGGGACCTCTGATCTTATATTTTAAATCAAATTAAATAATTGTATATAATTTATGATTCTTCTTACGGTACCATGAGATTGAGAAGGTGGGGTTTTAACCCGAAACATCTTGTCCAATGTGAAGGTTTTATCCATGCACCAACATGGAGCTAATACTCCCGATTTCTAATTTATGAAAATATTTGCTTGCTGAATCATTCCTTTCTCCCAACTTTCGGTGTCCTTGAATATTTGAATGCATGGTGTGTTCTGTAAAATTGCTGAACAGTTGATTCTTGGTGCCTCTTGAATAACCACCAGTGCGCTATCAAGGAAGGCACAAGAGAGTTTTGAAATTAAAAGAGAGAGAGAGAAGAGTAGAGAGTTTCTCAGAGAGAGAGAGAGAGAGAGAAGGAGAGAGTTTTAGAGAGAGAGAGAGAGAGAGAATGAGAGTTTTTGAGAGAGAGAGATCTAGAGAGAGAGAGAGAGAGAATACTCCCGAAGAGAGAGAGAGAGAAGAGAAAGAGAGAGAGAGAATCATTCCTTTCTCCCAGACTTTCGGTGAGGACTATCATATATGATATGCATCTATGTGTTCTCTATAAATCTATTGCAGAGACAGTTGATTCTTGGTGCCTCTTGATGTCCATATATAACCGATCCCTGATTTTCTTCCCATTTCTCTGCAGACAGAAAAATAGAGACAGACGGACATACAGACAGAAAGACACAAAGAGAGACAGATGAGAGACAGAGAGAGAGACCTTGAGAGAGAAAGAGAATGAGAGAAATGAAGACAGAAATACTTTTTAAAATGAAGATAAGAAAGAAAGAGGAAAGAAAAAAGAAGAGAAGAGAAGAAGAAATGAAGAGAGAGAGAAGAAGAAGAAAGAAAATCGAAAGAAAGAAAAAAGAAAGAAAAGAAAGAAAAGAGTCTTGAGAAGAAGAAAGAGAATGAGAGAGATATTCTGCAGAAAGAGTCAGACCGTTGTATATATTTATAGAGAAACAATTCATGATGTATGTATGTATGATATATATGAGATGTATGTATATAATATGT
>JAXRKP010000222.1:117500-137500 GCA_037039925.1 Doris montereyensis | reverse complement strand
CTATCGTCACGATTGAAATGGAAGCCCCAAAACACGGGATTGAAACTCAAAATTAGTCATTCCTTTTTTTTTTTAAAATCCTGAATTTTTACGCGTTGCATCACACAACTTCTATTCATTAAAAATGGGTTTTCCCTTGAGGAATTACAGTACTTTCGTTTATGTTAACAATTTGGGGTCGTTAACGTGTTCCTAATATGAGACCCAGAATGACATGTGTGCCCAAGGCATTTCCATCTTCACTACGCCATGCCCAAAGCCCCAGATCACAGCCCATCCCGTTTGGTGGCCTTGACTGAGCGCATACGGCATATTGGACAAAAGGTTAAGAAATACACTATACATGAAAATTTCCTTCTCATACCATTTGACTGGAGGTCCAACACTACAATAATTAAGGAGGCGGGATGTTCTAGACATTAGCTGGTAAGCAGCTTCAAGTGCTACTGAAAGAATGCAAGGTACATGTACATGTATAATTTTTAATTGCAATGGTGAGCAATTGCTATTGGAAAGATAGAAATTCTCGCTCAGCTCAAGATGAGCTCCTTGTAAAATATATATACTTATATCCCTGCGAATTATTGACCGTGCTTGCAGAGTTGCAGAGAAGAATAAAAGCAACCGAGATGAGATACTTCCGGAAACTCCCCAACATCTCCTACAAAGATCAATGAAAACATACGCGGCAGCATACAACAAGCCAGTATACCATACCAAGATCGTATAGCTACTGTGAAAAAAAAAGCGGAAAATAAAATGATATAGACATTTCACAAGAACAGAAGGACTTGTAAAGACAATCATGCAAGGCATGATCCAAGGAGGAAGAAAAAAGAGACAGACAGAGCAAGAGAGATGGTACAATAACATCAGCGAATGGACAAGCCTGAAACTCTGCCTTTAAGAAAGGTGGAACAGTGAGACCGATGGAAGAAACTGGTTGTCATATTGTTATCAACGAACCCCTCAGAGTACGGGACAAGTGAGAAGTGAGGTGAAAGTATACTATAATATAGGACAGTCACAGTTCAGGTACCTTGAAGGTAGTGAAATAATATGCTCGGAGGTCATTGGAAAATTTTGAATCTATATAACCGTAAATTCTAATTTCCTTTTTATCTCATTCTCATTTTCACGACGTTTCTCATCTTCAGGTTGCCATGGCCATAATCACTTGCAGCAAGGTTTGGGACAACGTAATGCTATAGCTTACAGCGCCTTTGAGCAACGAGGAAATAATACAAAGAATACAGGTAATTATGTTATTTGCAGCATACAAACCTGAAATTAAAATATTGCAATCGGCAATATTGAAATGTGTTTAAAAATCAAATCTGTGGATCTGTTCCTTAAACTAAAGAAATACGATAATAGCAATGTGTATCTGGTGATTCATTGCTGTCTAATTCCATTTAGAACTCCCATTCCATTCAACCATCGTCATGTTTCTTATGTAACAAAACTATTGATGCTGAATTTCGACCTCTAGGCCCAATTGTTGCTCATTGCACATTGAGAATGCTGGTAAGGGTGTATAGTATTATAAGAGTAAGTTAGAAGGAGACATTGCCATCCAGTTGATGTTTAGGAAAAACAACAACCCAATAATCTCCGTCCAATAGAAAACAAAGGAGTAAAATACTACATGGTGTGCTTATTTGGATTCCTCTTTTTTTAGTTTGATCATTTGCATCACAAACGCTTTGCTGTAAACTAAAATGACATTGTTAAAGTCATTATTTGAGACCAATTTATGGCGTCGATGGCCGTAATTAGACTGCCTGATTTGGGATCATGAGGTACTAGGTACAATTTCTAGGAAAGCTGGGTCCGACGTTGTGTTCTTGGGAAAGATAATTTAACATGAATGTTTCCCACTCGACCAAGATGCAAATGACTACGAGTTCTAGCTTGGAAGTAAAAATCTGTGTTAGCCTAGTGTCCTGTCCGGGAGGATCATTTTCCCGTATTCCCCTTCACGCTATAAAGACCGAATAAGCTCCGGCTCTATGGGTCGTAATGCCATTGAAAGAATTTTACTTGTGACCAATTTGTTGCCCTTTTTTTTTTGGTAGATAACACAGAAAATTGTGACCTCGTCAATGCGCATGAACAAAAAATCAGAGGCCACATGTGTAAACCATTCTCTACGAGGTGCCTAATTGTTTAATAGTGTTAGTCATAATAGTATTCATCTTCCTGTGAACTACTTGACGTTCGTAATATATTATGTAAGGGGATAAAGGATTACTGCACAGGTCAGACGGTGTGCCCGCCATCTGCCTCCTGCCATCCACACTAGCAACACACAGAGAGAGAGAGAGAGAGAGAGAGAGAGAGAGAGAGAGAGAGAGAGAGAGAGAGAGAGAGAGAGAGAGAGAGAGAGAGAGAGAGAGAGAGAGAGAGAGAGAGAGAGAGAGAGAGAGAGAGAGAGAGAAGAGAGAGAAGAGAAAGAGAGAAACACAGAGAGATAAAAGAGATGGAGAGATAAAGAGAGAGAGAGAGAGAGAGAGAGAGAGAGAGAGAGAGAGAGAGAGAGAAAACGAAAGAGAGAGAGAAGAGTATATATTTTGTGTGTGTGTGTGTGTGTGTGTGTGTATGTGAGAGAGAGAGAGAGAGAGAGAGAGAGAGAGAGAGAGAGAGAGAGACAGAGAGAGAGAGAGAGACACACATACAGATCGAGAGAGAGAGATAGAGAGAGATTATTTTAGATCCTAGCAGATTGAGAGAGAGAGAGAGAGAGAGAGAGATTATTAGAGAGAGAGAGAGAGAGAGAGAGAGAGAGAAAGGCGTTTTCCATTAATCAAATACATACGAAATGCTCAAATTTTCACTCTTATCACTGACTCCAATGACCAGTCCCTTAAAAAAACCAACATGTGGGCCTTAAGCTTTAGTAGGCGTGATGCTCACCCTTGTAAGGATTTTCTCGGAATCTAGAATTAACCATGTCCTTTATGATGATGATGATGATGATGAAAGAAGAAGAAGAAGAAGAAGAAGAAGAAGAAGAAGAAGAAGAAGAAGAAGAAGAAGAAGAAGAAGAAGAAGAAGAAGAACAACAACAACAACAACAACAACAACAAGGACCAGAACAAGAACAAGAAAAAAGAAAAATACAACTTTTCGTAACTTGTATCTAACATTTTTCTTAAACAATACTATAATATGTCCACTTCAAACCACAGATTATTAAAACCTCGGCTTAAATTCGCAAAATTATCCCGTCTTTATTTTTCTTCTTGTTGTGTGCTCTTTAAAAAAAATGTAGGGCCTATTTGTCCACAACCACAAACAACCTGATGAGGAATTAGTCATGCGAGATCTGTTTACAGAGTTGGAGACAGTATCTCAAGGCATGCCAGATGCCTTCACTGATTCGACCTCAACGCACACGGACCTGGTTGTAAGTTTAATCCATTTTCTTATCATTTACATGTTTATCGACCATCCCATCTGACCCCTTTTTTCTTTTTTTCGGTTATTTGTTAATTTTTAATCATTGAACTGTGCGTTTACCTTTTAATTACTGATTTATTTATTTGTTTTGTCAATTCTGATTGGAACTATGGATATCAATGTTTCTGTTCACATCAGATTCCCCCCCCCCCACACACACATACATACACACACACACACACACACATGTATGTAATGAAACTTAGAACAGTGACATTGGTGGGTAGAACAACAGGGACAACGAAGGGCAGAGCGAGGTGAATATTTGGGAAAGAGGACCTGAGTAAACAACAGAATAGTGAAGTGAAAATGATAGAATAAGGGAGGGCGTGGTGTAGACGTGTTGATGATAGTGGTGATACTGATGGTGGTGGTGAAAGTAATTATTATAAGGATAAAATCCAATACGTATATAGTGATATTGCTATGGTGATGATAATGACGACGATAATGATGATGATGCTAATGCTGATATTGCCGCTGCTACTGATAATGAGGATGAAGATCAGGATGATAATAATGATGATGATGATGGTGATGATGATCACGGTGATGGGGGTGGTTAAATTATAGATGAATTGATGGTTATGAAGATGTCATGATGATGCTTATGCGTCAGGATGTCGATGTTATTGTTATTGCTGCTGTTTTTGTTGGTGGTGATGAAATTACTTATGATACCGGTACTGATAATGATTATGAACTTTATTTTCCAGTTAATCACCCAAGGCATGAAAAGAGCAAAAGAAACCCGATGTATGCGAACGTCAAATCAATTCAAGAAATTTTTGCATAGAATCCAAGATGTCCTGACGTTGATGAGGCAAGAGAACATTTTGGTTATTATTGTTTGTTGAGTTTTTTGTTTATTTCGTTCTTGTTTGCTAGGCATATTGTTGTTGTTGATTGTTATTCAATATTATACTTCAGTTTTCAGTTCATCGTAGATCAGTAGGGGCAACAGGGGAGCGTGTGAATCAACATAAACTGAGGACACCATAGTAATAATAATATTGTATTTGCCCCTTAGAAACCATATTAGTCTGTTCCTTTCAGCCCTCCCTCAGTTGTTCTTTAGTTTCTATTTTCGTGAAAATTTCGTTTGTATCTTCGAGCATCGTGCCATCATACCATCTTCACATGCTATAGGCTGGTACCTCTATCAAGGTAGGTATTTTCCGATCAGCTACTTTCTCGACACGAATGAGGAGACATCGAGCATTTTAATATTGAATACAAGTATGTTACACAGCGGGGTGATGCTAAGTACAATTACTAGATCGGATTAGTACATGTATTTGATATGAAGTCACGCGGGTTGGCGTGAACGGTCTGCCGTCGATTCCAACTTTTAATTTAAATTGTTCAAAATGGCGGGCTAGCTGAATGAAAATGATACTCACAAAGACGGGGAAACAATAAAGTTTACATTAATTCAACGTCCCTTTTGCAGAACATTTTCTCAACTAAAACGATCTGGGGATGATTTAAAGACTACATGCAAAAATATGATTACTCTTAGTGGCATATCAACAGAGCCTTTGGCGAATAAACATCGACCAACTCATAAGTATGTGTAAACGACAGTGGAAATCTAAATATAGAACGATTGCAAGAAGATAGAAGTGAGGAAAGAGGATACAGACAAATGGTGTCAGTCACCCTTGTAGCTATGTATGGACATGATTCGATTAACTTGGGAAAACTAAACATGTGTTTAAGGCGGGTACAAAAAATAATAGTTCTAGTGTCTTTTATGATAAATAAATTTTTAAAAAACATCAAAGTCTGAATCGTGTCCGTTATGTTCTCACTTGAATAATATATGGAAAATCCATTCACGTTTAGATGTAATCCTAAATTCTGAAAAGAAAGTAAAGAATCTAGGTCTTGCCATCCTTATTTTTGTTATTTGCAGCATTCCTAGTAAATGTATAATAATCTAGCTAATCGCGGAACGTTTCCAAAATAATGGAGATGCTCCATGCAAAAATGAATGATTATACCCATCTATCTAAAAAATAGATCCGGTTTTTCGAAGTTTTCGGAGGTTTTACTATTCGTATTTAGGAGGCTTAGATTCTAATAATCTAGATATAATATGTTGATCTAGAATTTAGATCTAGACCGACAGGATAGATATCGAGATCTAAATAAAAAGTAGACCCAGTTTTTTGAAGTTTTCAAGGTTTTACTACTCCTATTTACGAGGTTGAGATCCTAACAATCTAGATATGATATGTTGATCTACATTTTAGATATAGACCGACAGGATATATATATCGAGATCTCAATCTAAAATTTATTCCCGAGTTTGCTTTGGCGGTGAATGGAAAAAATTGGTTTATATAAAAAAAAGTAGTCCGTTACTGTTTGCGCGCAATGTATTGCCAGCAAGGTCTTTTAAAAAAGTATCCTGATTTTTCCAAGATTCTGCCAATGCTATCCAGTGACATGACAAAGGAAAATCTCGAAGGAAAAACCCAGTGACACTCTGCACACCTAGGTTGCGCATCGGTGGTAGACCGAAATTCCATCACATAATGATGAAGCATTAAAAGTAAAAGACGCAAGGCTCAAGACTATGAGATATGGAGCAACCGGCGAAAGTTAACTCCAGCTTAGTGCTATCATTTCAGAATGACGCTTTGCAAATAAACCCAAGCGTGAGTGGCAAATTTGATGTAAGAAGAAGAAAGGCCCCACATTATACGTCTGTTCTTACAGTGTCAGAACACTTTTACTCAGAAGATGACTTGGGACACATTGGTAGAAGAAATCAACCTGATCTGGCTTATATGAAACGTTCGGAAAAGGGAAGAGGGACTTTCAGTTTAGCCCATCGAAGACAGATGTCATTTGATTTTTGAAAAGAAGAGAATGTAAATATGATAAGCAAAGAGAAAATCTTCAATCCATACATGCTACCAACAATAAAATGCTATTATTATTATGGCTGCCAAATCTGAGCCCTTACAACAACAACAACAAAAAATTCACAAAGAAAACCAAAGCAATGCAGAAAAAAAGCAAAAACAACAAAAATCCCCCAAAAACTTCGAGAGAAATATGTTTTTATATCAAATCAACTGACACACAGATACAGCCACCTTCAGAATTCTGTAGTAAGGCAAACAACCAAAGTAATTGATTGTATAGTTTCTTTCTTTCTTTCTTTCTTTCTTTCTTTCTTTCTTCTTTCTTTCTTTCTCTCTTTCTTACTCTCTTTCTTTCTCTCTTTCATTCTTTCTTTCTTTCTTTCTTTCTTTCTTTCTCTTTTCTTTCTTTCTCTCTTTCTTTCTTTCTTCTTTCTTTCTTTCTCTCTTTCTTTCTCTATTTCTTTCTCTCTTCATTTCTTTCTTTCTTTCTTTCTTCCTTTCTTTCTTTCTTTCGTTCTGCATCTTTTATTCATTTGTTTATTTATTTATTTAAATACTTATCTGCTTGATTTTTTGTTTGTTTGTTTGTTTTTTTGTTTTTGTTTTTTTAAATGTCATTTTAGATTTATTATTCATTCACTTTCTGCTTTTCATCATACGAACTTTCGGCAGGCAAGAGCACTTCAGTGACAGCGATGAAAATTCCAATGAGGTGGATGTCGACGAATCGGCTGACAACGATAGCAAGGGTATCTCCAGTAACGTTGACGTGCCAGATGCAATTGACTCGGCATTGGACGATTTCACAGCCGTCGATTTTTCTACCACATTGGATGTCTCGGTAGAAGAAGAAAGCCCATTGGATGTACCGGAAACCGTCGTCAGTGAGAACTTGACAGAGGACACAGACGACCCGGAAAGTCCCGGAGTCAGGCGAAAAGAGGAGCAACCAATCCGAAAATTTTGACTTAGATGATACTCTGATAGATTGCAGGTATATATATTCAATAAAAATGGATTTATTCAGGTCATTGATTATTTAAGGTGTAATTTGAGATTGAATTAATTATGATTGTGTAGTTTCAGAGATATAAAATAACTCCACGTAAAGTAACAAAATAGAGCAGAGAATAAAATCATTGTTGCTATAATGATGATATGTCATAGCCTCAATCCCCTTTACCTTCTTAAAATCTAAGCGAGGAAATGTGTACAGTAACGTGACTTCAATAAATATTCCATAACACAAATAAATACACCTAGAAGAAGGAAAAGCAAAACAATAATTCTTTCAACAAAACAAAATGTGTTGATACTTGTAAGCTGTAACACAATGTTAGTAGATGTTTCATTATTTGTCATTACATGAGTTGCAATCACGCAATCTTGTAAATCAGCTTTAATAAGTTCAAAACGTTGTGATACAAATTTAACTTTTGTTTATTTTTTAAATGCTTTATAAGCGGTGTACAGTGGTCAAAATCGTGAAATAAAGGAATTAAGTTTTTCTTATCCAATATTATCCTTTTTTATCTTAACATATCTGATACTGTCTTGTCTTCTTTATCTTATCTTAACGTTTCTGATATGAACTGATCTTAACTGATTTAATTAGATCTTAAGTGATTTTTTCATCATGTCATCTAAATCTCATCTTATCTTAACTGTTTCCTTTTCATGATTGTTTCTAATTAAATACAACAAACAAATCCTTCTCTAGGAGGCATTATAGGTAAACCGTAGTGTTGTGAGTTTGTAATCACGACGACAATGGTTCAAACTCCATGGCTGGCTCCAGTGTTTTTTCACATGTTGTACTCTTAGGAAAGATACCACGCTCTGATTTCCTCATTTAACTCAGGTGCAAAAGAGTAGCTCAGCTATAGGTAGAAAATATCTCGACAGAGCGTTAGTACAACGCCCTAACAGGCTGCTGTAACATATGCTCCTCGGGGTGGAGAAAGACTTTGCATGAAATGGCCCGCTTGGGGGGGGGGGAGGGGTTATGTGCAGTCATTGAGCTCGCACTTGTGCGAATGTGGACTATAAATCCTTTTTTTTAAATCTTTGTCTTAGACGATGACATAGAGTGCCTTACAAGTTTCGTTGACAACGACCTGGAAAACTACCTGTGCCATCGCTACGCTCATCGTTCCGTGGTGATCTTTGGCAAGTTGATGCACGCAGACGTAGCGTGTGACGACGTCTTGTTGTCTGACGACCACAATGACGACAAGGTAATAGGAAATAAAAACGGCAACGTTTTTTTTTTATCAGGTTTCTTGGATGTCCAGTGATGGCGTCGGTGGCTGCGTGATTGCGCTGCCGAACTTAGGATCATGAGGTCCCGGGTTCGAATCCTAGAAAAAACTACCCCGACGTTGTATTTCTTATATCTTGGGAAAGACGCTTAACAAGTATTTTCCTACTCGACCTAGGTGCAAATGGGTATAAGCACTAGCTTGGGAGTAAAACCCGTCAGACTAGCGTCCTGTCCAGAAGATGATTATTATCACCTATTCCACATCCTGTTTATAGAAACCAGGACATGCTCCGGCTCTATGGGATTGAAGGAACTTTACTTCTTTTTTAAAACTTTTTGATTTCCACGCTCTTCTCTTCTTTCTTTTGTAGAATTTTTTTTTTTTGGTGTGAACTCTATCATATTTTCTTTAATTTACTATCCGTATATTACTAGAGAAAAGAAGAGGCCTCAATAAAGGGGTCTTCGTAAATTGATTGATTGATACTGTGTACTAGTCACTATGATTTGTGTACATTCTATTATCCCCATCGACCATGAACGTTGATCTTGGGATCTCGAGTGACATTTAATGAATGCGAGATACATCAATCAGCGATCTAGTAGTGACTGTTGGACTCGAGACCACGAAGATGTGAACTGGAAACGGGGACTCGTTAGTCCAGAGGCAAGGTGTCGGTCGCTCAACCAAAAGGTAATGGGTTCGAGCCTCGCCGACGGTTGAAAAATGTTATTGAGGTTTTTTTTCGAGCAAAATATACCCCTTGTCCAGGTAGGTGGATCAACATCTATTCCCATCGGAGACGGACGATAAAACGGAGGTCTTGTATTCCGATAACAACACCCTGTGCACGTTAAAGATATCTTGGTTATTTACAGGACAGTTCGGGCAATATTAAACATCCTACCAAAAACCCGGAGATCACAATAGTTGTGGATGTGGGTAAATCAAATCAAATTAAAATAATTGAAACCCAGTTTTGCTAGACCCAGTGTCGTGTCCTTGAGATGCAACCAGAGAGCCTTTCTTGGCATTGTTATTTTCACTCATTCCTCCCATAATATGTCCATGAAGAGTGTTCTCTTGATGTTCGTCTCCCCTTCGCATAATTCCACAGAAACCGTAATAAACTCGGCTTTTTATAGGACCTTGAGAGGAGAGTTTGAAATAATTTATTTACATCTGACCTAAATAATCTAACTCGGACGGAAATACTTTTCAGCTTACCAACGCCATGTATGTGCATTGGGAAGATGTGCTGGATCCAACATCCATGGAATCTGGAGTTAATTTTTGTCGAAAGAAATTTAACTAAATTATATTGATCTGTGACGATACATAGCACTTACTATAATATTATATATGCTACAAGTGATACGTTATGTCCTCTCTCCCTATCCCAACGTAGCAAGCATCAGTGGTGCATTCACAATAGAAGTTTAAATTTTGTTGCAATCCCCCGCAACATTATTCTGTTCGTGAGAAAATGTAATGACCGAAGTTGGATGCAACCAGAGAGCCTTTTTCTCTATGCTCTCTGATGCTACACAGGCCCATTATTTTAACATTATTTAACATGGTTTGTACCGTAATCGATTACTTTCATTATCGATTGTTTAATTTTTCGAAAACATGATGCCCACATTTACTGCACATATTTAAGTTTAGGGGGCAATATCTGACAAAAACCTTGATGTGATACTTTCTCATTCGGCCGACCATCTATCTGTCTGTATATCTATCTATCTATCTATCTATCTACCTATCTATATATCTATCTATCTATCTGTCTATCTATCTATCTATCTATCTATCTATCTATCTATCTATCTATTTATCTATCTATCTATCTATATATCTATCTATCTATATATCTATATATCTATCTATCTATCAACGTATCTATCTATGTGTTTGGCTATTTATCTATCTATCTATCTATCTATCTATCTATCTATCTATCTATCTATCTATCTATCTATCTATCTATCTATCTATCTATCTATCTATCTATCTATCTATATATCCAGGTAGATTTATGTAGATCTAGATCTATATCTATATCTATGGTGAAATATATTTCAAGATTTTCTACAATATACATAATTGAATAATTAGGCCTATGATAAATTGGCAACATGCTGAATCAAAGAAATAATGTTGTGTGGAAGGTTTCTAGATCCATGAATTTTAGTCTAAAGTCTAAAAGACGTAGTCTTTGTCAACCAGTAAAGCATTAATTATTATCTAGATTCCAAAATATAACCAGACCTCAACCTTATGTTATATAATATAGATCTATATAGTTATCTAGTAAAAAGTTGTGTGATTTCTCGCTTTGAAGCTAAATCTAGAACTCTGGACATCTGGATGTCCACGTAGTCTTTTTCATAAATATAACATATACATATATATATATATATATATATATATATATATATATATATATATACATATATATGTGTATATATATATACATATATATATATACTATAAAGATATATATATATATATTATATATATAGTATATATATATATATTATGTATTATGTATTTATCATTTATTATGTATTATGTATATACATAATATAATATATATATAATATATATACTATATTATATATATATATATATATAGATATAATATATTATATATATATACTATATAATATATATATATGAATTATAAATAATATACTATAGTATACATGTGTGTGTGTGTAGTAATATATATACTATATAATATATATATATATATATATATATTATATATATTATATACATATATACATACATGCATATATACATGATATCATGTGTAGTATATATATAGATGATAATATATATATATATAGTATATATATATATATATAATATATATATATATATATATATATATATATATATATATATATATGTATATATATTATGTGAGTTTGTATTGTAATAGACTCAACATAGAAACAAACATTGTGCCTTGCAATCTTTTTCAGGAACTGGATGTGGCTCATCAGATATTCCTCATGGACCAACTGAAACAGAAACCTAGAAATCGCTGGACGGACGACGATGTGATGAAGGTTATGATGTTGGCCCCCGATGCTCTCGATGATGATATTGTTAACGAGCTGACTGATGAATTTTTCAATCACAGTGAGTTAGTTCAGATAAACTTTATAAATGTTATTCGTACATGTATACTGTCTTTTGTATTATCATCCTACGCTTTGACATATGTTTGTCATGCGTAACGGGTATATTGCGTTGGTGTGTGTAAATTATATATATGCATAAATATGCCTTGATATATAATGTTTATTCATGTTTGAGCGCTCTGAGCTTTAAATCGATGGGGTGCTATACAATAACTATTTATTATCATCATCATCATCATCATTATTATTATTATTATTATTATTATTATTATTATTATTATTATTATTATTATTATTATTATACAGCTATCAATTGTTAATTTTTTCAGTTAATTTTTATCCGATAGCAGCTACATACATGTGTCAATAATGGTGTCGTTATATGTGTATGATATCATTTAAAAGGTAACTTGGTTGATATTTTTTTCTTATTGGTTAAGTCCATATTGTCTGGATTTTGACAAAACATTTTTGTGTATTTTCAAAAAAATTGAAGAACTCAAATTAATCGATGTATTTACATGGCCTGTTATCATTTATACGGTTCTGAAGGTCATTCAAATTTCCATTGCCAAAGATTTCTAAGATGATTCAAAATACTGTCTTTAGTAAGAGTGTATGACGATGTTAAGTCCGAAGGCAATACAATCTTTCTTCTAAGCTTGAGATCTTTTGGACATTAATGTCGCAGCCATAACTTAAAACTACTTCATAAGAGTACATTTGTGTAGCCTTACAACATCCATTAATCGCCATTTCGAAATAGCCAGGCTTTGTAAGAGAACATTCATATATTATAATATCAATATAATGTTTTCAGCTTGCAGTATTTTGGACATCTGGCTGCCCGCAAGAACAGCAATCCTCTTCTTCGTTTTGCATTCCGGGAAAAAATTGCTAAGCTGCCTTTCAAAAACATGTCAGCCAGCCAAATAGGACAGCTTGGCCCTGGTCTCCTATCTCTTACCTTGGATCAAATCGAAAAGTTGAACGGATTTTCGGTAATAATTTTGCATTGGATTAAAAGGGGGGCTTCTGAATTGGTTTAGTTTTTTTGCTTTTGATTTCGGGTTTTTCTTTTGAGTAAATATATGAGTAACTATTAAAATAGAGTCATCTTATATCATTGAAAATTTTGTAGCGTCCTTGGTTGCCATGAAAACGGCCAACAACTTGGATTTCGATCCCCGTTTTCAAGCTCGATCTCTTCACTTAGTTATGAATCAAATCACTCAAAACCTGTTCAGATATTTTCCCCATTCAATATCTCAAATGCAACATTAAAAAATTTGAGATAATTTGGATAGTTATTTCTTTAAACCAATTTTTTAATAATAACATATCGTGTATATACAAAAAATGGTATTTTTATTACGATATTATTTCTCGTTAAATACTGACAAGAAGAACTTGCGTGCCAAATATTATACAAATCGGTCAGTGAATAACGGAGGAGATTGAATATTAGCGTGAAATTTTTGTTGTTGAGAAAAGCGCAAGTAAAGAATTCAAAAGAATATAACACAAAACAAAACGCTTCAAACGGATTGCCTTTTTTGTAACAGCCCCTTTCTCTTTCAACAGTCTCTGACATTGTTACTAACGTCAAGAGGATTGTAATGTAGATGTATTCTGTTGTGAAAACAGATGTCAAAATGACAATTTTTTTGGTTCTATTCCTCTATTTCTGTACGTGTGCGTGTATTTCCACACAGACCGGCAACACTTGCCCTCCATCTCTTACGTCACTCAGTACTAGGCCTAGTGGGCAAGCGTGCTGTCAATAGCCAGACGGACCTAATACATATATTTCCAGTTTTGGCTGTTTACTTTCATATTGAAAGGGTATTTAGTGCCATCTTCTCAGTCAGTGTTAGGGTAGTTGACGTCATGTTTTGTTGTACCTACCCTGGCCTACAGAATATTCTGTAACAAAAAATATATACGTCATATGGACATTTCTCTGTCACAAACTTGTAGATCGTTCTACCCGATTACAAAAAATCCCCACAGAAAATCCACATTGTGGTCACAAACTCACAAATCCTCTGCTTTGAAGTGTACGGCTGACTGTAACTTACTTCCAAAGAAAACATTTGTTTAAATTACACATTTAAGATGAACAGGAAACATGTTGACAAGAGACACAGAGAGAGAGAGATAGATAGAGAGAGAGAGAGAGAGAGAGAGAGAGAGAGAGAGAGAGAGAGAGAGAGAGAGAGAGAGAGAGAGAGAGAGAGAGAGAGAGACAGACAGAGACAGAGACAGAGACAGACAGACAGACAGACAGACAGACAGACAGACAGACAGACAGAGACAGACAGACAAACAGACAGACAAAGACATAGAAAGAGACTGAGACAGACATAGAGAGACATACAGACAGCCAGACAGACAAGCAGAAACAGAGACAAAGATAGAGGCAGAGACAAAGAGAGGTGACGAAAATTGTATTTAAAAGAGTATAACAGGATATAAAATAACTCAATAAGAATTCACCAGGTGAACAAGTTGACAACTTTCACAATATAAAATTAGAATTTAAAGAGTCCAACGAGAGAATTGATTAGAAACTCACAATACTTTTGCATTTTTTTGTAGGGGTAATTGCCACAACAAATTTCTCTACCATTTTCCCAAGTTTATGAAGGCGATTTAGAAGATGTAATTATTAATGATATGATCCAACGTAACCTCATGCAAAGGTGTCACGTTTACCATTTTCTTTATATTTTGTTTGTTCACGAGCGCATTATGTCACTTGCCAAAGTAAGAACTTTTTCAAATATTTTTTTCAACAGCTTTTGGACTCTGACATTGATGATATATTTGACGAGATTGTTGATTCTAAAGGTAACACAATGACAAGGCATGGTTATGATGATGATGATGATGACGATGATGACAAAGATGACGATGATGCTCGCTATTCTCTTGGACGTCTCATGAAGCATGCTTTTAAGAATTCCAAACCAGGAAAAAGAAACATACCCAGGTGTGAAATAAAACATTTATTACTTTTTTTAAATTACTCCATAGTTCTCTGTTTATCTTCCATACCATTGATTTGTAAGATGTAAAATAGATTGTAAAAAGAAAGAAGAAAAATATTTCTATAAATCTTACTCATTCAAAAATGTTCAAAGACGAAAGAAAATTAAAGAGCAGTGTAAATTTACACTGTTTGACATTAGAATGTTTCGTAATAATATACTTTTCTTTTTTTAAGTGAACATCCACGGAACAGTGTGAATGTAATAAATAAGGACACATAATTTATACTCTAGACCTTGATGTAACAAAGCAAGAAAGAATCACTCTTGCATCATCTAAGGCGTACGGACTTGATGGATATCTAGGTATAAAAGAAAATTTTATATTCTCTTCATTGTTTACATGAGTTTTGCTCCCAATCTTTTTGTTTCCCCTATTTTTCAAATGATGGAGTATGCTTTGAATCACCACCATGCTAAAATCCTCATCAATATCGTTTACATGCTTGTAACTAAAGTATAAAAAAGTAAAAGTACCAATGATTTAATTGATTTTGTTTTCTTTTTCTCAGAGCATTGCATTTTCTTCATGACGACATGGACTTTGTTCACAATGTTGACCCAGATGAGTTGTTTGAATCTCTGGATCAAATCAGATCATTCGACTATGATGAAAGCGAAGTAAGATATTCAAACATAAAGAAAAATTGATTTTTCAATGTTATGATTTTAGTCATGGATGCTATTTATAACAATGTCATACCTGGATGTTTGTTATAATACACGTACTGAGATTTTGTGGAAAAGTTTTGTTAGGGATTATTCTTCTTCTAATTTTACTTAAAAATTTTTTAATTCTGGAGAGATATAGATCTAAATAAAGTACAGAGTTGTATGTGTTTATGTGCGTGTGTATGTGTGTGTGTATATGTTTGTGTGTGTGTGATCGCAGGGAAGAGCACAGTGGGGTGTGAGAAGGCAAAAAGGGATGAATGAGAATTTAAAAAAATGCTTAATCGAATCAATAATTGATATCTTTTTTCAAAATCAAACAAAACTGAAATTACAGGAATGAAGTTGGAATAAACGTTATACTTTTCCTCACCTCATCTTTAAGTGTGGAATTCAAGACTTCTTTTCTTTTTCAGATTCATAATGTATATAACGTGTTAAGATAATGATACTTTCTACCAAGACAATTACTACACAATAGAAATGAAAACTATTATGACTTTAACATTTTTAAGAGTTCTTAATCATAGTGTAAATTATAGTAAGGATGTTTTGTTTCTTTAACTCCCCCCCACCACCAGATTTTTATTTATTAAATTTATTTTACTCTCTCTCACTTTATGTCATCTTGAAAGATAATCAAAAATGTATTTATTTGCTCTTTAAGTTTATATTTTGAGATAACCGGTATATGTATTATCCTTTACTTTCACCCAAATAAAGTACAAATTTACTGTGTGCATATTTTGTAATACACAAGGCATGAAAAGCTCAGTTTTTGTCTGAAGATTACTCAATTATTTCAATGTGAGAATTCTGATTTCTTAAGTTATAATACACTTTACTTTTCAAAGAAATACAAAATTGTTACTACAAGCACGTAAAATTATCTCATACTAATTCTTTCTCAGACTCAGATAATATTCAATCACATATCCAGAGCTAAGATGTTTCCACGCATATCTCAAATGTCTGGACTGAATCTCACCAATCTAGGCCATTTAATTAAAGGCATGGGCGTAATGGAAATACAAGAATTACAAAAGATGCGGTGCAAGACGCTCTGGTTCACATCCATGATATTGATTTTGATGAATCACAGGTGAAGTAAACTTAACTAAGTGATGTCGTTAGATGAAGAACGTGAAACGTGATAATTGAGTGAACTTAATTAATGCCTTGGATTACTGATATGTGGTCATAAAGCATGTTGTAGAGTAATGAATGTGTGTACTGATGGCCATCAATAGAATATTAATGGAGTTAAGACATATACCTAGACCTATGCGCTGACCATTTGTTCCGATGCACCAGTGATGTTACTTGACTCAATGGTTTTGGCAATGCACTGATATATATATATATATATATATATATATATATATATATATATATATATATATATATATATATATATATATATATATATATATATATATATATATATATATATATATATATATATATATATATATATATTAATTTAAAAGAGTACAAGTTGAGATAAGATAGATTTTAATCAAAATGCTTGTGTCATATATAATACAATAGTTTCCTACTTGGCATCAGAGACAAGTCAATGAATAATAAATGCTTTATTATTATATGTTGATCAAATAAATTTGACTACACAGTGTCACAATTGTTAAAATGTATGATTTCAAAAAATGTTTTGGCTACCAAATGATACTGGTACATGTACTCTCATTTATCTCTATCTTATCTATTATTTGCTTTACATTTCATTTGAATTTTCTTTACTATTTGATAGGCAGTGGAGATACTGGACAAGGTGCTTGATGATGATCAGGTAATATAAAAGTAATTTTTAGCATGAGAATTATGTCTAATTATTGGATATATAAAATATGTATATTATATTATCAAATTATGTAAGAAGCATGTTATATCGTTACAGTATAACGAGCTAAATGGCACATAAAAATTTTCTTTCCAGTTCAAGAAGTAGTTGGGGCTTCGGTGGCCTTGTTGTAAGGCTGTCACTATCAGACATTGGATCATCAGGTCCCCGGTTCGAACCGAATCATTGCTAGGTCCAACGTTGTGTTCCTTGGGAAAGACAATTAACACACAGTTTCCCAATCAAATCCAAGTATACATGGATACTCGCACCAGGTTGGAAGTAAAAACCCACGACAGATTAATAGGCGAAATATCACAATAAGTGACAACTCCACTAATAAAGACAGAACAAACATGTGACATTTCGGGTATAACCCTTCGTCAGACAGCAAACGAGACATATTTAGAAGATAGATCTAGATCTAAGCACTACCTAAGGCACCACACAATGTGATGTCAGAAGAAAAACAGAAAGGAGGAAGAAAGAAAGAAAAAGACGGTGATGATAAGAAAAGTAAGTAGAAGGGAATGTGAAGAATATATAGCAGCGAAAATGGAAGGTTCAGATCTAGAATGAAATAAAAATATGAAAATAAGTAAGTAATAAAAGGTGAGAATGAGATAGAGAGAAGAGAGAGAGAGAGAGAGAGGGAGGGAGAGAGAGAGAAAGAGAGAGAGAGAGAGAGAGAGAGAGAGAGAGAGAGAGAGAGAGAGAGAGAGAGAGAGAGAGAGAGAGAGAGAGAGAGAGAGAGAGAGAGAGAGAGAGGGAGAGAGAGAGAGAGAGAAAGAGAGAGAGAGAGAGAGAGAGAGAGAGAGAGAGAGAGAGAGAGAGAGAGAGAGAGAGAGAGAGAGAGAGAGAGAGAGAGAGAGAGAGAGAGAGAGAGAGAGAGAGAGAGAGAGAGCGAGAGAGAGAGAAAGAGAGAGAGAGAGAGCGAGAGAGAGAGAGAGAGAGAGAGAGAGAGAGAGAGAGAGAGAGAGAGAGAGAGAGAGAGAGAGAGAGAGAGAGAGAGAGAGAGAGAGAGAGAAAGAGAGAGAGAGTGAGGGAGAAGAAGTGGGAGGAAGGAGAGAGAGAGAGAGAGAGAGAGAGAGAGAGAGAGAGAGAGAGAGAGAGAGAGAGAGAGAGAGAGAGAGAGAATCATTAAAATATTCACGACAGATTAGTATTCTGTCCAGGGGTGATTATTATCACCTGCTGCTCTGCTTCAGGCTATAGAAATTGGGATAAGCTCTTGTCTGTACGTTGATATGGCTGCAAGGGAACTTTTCGTTTACTCAAGAAGTATCCTATATTATTCTATCAAACCTTTTATCTTCTTTCGGTTTTTTTTATAGCAACCTTGCCTTCTTGCATCTTTTCGTCCGCATTGATGTAGGCCTACATTTTTTCATCATGTTATTAGTGCCTTGTCATTTGATTTGGCATTCAAATTGCTCTCCCTGGTCTTTTTTTCATTCTTTGCATGCAGTGCACAATATTCTTTAGTGTTTTTATTTTAATGGGTATTTTTTGCCCGTCATTTTGTTTCTTGCTGTAATGGTTATGGGTAGACGAGATGAACGAATGGTTAAAATGTATTGTACTGAGACCCAAAAGATATTAAATTCAAACCCTACTTCAGGCATTTTTATTGATTTTTTCTTGAGCAAGAAAATGTACCCTATTTGCTCACTTGGGTAACAAGGGACTCCTGTTGCATTGAGTTTAAGATCGATGATGGATGACTCTTTATGAGTGTTACAAAGGGATGAATGGAGCAGGACAGTGCGCTCTCAGATCTTAATGTTGACATAGACAATCTAGTAACACCATGGCTCGATTCATAATTATAACAAGGCTATTTTTTATGTACTCACATTCGACAATCAATCAATGAGATGAAGCAAATTCACAATGCTGGCATAAACGGTGCTGTAATCTAGAACTGACTTCTTGTACATCATTTATGGTTAAACGCCCCTAACTATATATATTAGAGAGCTAAGATACTTCTAGAACCGAAAATTTCCACAACATTCTAAAGATTTTTTCTACATTATTTCATTTTACAGATATAAACGAATCGATACTAGGGCACACCAAAACGATTACGTCATAATCTCATTAGGGGTTTTACAATGATTGCTAAATTGATTATCTTTTTTATTTTGCTTTTATGGTAACTCCAAGCTATATTGGGGGAATCCTTCAAATCTATAAGTAACTATGTTACAATGTAGTAAATATTTTATTTTAGAAGAAGAAAAGACATTCAATGAGATTGATCATCTAAAACACATTTCCTTCACAGAAACATTGATGCTAATAATCTATGTATGCATAGTACGAAGGGGTTAGAAACTTTCTATGTAAGGAAATCAAAGGACTTATTGTTTGTTGTTGCTATTGAAAAGCAAAACTATTATTTTTTAAATTGGAAAATCTTTTTTGCACTTTCCCAATGATCGTTAAAATCTTCGTGGAGATGAATGGAGACAGGTTTGTTGAACTGGAAGATTTTGTTGATGAAGCCTTGAGGAATTCAACATCACAGGTTGAGCATCTTGAAAAGATGGATGGACATTTGACATTTTAGATGTCATGTTTCTTTTACATTGCTGGTTACCTTGATGGATTGGACCCTGATGAATCTGTGAAACGAATGATTGCTCAAA
>JAXRKP010000222.1:25000-110000 GCA_037039925.1 Doris montereyensis | reverse complement strand
TTTGAGGATGCCTTTGCGACTGAATTCATAAATGTGATAAACAAAAGAGGAATTAGGACACAACTCTGCCTTACTCCTATATCTACATCAAATTCTGCAGATATGTTTCCAGCTATTCTCATTGCACTTGTTGGTTTATTGTATTAAATTTTTAATGGCTTTTCTCTTAAATTTTGCTCACATTGTGTTCTTTTAAGGAATGCCATACTTTGTCTCTCCTACCAGTGTCAAATGCCTTTTCTAATTCAATAAAACTTGAGGTGCAAGTCAATGTTTCTTTCAACGAATTTTTCTATTATTTGTCTAATTGTAAATATGTGGTCTTGTACACTTCTTCCTGGTCTAAATTCACTCTGATGTTCTTCAATCTGATCGTCTACTCTTTTCCTTAGTCTCATTTCAAAATCCTGGCATACGCTTTTCCTGGTATGCTGAGTAGTGGTATCATTCTATAGTTTGAGCATTCCATAGTTGATCATTTCTTGTGTATTGGTACTACCGTACCCTTTTTCCAGTCGTCTGGTACCTATTTGGACTTCCATGCTTGTTGGCATATTGCATGTAGTAGTTTGTCTGCCTCTCTCCCTTGGTTTTTAATCATTTCTGGATAAACTTTGATATGCTCCTGGTGCCTTTCCTAATTCCACTTTTCTTATAGCTGTTTGGAGTTCTTCCATTGATATATCTACATCTTCAACTGTTTCATCTGGTTTACTTTTTATTCTTACTAATTGATCTTTACTTGTTTCATATGTCCTGGAGAGATTATGTGATTGTTGAAAATACTTTTTCCATGTTTCCATGACTTGGCTGTTTCTTTTCATTATTTCTCCTTTGGCATTCTTAATTGGTCGTATGGGCCATGCTTTGGTCTTTCACACGCTCTTCATTGCTCCCCAGAACAGTGTTTGATTTCCTTGATAGCTTTCTTGAAGTCTTTGTCCAAAATCTTCCCATTGTTCCTGTTTTGCTTTCCTAACTTCCTCTTTGGCGATAGTTCTTTTATTCACATAATCTATCCTATCCCCTGGTTTCTTTGTTTGCAAGTATTTCTTCCAGGCATCTTTCTTTTCTTTTGACATTCTCATTCTACCATGCTGTACTTTTCCTATCTCCTTTAATTTGTTTCCTATCACAGACCTCTTCAGTACAACTGAAGAGTGTTTCATTATACATTTGCCACGTTTCTTCTATTGTGATATCATTCAGATGCATCTGCCTTTCACTGATAAATCTGTTTATCCTAGATTGGTATATCTGTTTTACTACTGATTTATTTAGTTCCTCTATTTTGAGTTTATTAGCTTTCTTCGCTTTCCTTTTCTGATTGTTTTCTTCAGTCAATAATCTCATTTTAGCAATCACTAAGTAATGATCAATAAATATTTCTGCTCCTCTGTTTACTCTTGCATCCAATGTACTGTAAAAAACAGAGCTGCTAACTATTATGTATAACATAAAGGAGCCACAGTGGAGTGAAGTCAAAGGCGAAATATGACAATAAGTGACAACTCCACTAATAAAGACAGAACAAACACGTCACGCTTCATGTATAACCCTTCGTCAGACAACAAACGAGAAGTATTTAGAATCTAGACATAAGTACTACTCCGGCATCACACAAGGTGATGTCAGAAGAAAAACAGAAAGGGGGAAGAAAGAAAAAAAGGGTGTGATGATAAGAAACGTAAGTAGAAGGGGATGTGACGAATGTATAGGAGCGAGAATGGAAGGTTCAGATCTTTCTTTTTTCATCCTTTCTGTTTTTCTTCTGACATCACATTGTGTGATGCCTGAGGTAGTGCTTAGATGTAGATCTAGATTCTAGATATTTCTCATTTGTTGTCTGACGAAGAGTTATACCCGAAACGTCACGTGTTTGGTCTGTCTTTATTAGTGAAGTTGTCACTTATTGTCATATTTTGCCTTTAACTATTATGTAGTTTATCAATGACTTTTCACACCTGTTCTTTATTTACTTTTGCATATTTGTGGACATCTTTATGAGGAAAAAGGTGTTGGCTATTTTCATGTTATTCTTTAGGCAACGATCTATTAGTCTCTATCCATTTGGAGAAGTTGTTGTCTCTCCTTCTTTACATATTATTCCTCCTGATGTTTCTACATTGTTGCCTACTGTTTGGGTTTAAGATTCTTTTTCAGCAATTTGTAAACTATTATCGAAGACATCTTTTTCTTCTTTAGTGGCGTCTTTATTTGGTCCATAAGCTATTTATAATTTAATTTCTCTTTCTTTGGTTTAATATTTACCTCTAATAGCCGTTGTCTTATACTTTTCCAATTTTCTAGTAGCTTTTCATGCCTTTTATGCACCAGGAGGCTTACTCCTGCTCTAGCTCTGTCTTTGACATCTACTCCTGAGAAGATTGAAGTATGATTTGGTCCTACATTTTCTATTCCTTGTCCTTTTTTCTTTGTTTCTGTAATGGCCGAAATGTCTACTTTGAAATTTTCCATTTCTTCAACTAATTATATCTCTTTTCCATTTATTGCCATAATATTCCATGTTCTACACTTGTGCGGGGATACAAGCTATAAATGTATCTTTATCTTTATATTTATATTTAAATATATCTTAATGCTTTTTTTTAGGCAATGTCTCCAGTCCAGCTAATGGCACTGAGTACAAACCAAGCCAATGCTGTCACTCAAGCTGCTTATGATGCATTGAACGATGATCAAAAGGGTGCCATTGAAAAAAAGCCACTGTCGGTTTCATGAAAGATGACAAAACAAACCAAGGAGATGGAGGTTACTATGATGGAGGAAATGGTACCGTAACTCTTATCCCTTCCCCTTCTCTCTCTCTCTCTCTCTCTCTCTCTCTCTCTCTCTCTCTCTCTCTCTCTCTCTCTCTCTCTCTCTCTCTCTCTCTCTCTCTCTCTCTCTCTCTCTCTCTCTCTCTCTCTCTCTCTCTCTCTGCTCTCTCTCTCTTGCTCTCTTGCTCTCTCTGCTCTCTCTCTCTCTCTCTCTCTCTCTCTCTCTCTCTCTCTCTCTCTCTCTCTCTCTCTCTCTCTCTCTCTCTCTCTCTCTCTCTCTCTCTCTCTCTTGTTCTCTCTCTCTCTCTCTCTCTCTCTCTCTCTCTCTCTCTCTCTCTCTCTCTCTCTCTCTCTCTCTCTCTCTCTCTCTCTCTCTCTCTCTCTCTCTCTCTCTCTCTCTCTCTCTCTCTCTCTCTCTCTGTCTGTCTGTCTGTCTGTCTGTCTGTCTGTCTCTCTCTCTGTCTCTCTCTCTCTCTCTCTCTCTCTCTCTCTCTCTCTCTCTCTCTCTCTCTCTCTCTCTCTCTCTCTGTCTCTCTCTCTCTCTGTCTGTCTGTCTGTCTGTCTCTCTCTGTCTGTCTGTCTGTCTGTCTGTCTGTCTGTCTGTCTGTCTGTCTGTCTGTCTGTCTGTCTGTCTGTCTCTCTCTCTCTCTCTCTCTCTCTCTCTCTCTCTCTCTCTCTCTCTCTCTCTCTCTCTCTCTCTCTCTCTCTCTATTTAGCTCTCAATCTCTATATTTATCTTTCTTTCACTCTTTCTCTTTCTATTTCATTGTCTCCTCTCTCGTTCACCCACTCATACATTCCTACTTTAGTACTTACCTAACTACCCAAATACCTACCTACCTACATACCTACTTGCCTACATACATACATACATGCATACATACATACATACATACATACTACATACATACATACATACATACATACATACACGCATTCATACAATACTGTCCTTCCTATACATGTGTTTCATCTGTGTCAGTTCCTCCTGTTCTCTTTCTAGAGGATAACTTTATTTCATAAATAGTTTGCATGCCCCTATCTTTACTACAACTCACTCGTTGCTGTCTCAATAAAGAACAACCCTAACTGAACAAAGAGAAGCAAACTGTGGATCTGATCAATTGAGTTATCTTTTATGTTTTTGAAATAGTTTGTGTGTAAAGCAGAACATTTTTTTCTTCTTGTTAATACTCTTGGTGTAAGATATAGTGAGATAATGTATATGTTCAGGCCTTTATAGTTTCCCTGTAATTTTGGCCTATGTTTGTAGACTAGACACTTCATGGCGATTGACAGATTCACAAAAGCAGCTGGGTTTTGAAATGCACATCTTCTGAATTCTAATTTTGAATTTATAGTTTTCTGCAATGTCAGGCTACCTCTCAAATCATGAAACCCGGCCAACCGAGAAGAATTCTCAGGGAACGGAATTTTTCTTATATATATTTTACCTCTCTAAATGGGAAAGGTCCCTGCTATTCAGGACAATTTTCACTGGATTTGATTGATTATCATCACCATTTCCCCCATATTTATTTATTCCAACGTTCACATTTTATCCCAATTTGGTTTCCGTATTACCTAACCATCAATTATTACATCTGCATTAGAGCTACATGTGTTATACATTGCATAATGTGTACACAATGTTGTAAATGCCAGTTCGCGACAGCCATAAGCCAGACACACAAGACATCCAATAAGGTGTGAAAGCATGTGTCGAGCCAAACCTTGCTCGTCCACCTCATAATCCAGTACGGTGTTGACACGAGGCGGCGCTTAGAAAATTGGCTACACACCTCATTGGTCAATCGCAAGGATGGATACGAGAGGAAATGTAACGACCCACCATGCCATTTTGATAATGTGTCTTATCTATCTTCCGTCCAAGGAAGATTGATTGTGAGTGTGAGTGATATTTTTGATGAATGCCATCTTCCTTTTGATCAACTATCCAGTCATATGGCTATTTGTTTGTTTAACTCTGCATTTTACCACTCACAGAAGGGTTTAGGTACCTCAAACTGCTGAGGGAGAACCAAAATCCCTAGGTCCCCAGCGCATCGGGAAACCCAGCAAATCGGGACGATTTTACAATCCACCAAGACTTCCCAATTAGAGAGGTTCCACTGTATTAATTTCTCGCTGTATACTAATGCTTATACAAGCTTGTTCTTTTTTCTCTCTTTTGTCAGGTGGACACACAGCAAGATTCAGCAAATTCATGCTGTCTATGGCAACTGTTGCTGTGACATTTCTTTTGAAAGGGAGCTTGTGTGATGTTTGAACAGAAGGGCTGTACATTTCTGCTTTCCTTCCTTTGTTTTTTAAAGAGTACAAAATAATGCATATTACTTTCATATCTGTTTGGATGAAAATAGAGCAAAACTATAACAGCAAACAAAGTCCAGAAATTAATTTCAATATTAAAAAAACAACTTAGCAAACTGCAGTTCATTCAATTTTATTTCTTAGCCCTTCAGTTAGAATCTTCCTTGAACGAGAATAATTGTACCTGTATGTTATTGCTACATCTTTATTTTTCTCATATTTTTTTATGTAGTCATGTTTATTGCTTGTCTTGGTTTAATAAGAAAATGTTTGAAACAAAAAATATATTTCAAAGCATAATGTCAAAGTAATATGTCAGACTGATATTAAATTTATAATGTACTTTTAATCTTCTACCACTGCACAATATTTTCTTTGAACGCAATCAAATTTCAACTGAACTCTTATCAATCAAATCACATTTAAAGTAAAGGATATTCACGAATAGACAGTAGAATTGCTCCATGTTATGAAAATCGTCAGTTCTGTCCAAACTTGTTTCTGTGATGATTCACTCAATTATTGTTTAAAATACATTGACTGATTTAAATGGAATGTACCTGTAATTAAAAGTATCTCTCGATGTTGTATAATTTCAATCATTTGCACATTTTATCTTATTGTCACTCAAGTCACTAAGAATTTTTACAACAGATCTAAGTCAGGTTATCTTTTTCACATAATTTAAGTCAAACAATGAGCAAATACCCTGAAATATGAAAACAATACATGCAATCAATACTAAAGTTCAAAAGTAATGAAGATAGGATTATGAAAAGACAACAACCCAAAAGCCCAAAGAACAACCTCACCCCCTCCCCAAAATCACCTATAAAAATAATACGAATCAGCAATTCTGTATCAGCACCCATAACTTTACCATGACAGGAAAGACACAGGATTTTGTCAGCTACCCTCCCTGAAAGATATCTGGCTTCATCAATTGATCTTCAAATTATGGTCAAATACAAAACTACAGGAGAAAAATCAAATATTTTTTAAATTCCTCTCCCTTTCTTTCTTCTTTCTATTTCTCTCTCCAATGTTTCTCCTTTCCACTTTTCTCCTTTTACAACCACCTCCTCTTTATGATTCTAGTTTTATCTCTAAATAACAGCATAATATTTTTACATGTGAAATATATGTAACTACATAAGTTCTGCGAAGAGGATGGAAAATAAATAGTTTTTAGCTGTCACAAACTCTGTACATTTCAGATGTTCATTACCTTCACTTCTTCAATCCTAAAATACATGATACATAACTGAATTCAGTTTATAGAGCAGCATTACTGTATGAAATCCTTTGTTGTTGAAACGGCCATTAAAAGAATAACTTGTTTTTATGTTCTCGATGATATTGTTTTGTTACGATTAAGTATTTTTTTCTTCTTCAGGAAAGGAAAGCTTATATTATGTTGAATAATGTAGGATATGGTTTTCTTAGGACATGTATTTCAAAAGTATGTTAACAATTTTGTTGAACCTTTCTTCAAAATAAAGCAAAAAGTGTGCAGGTCTTCTCAGAATGTAAGTGATTAATTTGAAAGAATTTTGGGTCCTACGAATTCCTTTAAATAATGATAAGTGATCGTTTTCTCTGTCTTTCAATACACTAATGTGTCTCCCACTTCATTTGCCGTTAGCAAGTATGTACACCTGCGTGAGAAAATACTAAATAAATATAATTTATTCAATGTTTATTACCAGTTGTCATCAGACTCATTGATGGTGTCTTACTAACTTAAACATCCAGTCTCTTAGTACTACTTTTCATTATCTGAATAGATCAAAACACGTTTTTAAACATCTTATGCCAGTAAAACAAGAATGTTATTATGTTAAGATGAGAACAAACCTTTAGCAAAGAACAAATTGTGATAGGTGCTGAGAAATTAATCAGACAATGTTGTACAGTTGTACACGAAGAAACTGCTCTTACACCATTGTATACTGGAAAGCTACTCTGACATTTTATACTGGTAAACTACTTAAACAATTAACAATGTAAACTAGGAAACTTGTCAGACAATATTGTACACTGTGAAACTGTTCAGACAGCATTATACATGTGAGTATAATGAGAAACTACCCAGACAGCATTGTAAATGTGAGTATAATAATGAAAAAGTACTCAGACAGTATTGTAAATGTGAGTATAACAATGAAAAACTGCTCAGACAGCATTGTACATGTGAGTATAATGAAAAACTATTCAGACAGCATTGTACATGTGAGTATAATGAAAAAACTACTCAGACAGCATTGTACATGTGGAGTATAATGAAAAACTATTCAGACAGCATTGTACATGTGAGTATAATGAAAAACTATTCAGACAGCATTGTACATGTGAGTATAATGAAAAACTATTCAGACAGCATTGTACATGTGAGTATAATAATGAAAAAGTACTCAGACAGCATTGTACATGTGAGTATAATGAAAAACTATTCAGACAGCATTGTACATGTGAGTATAATGAAAAACTATTCAGACAGCATTGTACATGTGAGTATAATGAAAAACTATTCAGACAGCATTGTACACTGTATGTAAAATTGAAAACTACTCAAATAACATCACTTACTGGGAAACTACTTAGACAACCTTCTTGTACTCTTGGAGTTGACTGGAAACATATTCAGACAACATTGTATACTGGAAAATTACTCAGACAGCACTGTATACTGGAAAACGACTCATACAGCATTGTATACTGGGAACCTACTCAGACATTAATGTACACTGTGAAACTATTCAGACAACATTGTATTTGTATACTGAAAACTGCTTAACATTGTATACTGTGAAACTACTCAGACAGTTATGTATATTGTAAACACAACTTTGATAGTTTGATATTGTAAAATGATATATTCAGGTGATGTCCTCTTTTTTTGTTTTCTTTCGTTTTTTTTTTTATGTTTTTGTCGTTGACATAATATATCATTATTCCATTCCCTTAATTTTTTGTTTGTTGTTGATAGAATTTTCATATAAGCTATGTAAATTCATTGAATTTCATTGTATTAGTTATGAATAAAAATTTCATTTGTTTCATCTTCTTCATCTTTACAAATGAAATTGTTTATTTTTCTTTCATTTGAGGATTATAGCTTGTGAATTCTTGTCTCTTGAATGTGTACATTATTTCAATGTTATGTGAATAGAAATAAAGGATACAATTTTATTCTTTCTTCTTTTGTTTTTTGTTGTTGTTTCGCTTTTCAAATTGTACCTAAAGTTAGAAATTTAAATCGTATTGATTCAACTGAAAGTTTGTTGAATATGGAGCCATGTATGAATGCACGGGCATCAAATTAATTAAAACAGCTGACTTACATGAGGAGAGTTTTAATGTTGGCTACATAAAAAGGTTTTGCATTCAAGAACGTGTAATTGAGAAATGAATATCAACCTGTTCACTTTTTTTTTAAAGAGCAAAATTAAAGAAATTTAAAATGAAGCTAAACCTCCATATCTAGACTAAAGTAAACTTTTCTGACTGTTATCTTTTGTTAATTTGGGTTTTGGGTTGTTGCATTTAAAACAAAATTGTCATTGTTGCTACGGTCGATGAATGCAGAGTCAGCATTCTTCCTTTACGAAACATGTCATGTCAGTCCACGGTATAATGGCTACCAATCAAAAGCACAAAGAAATGGGAAAATATGCTGTTTTTTGTTGTGTTTTTTAATTATTATTTTATATGTGTAATTTTTGTTTGTAATAGTTGTTCCTTCAAGGTAAAATGAAGATAAGAAAACCTTCCATTTATGTAGAATAGACAAAACATAATACTGCATGTTGAAAGTATTATTTTCTTACGATTTCACAGTCAATGAACAACACTCTAGTGATACTTACAAATGTTAACAAAAATGGGAGAAGTTTATCAATAGATAGCCAAATTCTGCAACATTTAACTATCTCTGTAAAGTTTAAAAGTATTGTTCCCATAAAGACGTCTCTGGTAGCTAGAAATAGTGACATCATGATAATTAGCTTACATTTTTAAAATTTCTAAACAAATCTCTTTCTCGAGATGATCTTTCTCCAGGATACCCTGTCCTGGCATTTTCTGTTTCCTTCCAAAAAAGTTAAATTTCTATGCTTCAATGCCTCTTTTATATCTTCTTCATACTTTCTTTGAGGTCTGCCTTTTGGTCTTTAGCACTGTATACTGATTTAGCTACTCTATTGTCATTCATTCTGTTTACATGCCCAAACCATCTCAATTGATTTGTTTCTATCTTAGTTTTTATGCCATCTGCTTTGGTTTGATCTCTTATTGTTCTGTTTCTGATTTTGTCTCTTTTAGTTTTTCATTTTGGTTTTTGTTGATAATTCTTGCTTCCATACAAATGCCTTTCCTAGATGGTTATATATTGCACTTGCCTTTTTGATTCTTTGGCTGATTTCTTCTCTTAGTTTTCCCTCTGAGTTAATTATTACTCATAGGTAATTGAAGCTTTGAACTTAACAGAACTAAATCATCTGCAAATGAAAGCACTGATACATTTACTGGTTTGAGCTTTCACATACCTACATTCATTTTCTTCATTAATCCATAAATGTGATAAGCAAAAGAGGACTTAGGACACAAACTGGCCTTACTCCTATATCTACATCAAATTTGGCAGATATCTTCCAGCTATTCTCTCACTGCACATGTTGGTTTATTGTGAAAACTTGTAATGGCTTCTATTAAATTTTGCTCTACATTGTGTTCTTTTAAGGAATGCCATAGTTCGTCCCTCCTTACAGTGTCAAATGCCTTTTCTAAGTCAATAAAACACAGGTGCAAGTCAATGTTTCTCTCAAAGAATTTTTCTATTAGTTGTCTCATTGTATATATGTGGTCTTGTACACTTCTTTTCTGGTCTAAATCCACTCTGATGCTCTTCAATCTGATCCTCTACTCTTTTCCTTTGTCTCATTTCCAGTATTCTGGCAATACTTTTCCTGGAACGCTAAATAGTGATATCATACTATAGATTGAGCATTCCATAGTTGATCCTTTCGTATGTATTGGTACTACCGTTTCCTTTTTTCCAGTCTTCTGGCACCTGTTTGGACTTCTATGCTTGTTGGCATATTGCATGTAGTAGTTTGTCTGCCTCTCTCCCTTGGTTTTTAATCATTTCTGGATAAACTGGATCTGCTCCTGAGGCTTTCCTAATTTCACTTTTCTTATAGCTGTTTGGAGTTCTTTCATTGATAGATTTACATCTTTAACTGTCTCCTCTGGATTACTTATTACTCTTACTAATTAATCTTTACTCCTAGTTCCATACGTTCTGGGGGGGGGGTATGTAATTGTTGAAAATACACTCTCCATGTTTCCATGATTTCGCTGTCTTCTTTCATTATTTCTCCTTTAGCATTCTTAATTTGTCATATTGGGCATGTTTTGCTCTTTCTCATGCTCTTCATTGCCCCCCAGAACAGGTTTTGATTTCCTTGATAGCTTTCTTGAAGTCTTTGTCCAAACTCTTCCCATAGTTCCTGTTTTTTTTCCTAACTTCCTCTTTATGGCGATAGTTATTTTATTCACGTAATCTATCATATCCTCTGGTCTCTTTGTTTACAAGTATTTCTTCCAGGCATCATTCTTTTCTTTGATCTTAGTCTTGACGTTCTCATTCCACCATGCTGTTCTTTTCCTATCTCCTTTAATTTCTTTCCTACCACTGACCTCTTCAGTACAACTGAGGAGTGTTTCATTATACATTTGCCACTTTTCTTCTATTGTGCTATCATTCAGATCCATCTGCCTTTCACTGATACATCTTTTTATCTTAGATTGGTATATCTGTTTTACTACTGATTTATTTAATTCCTCTATTTTGAGTTAAGTAGCTTTCTTCTCTTCCTTTTCTGTTTGTTTTCTTCAGTCAGTAATCTCATTTTGGCAATCACTAAGTAATGATCACTAAATATTTATGCTCCTCTTGCATCCAATGTACTGTAAAAAAAAAGGGAGCTGCTAACTATTATGTAGTCTATCATCGACTTTTCACACCTGTCTTCATTTACTCTTGTATATTTGTGAATATCTTTATGAGGAAAAAAGGTGTTGGCTATTTTCATGTTATTCTTTGGGCAAAAATCTATTAGTGTCTCTCCATTTGGAGAAGTTGTTGTCTCTCCTTCTTTACCTATTACTCCTCCTGACGTTTCTACGTTGTTGCCTACTCTAGCATTTAAATCTCCTAAAAGCATTAGTTCCTGTTTAGGTTTAAGATTATCTGCAGCAATTTGTAAATTGTTTTCAAAGATATCTTTTTCTTCTTTAGTTGCGTCTTTGTTTGGTCCATAAGCTATTTATAATTAATTTCTCTTTCTTTTGGTTTAATATTTACCTCTAATAGCCGTGGGCTTATACATTTCCAACGTTCTAGTAGTTTTTCAAGTCTTTTAGGCACTAGGAGGCCTATTCATGGTCTAGCTCTATCTTTGGCATCTACTCCTGAGAAGATTAAAATATGATTTGGTCCTACATTTTCTATTCCTTGTCATTTTTTTCTTTGTTTCTGTAATGGCCAAATTGTCTACTTTGAATTGTTTCGTTTCTTCAACTAATTACAACTCTTTTCCATTTATTGCCCTAACATTCCATGTTACAAAAATCATAGTCCGTATTCGTTTCCAAGTTCGTCTTCGAAAGATCAAGCCGGTTATATTATATTTATTTTTTATCTGAATCTGGTTAGTTTTGGATAAGCAGGGGATTATCCCACTGTACCGTAGGTAGATGGTGGCCTTGCCACCTTTTCATTCAAGACCAGTCTGCGGGGCAACAGGTTGTTATTTTCTGTCAGGGTTAACTCCCTTAGGCTTTGGTCAGTCAAAACCAGCATGCAAGGCAGCAGAGGACTCGTGGAGGGCGGGATCATCTACTCCCCGTACAGGTGCCTACCTGTCCACTGCCCGGTTCTAAACAAATCATTCCTTCACGATCTTGAGACCCATTGCGAATAGAAGGGTAGCTAGTGTCTTTGAGGTACAGTAAGCATAGCAAGTGGTACATATTGATTAATACGTGTACAGGGTCACACACTGGACAAGATGCTGGTCTGAGGTTTTACCGTAAGATGACATCCCATCTATAGACAGGTAACCATTTACATCTGGGTGCAGTACGGAATAACTATAGACACTTACGTACTTTCTTAGGTCTATAGCTCGGGGATGAGCATACCATCGACGACATCCAGCCATCGCACTCTACTCTTTTCAAGGCTGTTGCGCTGCTTGCTGAATTCCTGTCCAATTGGTCCCCTGCATCTTTATCTCGTCTTCAGTGTTTCGCCTCCAGGTGTTGCGTGATCGGCCTCTCTTCCTATTTCCCCAACGAGTTCCAGGTCAGAGACCGGCGTGTGGTGCTGATGCTGACTTCCTAAGGGTGTGTCCAAACCAATCCTTCTTTCTCCGTAGGATCTTTTTGGCCACAGGTTCTTGTCCTGTTCGTGGCCAAAGGTCTTCATTTCTTATATTCTCTGACCATCTATAAGATACGATTAGACAAAAAACTTTTTTCTCCAAGAGGTATATTTCTTCGCCGTTACATTGTTTTCATTGGTCATTCTCTCATTTATTCACTCATGTCTTTCATTCACAGAGTATAATAAAAACAGAAAAAGGAAATGAACAACATAACATAAAGGGAATTTCCATTACACGTACATGTAAATTCTACTTAGAATCAAACGATGAAGATGATGGAATTGGGGGCAATAATAATTTCATGAAGGATGAGCTATGTCGTGCTAAGTGACATTCGTAAGAATGATATGCTTAGTTTGGAAAAGGAATACAAAACTTAAATGAAGGCATTAAAGATAGAGCGCCGTCAAACATGAGTCCCGGTAATAGAAGAAAAGGTATCGACAAGATCTTCACTACATTCAGTCTTCTTCATGTGACAAAGGGGTCATGTGAGGATTAACACTACCACAGCAATGGTCTCTCTAATTTTTCTAGTCGTTGTACGTACATTTTTGGTGTTGTGCAAAGTTTGGTGAAGAAATCCCGAGTGTGTGTATTGTGTGTATGAGAATGAACGTAAGATAAGAAAAATTGAGAGTTTTTTTAGTTAGTGTGCGCAGACATTGTTCAACTGTGCGCATCTGTTCTACCTGGTGCGCACACGCACACAGCTAAGAGAGAACATCGACCACCAGGCGTTATCAGATCTGCAGATTTTAGAGATGCCAGCACAATTTGTAAGCGGGTTTCTTTTACTTACACACTGATATGCGTGACTCATGATGACCGTAGAACAATACGATTGGGCACTATGAAACTCAAGTTTAGAATGAACGGGGGGGGGGGGTGAAGGAAAAGACAATAACAACATAGGATGGTACAATAACAGCAGACACGGCGAAGCTAGGATTGAGATTCCCGAGTTCTTTTTTTAGCCTGACATCTTGTCTAAACCTGATGTAGTGAGAGAGAGATTGGCATTTTTATGCAATCATCACACAGAGTATGGAATTATATACATTACATTCTATTCGTTATTTAAGCTTTAAAATCAAAGACAGTCCAATAAATGGGGGGAGGGGAGGGGGAGGGCTCAATATCCTTTTGTAAAGATTCTAATTTTCCAAATAAATAAAAATGTTTCTGATAATAAGAGGAGGACTCCGTAGTTCAGAGACATGTTGTCGGCCTCTCAACCAAAAAGTCGTGAGTTCAAAAATTCCGATGGTGGTTGAATAAAAATTTGTTTTTTTTAGTAAAACTAGGCATCACAAGTTGATTTTTTTTTTTGTCGAAACAAAGAAAGGAATACAATGTTAAAAGAGACCTTGACAAAACACGAAGAACAAACTTTATTTCAACAAAGTCGATTAAGAAATAACGAAGATATGGATTTTTAATTTATTGCTCGACTGGGTCATTTCGACGTGTTGTGTGTTGTGTCTCACCGGCTGATTGTTTGCTTCGCTCTTATATTTTGAATTTTTAAAGCCTGTTTCGTTGATTACCTACATCAATTTTATAAGTGCATCAAAGTTGTTATTAACTTGCCTGTGATTTCAAATATTTGTGACCGATTTTTATCAAATATTTATCCTTCAATTTGAACTTTTAATTTCTACTTCCTTCATTCTGGAATGGATCCGATTGTTCTCACCTCAGTCATATTGAGCCTCACTGGTCTGGTGAGTAGTCATCAAAACAACAATTACATGTACCACCAATACCAACAACCGCTTCCGTCTCACCAAATCTGCTACAATATACCTAACCATTCTAATTATAACTTCAACCTAGAACCCAGTTGAGCCATTCACAGAGAATTATTTTCGCTCGCTCTCTTTTACTGTTTTTAGAGATGTATCTGTCTCAAAAATCTCAAATTTGATTCTGTCATCCCAACCAAAATCATGTCTCCTTGATCCGATTCCCACAAGTCTTCCGTTGAAATGTCTCGATTGCATAGCTCCATTCAGTACAGCCCTAAGACAGGCGTTGTCCCTGACTGCTTCAAATCGGCTATTGTAACTCCACTTCTCAAAACGTAAACTTGACCCAGAAGAATTGAAACTACCGGCCTGTTTCTAATCGTCTTTTCATTTCTAAAATTTTAGAAAAGTAGTACTCATTCAACTGAAAGAGTATTTACATGTGAATAACCTCATCGAGACATTTCAATCAACATATCGGGCTAATCATAGTGCGTTGTTGAAAAGTGTCAATGATATATTTGTTTCATGTGATAATGGGAATATTGCTGTCCTCACACTCTTGGACTTGTCTGCTGCATTTGACACAGTCGATCATGCTTTTTTGTTAGATCAGCTTTGGCATTATAGGCACTGTCCTGGATTGGTTTCAATCTTATCTTACAGGTAGAAGCCAATCTGTCTTCGTCAACAGTAATATTTATGAAAAATTCCTCGTAAAGTATGGTCCCCCAAGGTTCTGTTATTGGCCCAATATTATACACTATGTACACTCTGCCTTTGAATCAGAAAGCATGACACCTATTATCACATCTATGCAGATTATATCCAGCTTGACAAAGATGTGTTTCTAGAACATCTTGACTCACTCAAAGTGAAATTGAAAGGTGCAGTCTTTCTATGAAATCATGGATGACAAAAAAATAAACTGAAGCTGAACGAGGAAAAAACTGAGGTTCTTTTATGTTCCACGGACTCAATATTAAAAAAAAGATAGACCTCAAATCCATTAATATTGCTAGTGTACACGTATCCTTTTCAAATTCGGCCAAAAGTCTTGGAGTCTTTCTTGACAGCACACTTTCAATGGACCACCAAATTGAACATACTGTAAAATGAATGTACATTGAGCTGCGCAAGATTTCACACATGAAATCTCTGCTCTCTCAAGAATCTATGAAAACGTTTGTTATGTCCTTAGTTCTTTCCCGAATGGGATATTGCAACTCTTTTTTTTTACGGATCTCACAGATGCGAGGATAAAAAAAGCTCCAATGGGTACAAAATTGTGCGGCAAGGTTGGTTCTTGGAAAGATCAGATTCGACAGTAGCGCCAGAGACTTGTTGAAAGCCCTTCACTGGCTTTCCAGTAAGAGCAAGAATTGATTACAAGATTTGACTTCTTTGTTACAAATCACTTCAGTCTGCTGTCCCTATCTACATTCTAGTTCTGCTCTTCCCTCATGAACCGCCTCGTGCGCTAAGATCTCAAAATTCTAAATTATTGACAATTTCAAAAACTCACTTGAAGCGTTTCGGAGTTAAGTTTGGCAAAATTGGACCACAGATATTGAATGCTTTACCTCTATCTGTGCGACTTGCAACCAGTCTTGAAATCTTCATAAAACTACTAAAAAACATATATTTTAGAAATTACCTTCTGTAAATGATTGAATTGAAATGCATACGATGTCCAATTTTAATAATGTTTTATTAGTGTGAGAGTGTTTGAAATTCAACATTGAAATTTGAATGTTACTTTTAAGAATATTTCAACTTGTATTGTAAAGCGCCTTAAGGTTTCGTCAAAAGACGCTATAAAATGTTTCTACTATTACTATTACTATTTATTAGGTAACCTGTTAATTTGTATCGGAAATACGGATTGGCAACATGTGGAAACTGAAATCATCATATTTGTGTAGTATCCTCAACAACAATAACATTCGTACTGCTACCATACTTTCTCTCAGTTTACCAGTCCTCAAGCTACCACAGTTACCGTCATTATCAGGTGACTCCATCATTGTCTAAAAAGGGCATGAAATCTAAGTGTTTCCCACCCACACCCTTTTCTAGAAACACACACCATACCCCCCCCCCACACTCACACGAAAAAAAAACCCTCCATAAAATAACTCATTATCAAACAGTCGTTTGATATACATGTAATGTGGCGATCAAAGGGTTGCATTTAGCAAAGACAGTTAGATTTTTGACATTTTTAGGCAGAGTAGCCAGACCGTAATAATGATATTGAAAGTAGGTCGATTCGTGTTATAAGTATACCGTCAGAAAGAAAATCAAAACATCAGCCAAACAAGCAGATCACATGATGTTCTCTGCCTGCTATCTATCTATATGTCTATCTGTCTGTTTCTCTGTCTCTATCTCTGTCTCTGTCTCTCACTCCGTCTTTCTGTCTCTCTGTGTATCTCTTTCTGTCTGTCTGTTTTTCTGTTTCTGTCTGTCTGTCTGTCTGTCTGTCTGTCTGTCTGTCTGTCTGTCTGTCTGTCTGTCTGTCTCTCTCTCTCTCTCTCTCTCTCTCTCTCTCTCTCTCTCTCTCTCTCTCTGCTCTCTCTCTCTCTCTCTCTCTCTCTCTCTCTCTCTCCTTTTCTCTTTCTCTTATCACCTTTTATTACTTACTTATTTTCATATTCTTATTTCTTTCTGTCTGTCTCTTCTCTTCTCTCTCTTCTCTTTCCTGTCTACTCTCTTCTTATCTCACTCTTTCTCTCTCTCTCTCTCTGCTCTTCTTCTGACATAACTTGTCTTTCTCTCTCTCCTTTCTAGATTTTCTCTTTTGTTGTCTCCTTATCACCTTTTATTACTTACTTATTTTCATATTCTTATTTCATTCTAGATCTGAACCTTCCATTCTCGTTCCTATATATTCTTCACTTTCCTGTCTACTCACTATTCTTATCATCACCGTCTTTTTTTTTTTTCTTCTTCCTCCTTTCTGTTTTTCTTCTGACATAACATTGTGTGATGCCTTAGGTAATGCTTAGATCTAGATCTAGATTCTAGATATTTCTCGGTTGTTGTCTGACGAAGAGTTATACCCGAAGCGTGACGTGTTTGTTCTGTCTTTATTGGTAAAGTTGTCACTTATTGTCGTTTTTCACAATACTACTACTACTACTACTACTACTACTACTACTACTGCTACTACTACTACTACTACTACTACTACTACTACTACTACTACTACTACTACTACTACTACTGTTGCTATTGCTGCTGCTGCTACTACTACTACTACTACTACTACTACTACTACTACTACTACTACTACTACTACTACTACTACTACTACTATACTATGCTACTGCTATTACTACAATGAAGATGATACTACTGCTGCTGCTACTACTACTACTACTACTACTACTACTACTACTACTACTAATACTATTATTATTATTATTATTACTACTACTACCCTTTACGACGACGACTACTACTACTACTACTACTACTACTACTACTACTACTACTACTACTACTACTACTACTACTACTACTACTACTACTACTACTACTACTACTACTACTACTACTACCACTACTACTACTACTACTACCCACTACTACTGCTGCTGCTACAACTTCCACTGTACATACAAGTCAAAGACTTACAATTTCTTTGAGACAGACATGTATGTGCTTTGAGAGAGTCTATTTTTTATATTCTTTTCTCCTGTCTCTAGTTGATCTAGTCGATTATCTATACAATATTTTGAATATAAAATAATCACGATGAAGAGCAATATCCACTTTGTTTTTCTGTTCATAGGTAGAGAAAGATATTGTCAGTTTTCAGCGTTAGTACGGAGCACCTAACAGGTTGTATTGTTTCCTCCTAAACTGGGAGATTGAGAAGGATATTGAATGAAATGGCTTGCGTGGACGTAAGTGATGTACGATCGGTGAGCCTGCATCTTTATCTGTTTCCTTTTACTATTAGATCCCATCATTACATGGTTTTCAAAAATGAAGTGAGAAAGTCTAAATTTATTACCTTGGGCATTTTTACATGGATTCCCTTCTAGTTTAAGTACTCTTCAAAACCACCCCAACTATTTTTAAGTACATCTTCTAAAATTTCGGTTTTTTGTTTCGTTTTCAAACCGATATATTTGTTTTTGGTATCGAACTTAATTAGAACAATGAAGATGATGACATATTGTATTAATGTTATAGAATGAAATAATGATGATGATGATGATGATGATTGTGATGATGGTGGTGACGATGATGATGATGAGGTTGATAATAATACGAATAAGATGAGAATAAGAACAGTTAGAGCCCAAATGGAAATGATGATGATTTTGATGATGACTACGATGGTGGATGATAATGGTTGTTTTTTACTTATCATTTGTTGCTCTGTCTGTCTGTCTGTTGTCTGTCTGTTTGTCATGTATGTTCCGTGTATGTATTCCTTTGTATGTATGTATGTATGTATTGATTGTATCCAATCAAGTATGTTGTGTATGTATGTATGCATGGATGCATGTATGTATATACGTACGTATGTATGTTGTCCTGTGTTATTATGTGTTTGTGGGATCCATCCCAGTTCCATAACTCTTGATGTCTGAAGAAATTGTTAGTATCGAAGAGCACGCCAGCGCCAGGATTGGCACCTTTCGACATGTTTGTGGTGAGGTTGTTTCCACTAACATTGCATTCTGTGAATGAGTGAAACAGAACGTCTCAAACCGTGTCTATAATGGAGAAAATTTCACCTGTTTCTTTCTTGCATTGAAGAAATCCTTAAGTCACATTAGGAGTTCAATATCAGTGTGATGAATTGTTTTACACATCATTTTTGGATTCTTGGTTCTCTGTGTAAGTTGAGAGAGAGTCAAGATATATATATATATGATTAAGAAAAATCAGTAAAGTTTGGTATCTCCTGAAGTCTCTAGAAGATTTTGGTTCTGTTCTTGGCCTCTTAGATCTTAGGACCAGGCTGATGTATCTAGATCTAGTCCCCTAGATTATCTAGATTTGGGGTCAACTAACACCAATCTCCTCTCTCATTATAACACAAATTCGACCACCTAAACCTATTTTTGGAATATTTCCACATGTTACTGTACGTTAATGTCGTAACAAGTGTTGTTGACAAAAAGGTTCATTCATATATAATACTTTATTGATAGTCATCCTTTCAAACGAGCTTTTAGTCATTTTCTAATTTGAGTAGCAACATCATCAGTGAAGAGATAAAACCCTGATGATGTTTCACAGAAGAACCAGACCCCAGAACATTTGGTTCTGTCCCATCAGTCTACAGCCATGGGGAGACGCCCCTTCAAATCCACTTGAGTCTCCCCGTATCTAAGATCTAGATCTACGTTTCCCAAAGCACGCTCAACTTATATTTATTTAGCTCAAATTACTGTGATCTTATAGGGTCATGGAAACTTATTTTATTATTATTCTGAACAAAGCGTTTATTGATAGCACAAGGTCAAACTAGCAAGTTTTTTACAACAAATCAGAGTTTAATGTGGTCCCTTTATTAACTCCGGTAGCTGTATAATTCACAAAGTACACAGGATGTGCAAAGACAGCAATGGGTGCCAATGGCTGAAACCTGGATTCCATCATGAAGTCATTCAACAGATTTTTGGTGTTACGCCAACAAGACGAGAAGACTTTGTTAAGGGATTGAAGACTGCAACCCTCAAGGAGCATACATTGGTTAAGCAGGAGGCTTGTTGTTGACCATGTAAATTCTCTTGAAAGCCTGGAGAACATTGTCATCAACCCGCAGATGCTGAAGCATGCTGGCAGTGCCTACAGGAAATACAAAATATAGCATCCAAACTCATGTTACAGGGCACCACAGAGGAAACAAGAAGAAGAGGAAAACATAAAAGGAGATTGGATGACAACATCATGGAATGGACAGGAAGAAGACCTTCGAGATCTAACCCTAGCTCCTGACCGAAAAGTGGAATAAATTGGAGCGACAATCCATCTAATAGAGTAGTGCCCAAGTGACCCTGATCTTAGAATTAATAGACTCTAACATCAGCCTAAGGTGCAAAATTTGGCTGCTAGATCAGTTGACAGTTCCTTAGTTTAATTTTTAATATAACTGTGATACTGTTAGATTTCTGTTCTCCTTGTTTGAGCCTTTTTTCCCCTCAAAAAATCTGTCATCGACAAATAAGAAGATCCTGCCCCTTTGTTTCTGATAACAGTATTATTTTGTTTTAGTTTGGCCTTAAAAAATGTTGGTGACCTATCCTGAGATCTATAAATATTGAGACGTAACTCCAAAATTTTGTAATCTCTATGAATTGGCCCTTTGATACTTTGTAATTGTAATGTTTTATTCAATCAAATGTCATCTCCAATGTAGGAAAACTCATGTGTTTTTAACTTGTTAGACAAAACACATATTATATGATATAATCTATAGTGGCTTTGGTGACTGAGTGGTTAAGCTGCCTAGCTAGGCCCAATGTTGTGTTCCTTGGGAAAGACACAACATGCATTTTCCCACTCGGCCGGGTGCAAATGGGTACAAGTGCTGGCTTGGGGGTAAAAATCTGCGTCAGATTAGCGTCCTGTCCGGGGGGATTATTACCTGCTCACTCCATATTAATAGAAACCGGGATAACCGCTGGCTCTATGAGCCTTAATGGTCTTGAAGGAAGGAACTATGATATAATCTCACTTTGCAGTATCAGTAAATCTATAAAAAAAAACAAAAAAATCTTCTTACTCTATCACTTGCTTTCAAGTAAGTTTTATTATATTAACTGAAAAACTTAGTAAATCTTAATTAAATTTATGATTGAAGCAAAGAAACAGATTTTACTGAGTGTTCTCACTTTTTTAAATATTTACTTTTTATGTCTTCTTTATTGACCCTTTTCTTCCGCAGTTTCAAAGAGTATGTTTGCCCATTGAAGGACACAGATATTTTAAAGCACAAATTATTTATCCTTCTTCACGACGACTATTATTACAAGTACTTCCCAAATGTGAACTCTGTCTGCAAGCAAAACTCTTCCCTGTCAACTGTTTTGTATGGATAAAACATCCTCAGTTCAGCAGACATTCTTCTTTGCTTGTGATTTCAATAAAAGGAAAATGGGTAAAAAAGGAAAAAGGGCAAAGGTAAATTCAACAGGTGATGCAAAGGTGCAGAAAAGGAAAAAACACCAATTTCAAGAATTCCTTTTACTATCAACCTGGTTACAATTGGGACAGGAGGTCCTGGCTCTTCACGATGTCTCTTACTGGCGACTGAACATTCCAGGTTTGATTTTTAGTTGAAGATTTATATATATATATATATATAGATATATACAGGGAAATGTTCTAAAAATTTTGACATTTTTTGTTTATAACTGTAACAATCTCAGAGGAAATGATAAAGCTAATTTATCTTCTTTTTTAAAAGGAGGGGAAAATCAGTTGAGATCTAGTAATCATTTGAACATTTAAAAATTGTACCTTCATGCTGTGTATGCTAGGCAGAGACAAGTCAATGGTGTAATGTCTAGATTTGAAGTTAGATTTAAAAAGGAGTGTTTTATAAAGAGGTGTCTTACAAAGCAATTGCTGAAAAATCTTTGTAAGCAGCAAACATGGTACTGTCTAGTGTTGATTCAGATTCATTAAGTTTTATAATTTGCTTTAAAGAGTTGTAAATCTTGTTTCAGATTCATGTTCAATTGTGGTGAAGGCTCTCAAAGGCTGATGGTGATGGATAAGACGTATGTTTGTTTTTTGTCAGGTCCTTCTTCCTCATGCAATGCATCTTACTTATGAGATAAGTTCTTTCTTCCTGTCCTACATTTTATAAATGGTCTTTAAAGATTGAATTTTGTAGATGTCATTATATTACCGATGTAATTAAATTACATATTATGTGAACAATTTTTTTTAGTAAAAATTGTAACTCTTCCATGTAAAAATTGAAAGCCATTCTGGGTCATATTTTGTGAACCATTACATTTTACTTCTGCTCTAACAGGCTGAGAAGAACTGCTTTTGCCAAACTGTCTAGCTTTGACAATATTTTCATCACCCATAAAAGCTGGGACACCATGGGTGGACTACTAGGTTTGGGTTTTTTTCTTTGCCTAAATTAGTGGAGTTGTGAAATTGGAAAACATAATAATATTGTCAGTCTGAAATATTATGAGGCTGAATTTTTAATTCTTTGTAGACTTTCAGTTTGAATCAATATTATTTTATATCTGTGATAAAATTTTAATGTATTACTTACGTAAGTTAAGCTTTTCAAGACTCTTGTGTACGGTAACACATTGAAATTATTGTTGTTTTCATTTAGATTACAGGATAAGGTCAAATTTAAAACTACTAGATGGTTAACTTAAGCTAGGCTTTTCCATAAATCAACGAGATAAAGATATTTTCAAAATGGATATCAAAGAAATTTTACTAAATTTTAGCTGCCTAACATTAGTGCCTGTTTATATTGTATTTTGATTTGCTAGCCATGAATTCTGGTGATTGAAGTGACAGCTTAATTAAATGAAATCAATAATTATTGTAATGAAAATCTAATGACCAGGATTAATTAAAGAAAATATTTTGGTTCCCATAAATATTATAAAACAGACTTTCTTTTATTACATGATTCCTGTATGGATGTGTCAAGAATGTCAACGATGCTGGTGAAATGCGATGAAAGGTTTTTAATGTTCTTAAATCAGAAGCATTTGATCTGTTTCAGCTCAAACATTATTTGCTGCTGTAACACTATTTTCAATCCCTCCTTGTTGATCTATTAAAACAAATTAATTTTTTTTAATAAAAAAAAAGGTTTTGAAAACAGGTGCTTCATATTTGTAGTAAAAATGTATGACTTCAGTAAAATATTTTCAGTGTTAATTACAAACTGTCTATTTAAGTCGGTATGGCGTAATTTTTCAGGAAACGCAATAGTCGTAATAAATCATTAAATAAGGTCAAACATTGTTTTATGCTTTTTGGATTGCAATTCAATAACTACTTTAATCTTTAGAATGTAATTTAGGGAAAAGATAATGTGTTGTGCGCAAATGAGATTATAGGGTTAACGTTGAATTTTTTTGAAAGATTTAAACAAGTAAGTCTGCTCCTTGACTTACAAGGTTAAGAGTCTTAAGGCAGACAGAAAAACAGGAATCTTTGTTTAGATCATGTGCATAAAATGAGCCTTTTTATTGGTTCAAGGTCTCCAATATTTATAAAGACATGAAAGAAGCATATGTTTGATCATATTAAAGGACAAATCTCATATCCCATATATTGTGGATTTTACGAGTTTAGACAGTTTCACCGACTCTGTTTGTAAAATTCATATCTTTACGTTTTGTTTTCTTGAAGGTCTTGTGATGAACAAATTCCAATCACAGACTCAGACAGATAATGCAGAATCATCCAAGAAAGCAGATACAACAGATGAAACGCGTTCCCCTGATGTTCCACAGCTTTCATTGTATGGACCAGAGGCGTTGTGAGTATAGATAGATGATTTTTTAATGTATTTTTTTCAATACTTTAGGAGTTTATATATCTACACTCAAGCCTTGTTATATTGCCAACTGTTGTGCCAGTGGTAATTGGTGTTAGAAAAGGAATGTGGCGTTATAACAAAAACACCCATAGCCAGTATTACAATAAGGGAGATTATCAATATTTGACTGATCAAGTAGACATAATAAAAGCTTGATGTAAAGTACATGTAGATGTACAAAGAACCAGGATAGATTTAAATCTGACCATACAATGTAGGCACACTGCATGCGAAAAGGCTACTATAGCATGAGGGGTTGTAGTGAAGCCGTAGTGTTGTGAGCTTATAATCACAACGACACTACAAACCCCACGGCTTGCAAGGGTGGTTTCTTTTCACAACACTGTACTCTTAGGAAAGGTTCTTCATTCTACTTTCCTCACTTGACTCAGGTGTGAATGAGTACCTAGTTATAGGTAGAGACAGATCTTGTCAGAGTGTTAGTAGGAAGCACCTAACAGGTTAAGTGGCGTCAGTGGCTGAGCAATTAGACTGTCGGACTGAGGATCATGAGGTCCCAGGTTTGACTCCCAGCAAGCCAGGTCTGATGTTGTATTCCTGGGAAAAACACTTAATTTTTTCCCCACTCCACCAAGGTGTAAATGGGTACATTCACTAGCAAAGGAGTAAACCTGCGTCAGACTAGTGTCCTTCTGAAGGAATTGAGAGGACTTTGAACGAAAATGACCTGCTGGGAGCTAATTGATAGTCGGTGAGCCTGCACTTGTGCTCTAGGATACGGACTATAAATCCATCATTATCCTTTTTAGCACACTATAGTAGTAGTATAGTAGGTAGGCCTGACATCACACTGCACATCTGTCTGGGTTTCATTAGCCCAGAATTACATAGGGTGAGAGAAGAGTGGTGAACTGTGCGTGGGGGTGAAATGTGACACACAGGGCACTGATGCTTTTGTGTGTATCCGTGATCTTTGACCTAACCATTTAATTTATGAGCTGATTGCTATGACCATCACCTGCATTTTACTCTTCCCTAGCTTATTTTCTACGTATTGAAAGCAAAGTAGTTTTTAACATTCATTCATACGCTTTTTTTTAAGTTCAAGGCTTGACATTTTAACAATAAACATCATTACATCTTTATAAATGCATGGGAAAAAATTATGATATGGATTAATGTATATAAAAGATCTAAACATCTTTATACAGATGGGGAAAGTGATGATATGGATTAATGTATATATAAAGATGTAAACATATTTATACAGATGGGGAAAGTGATGCTATTAATTAGTGTGTAGACTTCCGGGCAGTGATCCCGCCCTCCACGAGTCTCCTGCTACCTTGCAGGCAGGTCTTGGCTGACCAAAGGCTAAGGGAGTTGACCATGACAAAAAATTAAAAAGTTAGAATTAGTTGGAGAAATGGAGAAATTCAAAGTAGGTATTTTGGTCATTACAGAAACAAAAGAAAAAAGGAGAAGAAGGACTAGAAAATGTAGGACAGAATCATATTTTAATCTTCTCAGGAGTAGATGTCAAAGATAGAGCAGGAGTAGGCCTCCTAGTGCATAAAAGACATGAAAAGCTACTAGAAAGTTGGAAATTTATAAGCCCACGGCTATTAGAGGTAAATATTACATCAATAGGATGAGAAATTAAATTATTAATAGTTTATGGACCAAACAAAGATGCCACTAAAGAAGAATAATATATCTTCGATAACAGTTTACAAATTGTTGCGAAGCATCTTAAACCCAAACAGGAACTAATGCTTTTATGAGATATAAATGCTAAAGAAGGCAACAATGTAGAAACGTCAGGAGGAGTAATAGGTAAAGAAGGAGAGACAACTTCTCCAAATGGATAGAGACTAATAGATTTTTGTCTAAAGAATAACAATGAAAATAGCCAACACCTTTTTCCTCATAAAGATATGCACAAATATACAAGAGTAAATGAAGGTGTGAAAAGTCAATGATAGTCTACATAATATTTAGCAGCTCCTTTTTTACAGTACATTGGATGCAAGAGTAAACAGAGGAACAGAAATATTTAGTGATTGCCAAAAATGAGATTACTGACTGAAGAAAACAAACAGAAAGAGAAGAAAGTAGCAGCTACTAAACTCAAAATAGAGGAACTAAATAAATCACTAGTAAAACAGGTATACCAATCTAGGATAAAAATATTTATCAGTGAAAGACAGATGGATCTGAATGATAAACACAATAGAAGAAAAGTGGCAGATGTATAAAGAAACACTCCTCAGTCGTACTGAAGAGATCTGTGGTAGGAAAGAAATTAAAGGAGATAGGAAAAGAACAGCATGGTGGAATGAGAATGTCAAGACTAAGATCAAAGAAAAGAAGGATGCCTGGAAGAAATATGTGCAAACAAAGAGATCAGAGGATATGGTAGATAACGTGAATAAAAGAACTATCGCCAAAGAGGAAGTGAGGAAAGCAAAACAGGAACAATGGGAAGAGTTTGGACAAAGACTTCAAGACAGCTATCAAAGAAATCAAAAGCTGTTTTATTGACTTAGAAAAGGCATTTGACACTGTGAGGAGGGACGAACTATGGCATTCCTTAAGAGAACACAATGTAGAACAAAATTTAATAGAAGCCATTAAAAGTTTTACAATAAACCAACATGTGAGAAGCCATAGCTAGAAATATATCTGCAGAATTCGATGTAGATATAGGAGTAAGACAGGTTTATGTCCTAAGTCCTCTTTTGTTTATCAGATTTATGGATTAAGTCTCAAAGGCATTCTCAAAAATGGAGAAAATGAATGTAGGTATGTGGAAGCTCAAACCAGTAAATGTATCAATGCTTTCATTTGCCGATGATTTAGTTCTGTTTGGAAAATCAGAAAAAGGACCTTCAGTCGAATATCAATATGATGAACAATGAACTAAATAAAAGAGGAATGAGAGTAAATACAAAGAAAACCAAAACAATGCTAGTAACTAGGGAAGCTAAAACACATAATCTTTAATTGGCAAGGGAGAATTTAGAACAAGTTCAAAGTTACAATTACTCAGGGGGAAAACTAAAAGAAGAAATGAGCCAGAGAATCCAAATGGCAATAATAATATATAACTATCTAGGAAAAGCATTTATAGGTAAACAAGAATTAACAACAAAAACCAAAATGGCAGTATACAACACAGTTTATTGTCCTATTCTCTATGGCATCGAAACTGGACCTTAGACAGTAGAGAACACAGTAGAGTACAAGCAGCTGAAATGAAATATCTAAGAAGAGTAGTAGGGAACAATAAAAGAGACAAAATCAGAATCACAAAAATTAGAGATCAAACCAAAACAGATGGTAATAAAAACTAAGATAGAAATAAATCAATTGAGATGGTTTGGACATGTAAACAGAATGAATGACAATAGAATAGCTAAATCAGTATACAGTGCTAAAGGCCATAGTAAAAGATCAAAAGTCAGACCTCTGAGAAAGTGGAAAAAGATATAAAAGAGGCATAGAAATAACTTTTTTGGAAGGAAACAGAAAATGCCAGGACAGGGCATCCTGGAGAAAGATCATCTCAGGCATCTGAACCCATACACCAAAGGTAGAATGGGAACTGATAAAAAAGAAAGTGTAGACTTTAAGATATTGCAGTTATGAAGTGGTGTACAAATTTTGTGAGAGTCACTTGTACCTGTTTTCTCTTTGGTATCCTTTCAGGAGAAGATTACAACAATGACAAGGCAGTTCGCAGACCAAGTGTATCTGAACATTGGTATGTCTAAAGATAAATTCAATTAGTGGCCTGCTTTGACATAATAAAAAAAGTAATTGTTTGATAACAAGAGTGAAGGAAACTATTATTCCAGTTTCAGCAAAATTTATGTTTTGCTTTATTTTATATTTTTGTCTTAGTTTTAAATGTAATTAAAAATGAGACAGAGGAACCATTCTGATTTATCCTGGTCCTGGTGGCAGGATTTTGGAACCATTCCAATTTATCCTGACCCTAGTGGCAGGATATTTGGGAACCACCAGGATATTTCGAACCATCTAGAAGGTCATTAGCCCACATGAATTTTTGACTTTATGACTTTTTCTAAACAGATTTTGATGAGTTTCTCACCCTGTGGCCGCTTTGATGAGGTTGTGCAATAAATTTCTTCTCACCTACCTGTTTATCTTCTGGACGGGGTCATGTAGGCCAGAAAGAAAGAGCATTTTTCTCTAAAATATTTTGAGACTTCATTTTTTGGATTTTTATATGAAAATTGTGCGAGAAGAAAACATAAAATTTGTGCCAAAAAAACTAGTATGTTGTCTTTGACACATGTTCTATATGTTTTTGTACAAGTAAAATGTAATTTGATGATGTTATGGAGCTTCCTTCGAGACCATCCATTTTCAGCAGTCGGATTTACAATTAAAGCTGTAGTTCACAAAAACAAACCCATGAAAGCCAGCCTACTCTGAATGAATAACAAATAGTAAATAGTGTACAAAGTGCAAACTCTGATTTGAAAGCGTCTAGAAACTCCAGCAAATCATATGAAAGCGTCTAGAAGGTGGTTCGAAATATCCTGGTGGTTCCCAAATATCCTGCCGCCAGGTGCGGGATAAATGGGAATGGTTCCGAAATATCCTAGGATTTTTGGGAACCGGTTCCGATTTATCCTGATTCCGAAATATTCTACGACACCGGTCATTCATCTCTGACATAAGCATATTTGTTTGGTTATAATGGAGAATTGTTTCCTCTCAAATCTTGAGTGTTTTGTTTGAATGTTGGCACACACCACATTGTAATAATGTAAACATCACCCACTGGATTCTCAGCCGAATTCCAGCTGACATACAATTAAGCAGTAGTAAATATATAGTATACATTCTGTCATGACGTTTTGCATGTCTCGATGCAGACCAACATTGTTTTATACTATTCATTTATAGAAATAGCCTCAAGATTTCTTTTAACTCACTGATCGTACTGAGTACTTTGTTTCTGAGCCGATGATGGGTCTCATTACTCGCATTCTTGAAAGCTTGTGTATTATTTAGAAATGTGATGGAACATGTCCTGCAATAAAATGTGTTTTAGAGAAAACTCATCTTAGACCTATCTCCTCATGATGAAGCATTGCCTGGTATGGGCTATGGAGAACCAATAATAAATTGTTGAAAGATTATCTTTAAAAAATGTCTTTTCAAGTGATTAACATGCACTTAACTCATAGGACAATAAAAGACTATAAAGATATGATTGGTTTAACTCTTAAAAGCAATGCTAAAAAATTAAAAAAGAAGGGTTAGGTTTTTGTGGGCTGTATAAAAATATCAAGTCAATTTTCCTGATTCATGATTATAACACATCTTTTTGATCTATGTTATTTTTTTTTCAAATAATATTGTTTCAGAGAAAAGAAAAGATCGAACTTACTGTTTTGTTAAATTTTTAATTTTTGAAAGTTCTTTTGATTTACTTTTTTTAGTGAGAAAAACTGGTGAATTTGAAGATGCTGCTTTCAAAATTTCTCCACTGATATTTTGCAAAGAATCATTAGAAGCAAATGATGAAACAGTTGAAGAAGGAGCTCCAAGTAAGTGAAGTCTTCATTTTCTCTTGATTGCACACTTTTCTTTTTCTTTTCATGCACATAACTTACAAAGAATTTAGGGTAGATTGTTCATAGGTTTTTTTCAAGTATAGTGTGACTATGGAATCGTTTGATTTTGTTTTAATTTTTATTTTCTTAAAGAATCTTAATTTCCTGAAAATTTTGAATGGTTGGAAAACTTGTCTGTACCTGATTAGAGGATTCTTCGATTTCTCTTAATAGCCTTGACTTTGCGAATAACTTTTTCCCAGCCATGTTTTTCATTTTGTGTAACACAATTTTAGCCATTTCATCGTTCTTTTATCCATAAGTTTATGGACTATTTTTCACTCTATTATTATTTTGTCAACAATAGTTAATCTTGTAATAATAGAAAAACAAAGCAAGGAAAGGAAATGCACGAATAATTTTTTCTTGGTCTGTCCTGTTGTTCTTCCTGCTTAAAACAATTTAAATCCCAAAAGTTTTTTAGATCATAAATTTGACAAGCAAGAAGCAGATTCAGAATACATTTGATGATACCATGTGTGAGAACTCAAGCATGCATACCTACCCCTGTGCTAAAAGCTAACGTGTATGTTATAAAAAAAAAAATCAAACCATTGATGACTAAAAGCTTGTTAAAGGTGCAAGACCACAGGGAAGTCATATGTTTAAATGGAATTTAGCTTGTTTTGTTTTTATTTGTATTTGTTGTTTTTTTTTACCATTTTTGTTTCTGATCAAAAGACAAAAAAGTTGCAGAAAAAAAGAAAGAATCAGTATTACTTTCTGTAGAAAAAATTCATTTCCAGTAAGCCTGTTTGTTCAGACATTTTTTTTGGAAGGAGTGAAATTGTTTACTGAACAATGTTTTTGATTCACCTATACTTTTTCAGGTCCAAAAAGGAGAAGAACTGGTTCAATGAGTTCAGAAGAAGAGGTTAATGCTGGCAATGAAGTTTACGGATACCTATGCAAAGTATGTATCACAAAGCATATTGCATTTGTGTGAGTTAGATACAAATATTTTCCAAAGTGTTTTTCTCTCTATCTCTTTCTTAATTGTGTGTTTTTGTCCCAAACAGCGTGCAATATATTTTCTTTTTTTCTAACTTGTACTGACTATTTGACATTTTTAATGAACTGTTTACATATATCTGCATTAAACGTTACTTGATGCTAATGGTTTTATCAATATTCATAGAAAGTATTTATTGAACTTTTTCAATTACAGATCAAACCGCCAACTCCCAAGATAAACGTAGAGAAATGTGTGGATGCTGGCATCACAATGTAAGTTAAGTTTCATTGACATTTCATAAATTACAATTTCCGATGATACGGTTATTTCTTTCTTTTTGATCCCCGATTCCCCCCCCCCCCCATTATTATCTCTGTTGGTAAATTGCACTTTTAAACAGAACTTGTCAATAAATCTCAGGTAAGGCATGGAAATTGGTTATGTTTTTGTCCCCTTCACTGTAATTGATATTGAAATTGATTTGTTATAGTTATCTAAATACTTTTACTGAGGAACAGAGATGTTGAGAGGAGTACCTGTTTGACCCATTACGTCGGCACTTAACGCCTTAATGATTTTCATAATTTCAGAGGTCCAATGGTGGGGCAGTTACAAAGAGGATTTTCTGTCACCCTAGAAGATGGAACTGTGGTACATCCATCTCAAGTCACAAACACACCCAATTCAGTGGATAGGCCATTCTTAGGTAATAATGACCGTTCGATATACGTAATCATATTTTTTTATGAATACATGCAGATCTATAGAACGATTTTTCTGAAATGGTCTGCATTCCATTTTAAGGATAATTTTAAGCATTTCATTTTTAATACAAACCTATCAATGTGGCATTAGTGGCTGAGCGGTTAGGCTGCCGGACTGGGGATCCTGAGGTCTCAGGTTCAAATCCTAGCAAGCCTAGGTCCGACGTTGTGTTCCTGGGAAAGGCACATAACAAGCTTTTTCCCCTCTCCATGCAGGTGCAAATGGGTACAAGCGCTAGCTTGGGAGTAAAACTTGCGTCAACTAGCGTCATCGCCAGGAGTTGATTTTTAACACCTTTTCGGCTATTGAAACTGGGATAAACTCCGGGTCTGTGGGCAGTATCGGCTTTGAAGGAACTTCATTTTAAAGCTTTTACAAGCCTATCACTGTCCTTGCTTGAATTGTTTTTAAGGCGTTGAAAGGTTTAGACTGAAGTGACCTACCTATTATGAAGGGTGTGGGGGAAGGAAGAAATAAAATATAATTTATTGTACCATGGTTAGAGGCGTTGTAGCAAAACCATAGTGTTCTGAGCATGGCTGGCCCAGGTGTTTTTTCACAACATTGTACTCTTAGGAAAGGTACTTCTCTCTGCTTTCTTCTCTTGACTCAGGTGTGAATGAGTATCCACCTATAGGAAGAGAAAGATCCTGTCAGAATGTTGTAGGCTGCTGTACTATATTATGCTCCTCAGTGAGTTGAGAAGGACTTTGAATGAAATGGCCCGGTGGGGAGTATAAATGATATATAGTTGGTGAGCCTGCGCTTGTGTGGGGATACAGCCTATAAATCCATCTTTATTATATATATATATATATATATATAATTATATTTTTATAGTTGATCATTAAATGCAGTAATCAGCGCCATGAGATGTCAAATAGTATTTGTTTGTTGTATTTTCAGTTATAGATTGTCCCAGTAAGGCATACTTTCCATCTCTGGAAAAATGTTCTGTATTAAAGCAATACAGACAATCAGCTGAAGGTGAAAGTTTGGTGTCCTTCTCTTTAGTTGTTCATATGACTCCTGCACATCTTGAACACACCATATTACAGAACTTGGATGGAAGGGTATGTTTCTTATGTCATTTCTGTATGACATATGCAATCTTTATGTGTCTTAGAAAGAAATTAGCAACGTGAGCCCCAAATGTTACTGTATTTGTTTTATTATATATACAATATTGATCCATTTTATCTCATTTTTGTTGTTGTACCAAATTGCAGAGGGAATTTTAATAGGAGTTTTAAATATTCTGCATGTTTCTGTAGAAAGTTTTAAAAAACATCCTCCCTCCTCTACTTAGGAGTCTAGGACCATGTTCAGCGAAAATATTCCTGTATTGTTGAAATCATTGTAACCACAACAATAGAGTATAAAAACCCCTGGCAGTATTTATTAAGATTATTTGTTTTGAAATTTTCATTTTGTTCTTTAATGATAAATGGTCTAATTTATCTTTCCTTTTCATTATGCCATTTGGTGTTGAAAGATTTGGGACAAATACGGATCATTTGATCATGAACGAAGATGCAAGCTCACCCAATGTTCCAAGAATAAGAAATTATCAAGCTCTTCTGAATGTTGTAAGCAGTGAAGTGTTTCCAATGATTCTCGAAAGAGATGATGAGGCTATGGTTTGATCAGCCTTCCCCTAAGACTTCTACAGAGACAACAGATGAGGCTGAAAAGACGCCGTTAAAATGTCCTAGGACAGCAAGCTTCGGTCTCATGTACACATTGCGAGGAAAGAAACTTGGTTTTCACATGTAAGAAGAACTTTTAAAATATATTTTTTCTTGCCGTTTACTGGGTTGATTCAGTCGAACTATTTTTTTTACACTGCATATTTTTCAGCTTGAGATATCCATTGGTCTTTGTTGATAATTTCAGTTTAAAAATCTGTAATATACCTTCATGCTGTTTGCATGCAGTAGTCTAGTGATGGATTGTGATTTTACCAATACATGTACTCTTTCTTGCAGAGAACTTGATGATGATGATCTTACAACCTTACATGATCAAATTGAAATTCCCGCAATGAAAAATGAGCTTGAAACATTGAAACAAATTATGTTGTCTGGTTCAGCTGATGAAAGTGCCTCTACAGGTAACTTTTTTCTTCTGTTTGTTATAAAATCACTTTCAATTTATAGATGGGAACTCAAGATTGTCAATGAAACTTCATTTCAGAAAAAGGAAAAAGTATCTTAAGCCTGCAAATACCACAAATCAGTCCACCAAATCTTTCTTTTTGTAACAAGGAACACTTCACAACACTGGTTGTAGTTATGTATGTAATATATATAGATTTTGGTATTCTTCAAGTGAAAGTCAAACACATTCCAAATTTTCTGTGACACATCTTTTGTCAAAAATTACCCCTGACTTTTATCATGGCTACCATTGCCACTTATAGGGTTAAAATAATGTTTGTTCCTTGAACTAGATTTCTCAACAGTAAGTAATAAAGTTCCTTTAAGGCCCTTAGGGCCCATAGAGTCAGAGCATACACTGGTTTCTGAAACGTGAAGCAGAACGGGTGATAGTCGCCCAAGCCTAGACCAGATACTAGTCTGTTATAGGTTCTTACTCCTAAACTGTTGCTGGTACTCATTTGCACCTGGGTCAAGTGGAGAAAATGCATTTTACGTGTCTTTCCCAAGGAACACAACGTCGGACCTATCATGGCCAGGATTTGAACCCAGGACCTCATGAGCCCAAAGTTCGTCAACCTAATGGATTTAGGATTGTGATGGTCTAGAGTTTGATTCCTATCTTAGCAATACTTGGCCAGACGTTACATTGCTTCTGAAAGACAATTAACATGCCTTTCCTTACTTGACCCACATGCAAATGAGAGGCAGTGTCAGCTTTGGAGTAAAACTTACAAGAGGACTATCGTCCTGTCCAGGAGACAATGTGTCCCGTTTCATGCTATAGAAACTGGGATATGCTCCGGCTGTATGTAGCCTATTGGCCGTAACGGCCTTGAAGGAACTTAAATTACGTTCTTTTTTAAAATCTTCTGGGATATCTTATTTATCTTAGTCCTTTTCCTTTTTTCCCTTGATTATTTACCCTTTCATGGATCACTCTTGATCTGGATAATAGTGATCTCTGGTTGCTGTTTAATGATGAAGACATAATAATGTTACATTCCCAAGATATGCTTAATGATTACTTGTAAACAAACTATAAGTCGGATTAGAAATTGTAATATTTTCTTGTTTGAGCGCTGGTGAAATCTTTAGATTGAGTATGTAAATTTATTTTATATGAAATTGATAATAAATTGCTTTCCTTTTACCCATGCAAAGTACTCATGTATGAACCTGTCATCAACCATTGAATCCAACATATTTTTTCTTTTTCTTTTCAGAAATTTTAGATTTCATTCAACCTTCTTCTTATAGTTTGATGTTGTGTTTAACAGATTTGATAAAGAATATTTCCTCTTATTTTATCCCATTTTTGGGGTCAAGATCTCAAACCTGCTTCAAGTGCTACATCCCGTATTTCTGTTATTTTTTACATTTTGTTGAATTATTAAAAGCCTTGGCATTAGGCGCTATGAATTAATGTTATCTTTTTTATTAAACTTAATTATTTATATTTGTGGCAGAGTACCCCAAGATCGTTTTTCTTGGAACAGGATCATCACAGCCAAGTTCATACAGAGGTCAGAGTTGTATACTTGTACATATGAGGTAGGTATAAGTAATTTGCAATAGGAATTTGATTTGTTTCTTTTTATTATATTTTCAAAACATCATGATATTATTATATTTTGTTTATTTAATGGGGCGTTTAGAGTGCAAAATTATCTGCCATTGTTTCAGGAACAGATCTGTAGTAGTTCTTTTGTGAGCCTGAATCCCTTATTTAATGATAGTAAAATACGAGGGTAGTGGAGTACCCAATGTCATTATTCTTAAATAATAATGTTATTACAAAGCAGTATAACTACTGCTACCATTTCTACTCTTGTTAATAATCATTCTAATACAGTAAGTAACAATGCTAACAATTATGGTGATGATTATTATAATATTAAGAGAAAAAGAAGGAGAAGGGATAGGATGACCACCAGTAATGATAATAACAAAAACTTGAAATGAAAGAGCAGTAGCACATAATATTCTACGTGTTCCTATTTTTATAATTTATTGACTGGTGCTTAACAAGATTAATATATTATCTATTTTACTTGTTTGCACTGAGTTACATTGATGCAGACTCACATTCTATGTGAAAGTATTATAGGATTTTGCATTTAGGAAATGCAGCGTTGCAAAAAATGCTATCACGTCAATCTCATGAGGTCTAATCGGATGCCTGAAACGAGCTAAACATCCCTGTAGTTTTACATTTTGATCTATAATCATAAAATGTTATTTAGTATTTTTAAAGTCTGTTTTCAATTCTCAAATACTCTAATAAATTATTGAATATCTCAAACTTACTACAAGTTCAAATTAAAAAATAATAAATTTCATGTCCTTTTGTTTTCAACTCGTTCGTTGGACAGAAGAACATCTTCATCCAGAACTAGAACCTAATGTAAATAGATCTAGACACAGAGAGATACAACATATTTATTTACAAGATTGATATAAAAATTTCAATTATTAATTAGATTATATGGCAACACAAGATAGTCAGGCTTGAGCAATCTAGATTTCTAATAGATCTAGCGTTCTGCTCTCCCGGCTGGCACTGGCACGAATAAGTCGTGAAATGACACATAGGATGTTGGAGATGCCATGGCAACTATTTTCCCACAATTTTATGATGTAATCTAAATAAAGCTAGTCATATAATGTTGATTCACATGTTTAAATAGATGACATTTAAGTGTTAAAGTCAGCGCGTACGTCTTCTACTGTCACTATACAATGAATAGCACCAGTAAAAAACAACCACGCAAAGAGTTACCACCGATCTGGGAAATCGTGCAATGCATCATGGGACAGATTGGCAATAGGAGCTAAAACGCCTCATTATGTATTTATTTCTATATTCGTTTTGTAAATTAACTTTCTAGTTTTAAGAATTTTATAAGATTTCATTTATGATATTATTTTCATATTCTTCTTTTTATTTATTTATTATTATTATTATTATTATTATTATTATTATTAAATTCATGTAGTATTTTATTTTTCATTCTGTCCTTTTTGTCTTTTTTTTTTTGTATCTCATTATTATTATAATTGTATTGTCGTAGTTGTTATTCTAAGTTCTATGTCTATATTGTCAAGCAGATTTTATTGAAACATCATCGTAAAACAATTGCTGAGTGTGTATCATTCTTTGCAGTGAAGAATCAAGCTTGATCTTAGACTGCGGCGAAGATTCATATGGTCAACTTTACCGGTTTTATGGCCGCGCTGAAACAAAAAATGTTTTAAGAAAAGTGAAAGCAATTTTTGTGTCTCATCTTCATGGAGATCATCACATGGTAAATATTCTTTATTGATGCACGTTTCTAGCAGGGTACAAAAATGAGAAATACATCATTATTTTAATCTTCCATTTTCCTTTATAATACGGGACTCGCAGTTCAAAGGCAAGATGTTGGCCTCTCAACCAAAAGGTTGTGGATTCAAGCCGGCAGGTTGAAATGTTTTCTTAAGATTTCTCTCGTAAAACATACCCTCTGGTCCAGGTAGGTGGATCAACACCTCGTCCCATCGGAGAAGGACGATAAAAAAGGAGGTCCCTTGTGCAGATCACAACAGTCTGCGCACGTTAAAGATCCTTCTGCTGTTCACAATGGTAGTTTGGGCAAAATTATAAAATCTTACCAAAACCTCCTAGATCACCTTAGTTGTGGTTTTGGGTAAAATCAAATGAAATCAAAAACCGTTTATAATATGAAGTGTAATTTATGTTATCGTGTTCTATACTTTCTTTTTTTCCAGGGCTTGGTTACGCTGCTGCGACAGAGAAAGAAAGCATTTGATGAGCTCAGCATTTCTTTTGAGCCAACGATATTATTGGCGCCCATCCAATTAAGGAAATGGTTAAGATTTTTATCAACGTGAAATAGGACAAATTTCACATCTGCTCAGGTATATTTGAGACATAATTAGACATTTTTATCATTGTTTTGAGTTTTGATTGTCTGTCTTACTTTGTCATATTTTAGGTAATAAATATGGTAAGGTTTGTGCAGTCCTTTGTTTAAGTACTCATATCATAACTCAATTCTGAAGTAATGTATGTAGTAAGATTTTTGGCAGAAACTAATACACAAAGCCACATAAAGAATTTTTGCATCCCTGTTTAAACTTAATAAATATGAAATGAGGTCCCGAGATCCATGTCTTCATGATGGCTATTTGTGTCCTAAACGCAATCAAGATTTTCATAAATGGGTATGCAAGCAAGTTGATGGGCATAAATGCTTGCTTGTTGCCAAAAGTCCTCATGGTATTATTTACAGTACAAGTAAATGAATTATCTCTTTCATTTGTTCCTACCCTCTGCTTTTCGTGCTTGAGAGAATCACCACTTCATTATCATTTCAGATTCTTTGAATATGACATAATTTCTATTTTAATTGGGCTGAGAGATTATTATGAGGGAGAATGAAGTAGGTGGATATTTGCAGTTTAGATTGGGTACAAGAAACAAAGATGTGTAGGAGTAACTTTTAGGAGGGTGACTATATAGAATGGGGAAATCTGAAAGGAAGAAAGGATAGAAGGAAAAGAATAAAGAGAGAATAATGGTTAAAAAGAAGTAAATAGATTGTAAAGTAAAAAATGATTACGGGTTGTAGTTGTTAAAAGTCAATTGCCTCTCAAGTATAAGCAACAATTTATGCAATAAGTGAATGGAAGCAATCATCAATCTTATTTATCCTAGAGCAGGAAGTTCTCCTTTATTCAAATGAAGATTATATGAAGTCACCTTTTCTTTTTACAGAGACTGCTTGGTTTTAGTCATGAAAATGGTGGAATGGTAATGAATACTTTGCCTATAACTTATAACATTTATGACATTCATAATCTTATTAGTCTTATGTACTTTGTGTAATTGTTATGAGTTTTAAAGGAATGATTTGATTATCATGATACAGGTGTTTTCATCATCAAAAATACCAGAAAGTAACAGATAATGATTCAGCATTTAATGTGATCTCAGAGAACCATGTCCTGGAGAGAGTGGGTCTCAAAGAGGTAATAAGAACTTCCTTTCCCTAAAAAAAAAAAGGAGAGGAAATCATGGCTCCTTCTTTTCTTTACAGACTTTTTAAAAAGAAATTCTAAATGTTTTATAAGAGCGTTTTCTTTTGGGAAAATTTTCCTTTTTGGTGAAGTTGTTTGGAAATAATTGGAGTTTGTTTCGGGTTTTTTTTTGCTTGGGTTTTTTTTGTTCTTTTTACAAAGTTACATAAATAATACAGGTTTTCAACCTGTTGTATCGTACTGAATTCAATGTGTACTTGTTAATGCATTACATCACTGTTATTGGTGGCTGAGTGGTTCCGCTTCCGGGCCAAGGATCATGATGTCCTGGGTTTAAATCCTAGTAAAGCTATGCCCAACGTTATGTTCCTTGGGAAAGACACGTAACATGCATTTTCTCCACTCAACCCAGGTGCAAATGAGTATAAGCACTAACGTGGGAGTAAAAACCTGCGTCAGACTGACGTCATGTCCAAGAGGTGATTAAAATCACCTGTTCTGTTTCATGCTATAGAAACTTGGATATGTTCCATCTTTATGGGCCATAGTGGCCTAGAAGGAACTTTACTACTTTACTGTATGAAATACAACCAATTGTGTGCAAATTAGATTTGCACTATTCACTGTAGTCCAGACTTACTGATTTGATTTTGGAAAGGTCGTTATTCCTTTCTTTCAAAGCCACTTTTTATTCTCAATTTATACAACTTGTTTTTCTTTTCAATTTCATGAAATTATTCAACTTCTGACCAATATGACATTCATTCATGGCAGATTTCACTCATTGTCTTTTTTGATGCAGTCTAATAATGAAGGATGAACTGATGATTACTAGATCAATTCCTCTTTTTTTCAGTATACTCCTATGAAAGTCATACATAGTAGAGATGCCCATGGTGTTTCAATGACTCTGAATTCTGGTTTCAAGCTTGTTTACTCAGGCGACACGAGGCCATGTCCAGATTTGGTTGAGAAAGGTATGTCTTTATTCCAAAGGTATTAGAAGTACAGTGAGTACCGCTTATGTCCCCATCTTTATAAGTCTGCACTCTTCTTTAGACAACATAATTTTAAAGTAATGTTTTCTTTCTATATAACATATAAAAGCATAACTCTTATGTTGACGTCCTTTTCCTGTCCCACCTCTTTAAGTCGACGCCCAACTTCTTCAACCCCTCTCACTTAAGGACTTGCGTGTAGGCTCGCTACAATTGTAATGAGTCAACAATATGTTGAATAAATTGTGACAAACAGCTAAAGATACACACTCACTCACACATTTCCACATTATCAGGCAACAGCTCTCTTCACATCATCCGACGAACACTGAACTCTGAATCAAATCTGTTGGCACAAATCTTGTTCTCCAAGCAGGGTTTTACAAATCATCATCATTATTTTTCCTCTTATCTCAACCTTCCTTTTACTCAACATGAGCAGATGGTTGGGAGATGCTACTGATAGGTCCTACTGCTTTCCTTTACTCTTTCACTTATCTTTTATCTTGCTGTTTCCTCTTAATTCACCCTGAGATCACCACAATGGTATACAGGGCAAATTTCAATTAAACAAACTCGAAATGATGTGTCTGGTCCCATCAATATCGAGATACTGAGTGTCCACTGTAATTCATCATACAGGAGATTTGTACCTTGTAAATTTTTGTCTCTGTATTCAGGGATGTAGCCTAAATCTTTCATATTTCCTCTGATTTCAGATTATTTGAGGTTGTCTACTTAAAACATATTTTTCTCTTAAATTTCCTTTACTAAAGTACTTTAATGTTTGCTATTCTGAACAAATCAGGTGCTTTAGCACAACAGGATTATAAATCTTTAATTTCCCAACTCAAGCTGTTTCACTTTCCCATTCACAACGAACTAGAATTTCCACACTGATCCGTGAGGCCCGGAACCTCCTTTATGCCCTTTAAGATTTTTCAAACTTTTTAGTCTGAAATCTGCCAATGCATATGTTGTGGGAAAAGGCATTCACTAAGTGCTTTGGGATATCACTATCGATGTTGTGGTGCACTGACTTCTGCCTCTTGCTGTGTAGTCGCATTGTTCAGTTGTGTTCTGTGGTCGATGATTTTTCATTTTTTGATTCCAGGAAAATCGAAGCCGTTTTCCATTTCCTTTTTATTATTTACAATTTATGTTATCCTATTTGTGGGTTATTGTGATTTAAAAGTCTAATCTAGAGATATATCTAGATGTGACAGACAAGTGATAAGATTACGATCGATCTGCCTGAGTGAAGTGACCTAGATCTGGAATCTAACTCTAACTCTAGATTCTAGATTTTTTATGACGACTTGACACAGCCCTAGGCCATAGGTTTTGGCTATAAGGAATTCTTGGGTTATTAGATCAGTGCATAAACAGCTTGTTGACAGATCAGAACTATTTTTTGCTCAGCGTTCTAGAGAAATTGAGATCTAGAGTCTAGATATATTCTAGATATCTAGATTCTAGTTGGCTAGAGAGATTTTGAAAATAAGTGCCCAAGTGATTGATTTAGATTCTTCTAGATCTAGATTCTAGACAGACAGGCTATTTTATTGTAGATATGGATTTAATCTAGATCTAGTAAGATCTAGATATATGTAAGTCTACTGGTTATCTAGAGGCTTAGTAGAACCTAGTAGATTTAGATTTTTAGGTCCAGAATTTGTCACACCCATTTTCTTCAATGACTTTAGTAGAGCTAGGATCTAGGTCTTGATTGAGAATTTTGCTATAACAAGCAAATCTTCAAAACAACTAGGTCTAGATTAGCTAAGATTCAGAATCTAGATCTAGACGATTTAACAATTTGGGGATGGCCAGTCAAATGCTTAGGTTTATTGATGGGGATTCACCAGTAGATGTGATTGATCTAACTTCGAAGAACAAATTCAGGTGGGAATGGCTGTCAATTAAAGACTAATGATGAATTCCCTTCTAATTATATTAGGAAGGTTGAGAAAGATGGTACATGGTGCTGTTATTGTAAGTGTGAGATTAGCAGGGTACACAGGTGTTCGGTGTCTGAAAATTTCACATTTCAGAGACTCAGATTTTTGTTTCATTTGCCATTTACACCCCTGTGTGTTATTTGTACTACAAGTCTACCCAATTATGCTAGCCTATCGTCGATTAGACACTCATACAGACAAATTTAAACTTGTCCGTTCCTAGTTCTTAATTTTCTACAGGGTTGAGAGGAATGGTGGAACGATTTAAGCTAACATGTTGAGGCTTAATAAACAAAATTATTTATCATATATAGATAAAAGAATTTTCCTTGTGTTGTTAACTATGCTTACATCCATCCTTAACTCATTAAAGTTTAACCCGGCCAAAAAAGGCTGCAAGCTAGACGGCCAGCTGTGTTTACCTGGCCATGCCCGGGCCCCTTGCTAACTGCTTCCTATTGTTCAACCCGGCCGTGGGTAACACCTTCTCTTTTAACGATCAGTTTGCTCTGGCTCTGCAAACCTAGTTTGTTACTTATTTTAAGGGCTAATATTTCTAGACAGCTCATTGGTCTGCTTTAGCCCCATTCTGACGCTAAAGGTCATGATCCTTGTGTAACACATTTCATCGTTTTGTTTCAATCATCTACGTTTTTTATGCGTTTTCTGCTTTTGTTTTCATTTTTATCATAAATTTTGTCGTAATGGACTGCTACAATAGTGACGCACATAAAGAAGAATCCTTTCCCTAACGCCACCCATCGGATGCACACAGCAAGCTTAGAAAATGTAAACACACCACACCGATTTGGTTGCGGTGAAAATGAATCTAAGTCAGCGCCTCCGGTCAAGGAATCTAATGAGTTAATATATTCTGTACTTGTTCTTATGATTTGTAGAATTTATGGAGGTCTTGTTTTAAAGACTTTAATGATTACCTGATTGACTTTACTTCCATAATGGTATGATGTAGCTACATTCAAAAACTTTTAATCCGAAAACACCTAGTTCGAAACTTACTTTAAGTCCTAACTATTTGTCAAGCCCCAGTTTTTCCTTTGATAAATTTCTATGTTATAGTCCAAAATTTCACTCTCATCTAGTCAAAAATATACTTTTAGTCGGAAACAATCTCCATTTCCCAGATGGTCATTTTTTAAATCTCGCTATCGATAAATATCTTCACTGTCATTCCCTACCACTGCCACCCATCCCAATATCTCTTTCTCTCTACCCTTCTTTTAGTCAATGATGACCCCCTTTCTTATCGCTCCTGTCACTACACTCTTTCTTATTTGCCTGAGATAAATGTGATGCAATGTGTGAACAAGTGAGGCGCTTGCACAAACACAAATATTGTTTCCTTGTGTGCTGTGTTTGCCTAGACATTGCACGGCACATATTTGCCACTATCACTATCATTGACTTTCTGGTAGTCAGAAAAGCGCTTAGTCCGAAAAAGAAATCTCTAGTTCCATGAATTGTGGATTAAGCATATTGGAGTGTACTTCTGCTTAACTATTGGTATGTCCTTTGCAGGTAAAGATTGTGATCTGTTGATACATGAAGCTACCCATGATGATAGCCTCCTTCATTTGGCCCTAGCCGCCAAACACAGGTATGTGTGAACAATTTAAAAAGTGCCCAGATGGGCTTTTATAAAAAACTCATTAGAGATGAGATAATCCTACCCTGATTTATTGTCCATGCAGTCTTAAGATTTATCGTGCACCCTCCCCCCTCTCTAAATAAAGGATCATCTTCATTTTGCCATAAATGTATTTTCTTTTGCTTTAGCTTTAGCTAAAATCCCATACTATTACTAGTATGTATTACTATTTTAGTGACTTCAAATTTCAGCAGACAATTTTCTGAACTAATAAATTTGTGATTTTGACTGACCAACATATTTTACATTAAATGAATTGCTGATACTCAGAATGTGTCTTAGAATAAGAATTCCATGAGAAAAATCTCCCAAATTACATTTTTGATACCATGTGAATGTTTTTGTATATGGTCCTATATATAAATCCCAATCATGCTCCTGCAAACATGTTGTGATGTTCATTTCAGCACCTTTTCCGAGGCCATGGATATAGGAGCACAAATGAAAGCAAAGCACATTGTCTTGACCCATTTCAGTCAACGCTACACACACATGGTTCCACTGTTGAAGTCGGTACCATCCAACGTTGGGATTGCATTTGACAACATGCAGGTAGTTACATTGTTGCTGAGAGCATGTATCTGAGGGTGACATGCAAAAACCGCAATATCCAAAAAAGATAACTTGAGAAAATCAATTTTGTCTTCCCTTAGTTTTAAATAAAGCCCAATCAAATTGATGTATAGAGCTGAATTATAATATGATACAGTCAGTTTTGAACACAAAGGATTTCATCATCAGAACTTTTCATTCAAAGTCCGAGATGATGAAAAAAACTCACAATATGTGGAAATGGCGCATAGCAGGTTTTGCATCTCACCCTCATCTTTTTTCTTTACTTTTGTTTTGCTTTTTACAAGTCTTTTGTTGAAGACATGAGAGATGTTGTTATTGTTATAGATTAAAAAGGCCTTTCATCCTGAAAACTGTAAATTTATATTTTTCTGACTTTTACTTGATGTTTACTCAGTACATTACATATGAACAAATTTCCTTTTGGACAAATAAAGACATCTTGTCTTATGCTCCTGTCTGTTTCCTAGTCAATGTTAATTTTGTTTTTGCTTTAAATTTTGCAATTTTCAAAGTGATTTACAAAGTATATTTATTAAAGCTCCTGTATTGAAGACACTGACCTAAACAGCAGTAATTCTACTGTCACAATTGTTTGAAAGATCAAATTCACATAGATCTAGTCGAATTGATAGCCAAAACAATGAAAAATCAGTAAGAAAATAAATAAAATCAATTTATGCAAACTAATTTTCTATAAACGTTTTTAATTTGAATGTTTATCTCAAATGATGCACTCTAGTTTAGTGCAAAGAACTGTTTAACTCTACTGGCATCGCTCAATCATATTAAATCTTTTTTTTTATTTCAGATTACACCCAAGAATGTTTCATGGCTACCTAAATTTATTCCTGCACTGACCATAATTTTTGACCTAAAGCTCCAAAGGATAAATAGAATGATTGAATCTAGAAACAGGAATTCATAATATTTAAATATATATTTAATTTATACTTATATGTATTTTGCTAACAGTGGGGTGGGAGAATATACCACTTGAGTGCAATCATTGTTAACAGTGTGAAAAGTTTCTTTAAAGACATTTTCAAAGCTACATACAGCAATGCAGAATAAGTTACAGTCTGCATATATATTATGTCTATATTGTCAATAAATGGTGTAATAAAAGTTGCCTATAACCAGCTTTGCCATGATAATTTGTGGAGTAAAAATAGTGTAAATCAATTTATAGAGACAATAATCATCCTAATTTCTGTAGTAAAGCTGCAAGTCATTGACACCTGGATGGAGTGAGGAAAATAATGCCAAGTACCTTTCCCAACAACCAGTGAAATCATAGAGCAAAAGACAATAGTCTTTGAAAAGGTTGAAAATCATGTCGAGCATTATTGTATGTAAAAAATTGTATGGTCTTTTGAAAGGTTTTACAACAGAAGTGCAGAAAAAGAACTAGAAAGATCTCAGAAATATTGGAGAAGAAATTATGTTACTGGTATTACTGGTAATAAAAATTTATTACAATATTTACTCTGCAGAGTTTTGAGTTTTTCCTTCTCTTTGATTGTAAATGCATTGAATTAACATTGAAATGTTTCTCCCAATGCCTCAGTACATTCAAGACTGAAACTGGTGCAATTTAATGGTAATTGAAATGCCTGTCATTTACTTTTACTCATTCCTTGCGTTGAAAACCGATTTTCAAGTTTTGCATTTTGTTTATTTAATTTATATCTCACATTTACATAGTATCATTTTTCTTGCATCGTCAGCTTCAAGATTTTAAGAATTTGTTCATCCATTCCTCTTTCTCTGTTCCTTTTTCTTTAATCAAAAGGTGCAAGGTGTTTGCCTCTCAACTGAAAGATTGTGAGTTCAAGCCCCTGCAGGTTGAAAAGCTTGCTCTATTTTTTTTAGGTAAAACCTCCCCACCCCCCAGTCCAGTTAGGTGTATTGACACCTAGACTAGTCCCATCGGAAACGGATGATAATAGGATGTCCTGTGCACATCAACCCTAGAACTGACCAAACAACATTTAGACCTAGTAATCATCTCATATCAGTTTTTCCAGCAACAAACACAAGAATAACTTTAAAAAGTCAGTTCATACATAATTTTTGCTTTATTTTTGTAGGTCTGTAACCAAAATTCATAAATGTTTTCACTCTTTACACAGTGAAAAATCACACTTTTTTTCTGGACACAATATACATGCATTATAAATGGGTATAAGAATTTCAATTGATGCCAGAAACTGTTATAACTAATATAACCATATATTTTCTTTATTAAGCTCATTGCCTGTTGATTTTGATTTTTTTTTTTTTAAGTTTCTAAAAAGCCTTAAGATTTTTTTTACATTTAAAATGAAAAGAAATTAAAAGATACTTCACCGTTCAATAGTAAAAGGTCACGGTCATCATAACTCATCCTTTTCGTTTCGATACCGATGCAAAAGTATTCCCTGACTTATAAGGTTTCAGAAAATGTATACTTATCCATACCTCTGATATCAAATTATGCCTTGTTTTTTTTCACTTATTCATTCCACCCCTAATTGCCATAATGAACATGGCCGCCACAAAAGTTTATATAGGCCATTTTGAGGGTTAAAGATACCTTGGCTGTTTATAAGGCAGTCTAGGGCAAAATTTAAAATCCTACTAAAATCCATGAGATCTTGTGGATGTGGGTTTTTTGTTTGTTTAATTGAGATTTACCCCATCCAACATTGTGGTGATCTCAGGATGAATTAAAAGGGAACAGCAAATAAAATAGAAGAGAATTGAAAGTAATGAAAGAGTAAAAGAAAGGAGTAGGACCTAACAGCAACACCCACCAACCGTCCGCTATGGATGTGGGTATTATCAAATCAAATAAAAAATCTTTAATCAATCAGCTTTACAATTACACCGAAATATTAATCGAAAGAAAAACCACTTCACCATAGACGGAATACAGCAATAGTGACATTGAGTATGACTTTGCTGCTCAGGGTAAATATAATATAAGCTATAAATATATAATGTTATAGAGTGGCTCATATCACAATTATGTAAAAAACAAACCGAAATAGCATCTTATTCATAAAATACTGCAACATTTTCAGGAATGTCATCCATCATCTGTACAGATACATGTATCTACGAGTACTTTAATTGCATTTTGATAACAACTTTAATTAAAAGTCAAAACAATTTTTTTTCACATACAGTAGGCCTGCTTCTCTCACTGTAAAGTTCCTTCAAGGTCCTTAAGGCCTATAGAGTCGGAGCTTATCCCGGTTTCTATAGCGTGAAGCGGAACAAATGACAATATTCACCTCCTGGCCAGGACGCTAGTCTGACACAGTTTTTTACTCCCAAGCTAGTGCTTGTACCCATTTGCACCTGGGTAGAGTAGGGGAAATGCGTGTTAAGTGTCTTTCCCAAGGAACACAACGTCGGACCTGGCTTTGCTAGGATTCGAACTTGGGACCTCATGATCCCCAGTCCGGCAGCCTGACCGCCGGCCACCGACGCCACACTTATCTCACTGTTCAGTCTTTAATTCTTTTTTATCAAACGATATGACTTCTTCATTGTAATCCCACATATCCCTTAAATAATGAAAGATGTTTCAATTTTAATCACCTACCACAATATAAACACATACATTTAACAATATTTTAAAAATTGTTATCAATAAAGCTTAACAACATAGGTTGTCTGACAATTAATTGATAACATCGAGACATTTGGAAACATAAACTTTGTATCAATTTGTTATTCATTGTACGGAAATGGTGGCGTGTACAATTTATGACAAATTTAAAAAAACATGTAGGTGAAATCTGCAAGGAACTGACTTCTTGCTTGACTGAAATATGTAAAAATTTGAAAAGCTGCAAGTGTGACGGACTTTTATATTTTCATAAGCATTATTTCATCCCAGCAATCGCATACATACATATATGTAAAATATATATACACACATATAATATCTACACACACACTCATACAGAGTCACTTTCCCAGCATTGTAGAATGGTTTCAAGGCCCCTAGAGACCAAAGCGTTTCCCGATTTTTTGTTACACCAAGCAAACTAGGTGCCTTAAAACCACCCACCAAACACTGGCACGTTATAGGATTTACCTCCCATCTAGTGTATGTACTTATTTGCACCTGGATCCAGCAAGGAAAAATGTCAGGACACAACATCAGTCTTGGTTAAATTGAGATTAAAACCCAGGACCTCAGCCTCAAATCTGATTTGTCTACCACTAGGCTATTAACACCACAAAACTGGATAAGCAAAACACCTTAAGATAAACCCTGGACCAAGAAGAAAAGAACAATTTTGACATTCATACATTTTAAAAGTTTTTTCTATTCTAATTTTAATTCTATCATTATCCATCCTCACTAGTTTATTCAATTTGTATAACTCTTTAGTTGTTACCCATTTTGGCACTGATATAAATCCCAGTTGCTAAGCCTTTTGAGGAAAATCTGTTAAAAACGGGTGGTTTTTTAAAAAAATCTTAAAAATAAAACCGCTTGACGCATCTTCATGAAATTTACATATGTTAGCGGATAGTCTTACCAACAATTTGGCATGCAATTTTTTCAAATTATGTCATGTGACCTTGGCGGTCATCTTGAAAAGCTAATCAATATGCAAATTTTATGTTTTTCTACATTTTGACCCATATTCCCACCCAAAATGAAAATAAAAATTGTTTCAATGCTGGAAATTATTGACAAGTGTATGTAAATGAACTACAAAAACATATGTGGTGTTTGCTCTTCATATATTGGTGATTTTCACTTTGTGTTGGTCAGTAAAAATATTGAACAATATACAAAAACATGAACAAACAACGAGATGACAAGTATAATTCACTTACACTTACACGCAGAATTCATCTTTTCCTCTTCACTCAACTCAATATTCTTTAGGCCTGTCATTTCAGTGAAATTCATAAGCCATTTAAAAGGATTTCCAGTTTCCTCATCAACTAAAACATTCCAAAGCCATTCATTGTCACCACTATCACCAATACCACGCCTTATTTTATCATCGTCATCATCAGAACCATGAGAACTCGATCCAGATCTAGACTCTGGCTCGCCAGTATCAGCATTAGGATCAAATTCGTAGTTGTCAGAGTAAAAATCGAGTCAGAATCATATCTGTATACCTTATCTGAATCCATTGTCACAATGTAAACAAACGTAATTACTGTAAAAAGTTGACAAAAACCCGTTCTTAGAGGTTAAAACTTTTTTATAACCTCGATTAGCATCTCATCGAGGGTAGGAAGTCACATCAATTCAATTACAAGCTCGTACGTTTTTTTATTTCGCATTTTTATCGCGTCGCAATCCAGCAGCCATTACCGATTGACGCCTTTGGCATATGTAGCAATTAAAGAGTTAAGTGAAATAAGTCCGAGCAGTGGACAGATAAGCGCCTGTACAGGGAGTAGATGATCCCGCCCTCCACAAGTCTCCTGCTGCCTTGCAGGCGGGTCTTGGCCGACCAAAGGTTAAGGGAGTTAACCCTGACAGAAAACAACCTGCCGTCTTGGTTGACCAAAGGCTAAGGTTAACCCTGGCAGAAAATAACAACCTGCTGCCTTGCATGCTGGTCTTGAATGACTAAAAGCTAAGGGAGTTAACCATGGCATAAAATAACGAGGCCTGGTAGGGGGTCTCAAGGTGGCAGCCCCACCATATACCTAGGGTACAGTGGGCAAATCCCTTGCTTATCCAAAAACAAACAGATTCAGAGAAATAAATATAATACAACTGGCTTGATCTTTCTAAGATGAACTTGGAAATGAATACGGACTGATTTGTGGAACATGAAATGTTAGGGCAATAAGTGGAAAAGAGTTAGAATTAGTTGAAGAAATGGAAAAATTCAAAGTAGATATTTTGGCCATTACAGCAACAAAGAAAAAAGGACAAGGAATAGAAAATGCAGGACCGAATCATATTTTAATCTTCTCTGGAGTAAATGTCAAAGATACAGCTAGAGCAGGAATGGGTCTCCTAGTGCATAAAAGGCATGAAAAGCTACTAGAAAGTTGGAAATCTATAAGCCCACGGCTATTAGAGGTAAATATTAAACCAAAAAGGACGAGAAGTTAAATTATTAATAGCTTATGGACCAAATGAAGACGCAACTAAAGAAGAAAAAGATATCTTCAAAAACGATTTACAAATAGCTGCAGAGAATCTTAAACCCAAACAGGAACTAATGCTTTTAGGAGATTTAAATATTTTCTTCAACACCTTTTTTCCTCATAAAGATATCCATAAATATACAAGAGTAAAGGAAGACAGGTGTGAAAAGTCAATGATAGACTACATAATAGTTAGCAGCTCCCTTTTTACAGTACATTGGATGCAAGAGTAAACAGGAACAGAAATATTTAGTGATCATCACTTAGTGATTGCCAAAATGAGATTACTGACTGAAGAAAACAAACAACAGACAAGGAAAGATAAGAAAGCAGCAGCTACTTAACTCTAAAATAGAGGAACTAAATAAACCAGTAGTAAAACAGGTATACCAATCTAGGATAAAAAGAAAGCTATTATTATTAAGGAAATCAAAAGCTGTTCTGGGGGGCAATGAAGAGCATGAGAAAGACCAAAGTATGCCCAATACGACAAATTAAGAATGCCAAAGGAGACCTTGGAGAAGTAATGAAAGAAGATAGCGAAATCATGGAAACATGGAGAAAGCATTTTCACCAATTACATAATCCTCCAGAACGTATGAAACAAGGAGTAAAGATCAATTAGTATTAGTAAGGGTAACAAATAATTTAAAGGAGACAGCTGAAGATGTAGATATATCAATGGAAGAAATCCAAACAGCTATAAGAAAAGTGAAATTAGGAAAAGCCCCAGGAGCAGATCAAATTTATTCAGAAAATTAAAAACCAAGGGAGAGAGACAGACAAACTACTACATGCAATATGCCAACAAGCATGGAAGTCCAAACAGGTGCCAGACGACTGGAAAAAGGGAACAGTAGTACCAATACATAAGAAATGATCACTATAGAGGGATATCACTACTTAGGGTTCCAGGAAAAGTATATGCCAGGATACTGGAAATGAGACTAAGGAAAAGAATAGAGGATCAGATTGAAGAGTATCAGAGTGGATTTAGACCAGGAAGAAGTGTACAAGACCACATATTTACAATTAGATAAATAATAGAAAAAGTCCTTGAGAGCAACATTGACTTGCACCTGTGTTCTATTGACTTAGAAAAAGGCATTTGACACTGTGAGGAGGGACGAACTATGGCATTCCTTAAAAGAACACAATGTAGAGCAAAATTTAATAGAAGCCATTACAAGTTTTTACAATAAACCAACATGTGCAGTGAGAGTAGCTGGAAACATATCTACAGACTTTGATGTAGATGTAAGAGTAAGACAGAGTTGTATCCTAAGTCCTCGCAAAGGCATCCTCAATAATGAAGAAAATGAATTAGATATGTGGAAGCTCAAACCAGTAAATGTATCAATGCTTTCATTTGCCGATGATTTAGTTCTGTTTGGAAAATCAGAAAGGGACCTTCAGTCGAATATCAACATTATGAACAATGAACTGAATAAAAGAGGAATGAGAGTAAATGCAAAGAAAACCAAAACAATGCTAGTAATTAGGAAGCTAAAACACAAAATCTTAAATTGAGCAGGGAGAATTTAGAACAAGTTCAAAGCTACAATTACCTAGGAGTAATGATTAACTCAGAGGGAAAACTAAGAGAAGGAATCAGCCAGAAAATCCAAAAGGCAAGTGCAATATATAACCATCTAGGAAAGGCATTTGTAGGTAAGCAAGAATTGTCAACAAAAACCAAAATGACAGTATACAATACAGTTTATTGTTCTACTCTCCTCTATGGCAGCGAAACCTGGACCTTAGACAGTAGAGAATACAGTAGAGTACAGGCAGCTGAAATGAAATATCTAAGAAGAGTAGTAGGGAAAACTAAAAGAGACAAAATCAGAAACAGAACAATAAGAGATCAAACCAAAGCAAATGGCATAAAAACTAAGATAGAAACAAATCAATTGAGATGGTTTGGGCATGTAAACAGACTGAAAGACAATAGAATAGCTAAATGATTATACAGTGCTAAAGACCAAAAGGCAGACCTCTGAGAAAATGGGAAGAAGATAAAAAAGAGGCATTGAAGCATAGAAATTTAACGTTTTTGGAAGGAAACAGAAAATGCCAGGACAGGGCATCCTGGAGAAAGATCATCTCGGGCATCTGAACCCATACACTGAATATGAAAGGTAGAATGGGAACTGATAAAGAAAGAAAAAAGGTGAATTCATTTTTTTTTTTTTTAAATGTTGGGACAATAGGTAAGAAGACATATTAATACAGGTAATAAAGTTATAACCATTTATTCTTTAACTTAATCATTTTCAATAAAGAAAAGAACAACATAAAAAGACATTAAAAAGTTATTTTCCTGCTCAAATTTTACAATATTGCATTAAGAATAAACCATTACAGAAAAACAACTTTTAAGTAAAAGAGCTATGAGATCATTCGTTGTAAACCATGGATTTTGTTCAAATTGGATGGCTGATGGTGAAGTGAAAGTAATTTCAGTCTGTAGTTGAAGCTACTGCTAGTGCCAAGTGGATTGCTCAGTTCTCTTGTCGCAATTCTGAATTAAAATATCTCATAGCATGACATTGACAGTTGCAATATGTTTCACTTATTATGTATGGAGTTTATTTGATCCCACAGAATCTTTTATAGAATATTCCCTTTAAAAGTGTGAGTGAAAGTTGCTTTTATTTTTATACACTGACTTCATCCCCATAGACTCATGCACCTCGACTTGTAATTGTAGTTTCAGAAGTTAACATAATAACAGTAAAACCATTGCATCATTGGCTTTATTTTTATTATGTACATTTTATTCAGTCAGTCATTAATTATCCCTACTAATATCACACACGCTTCTTGAAGTCTTCTATAAGGTCTCTCCAGCTTCCATCTGTCCAATTTGTCAAACGTTTCTTGCCTCTCAGGTCTAATGAGGCGTTATGACAAGCTGTGAACACTACCTGTGTCCATGATGGTTTCTTCATTGATCCTAAGACAAAAGAGAAACAGGAAATGTAAAATGTGAATACTTTAAATAAGCAAGAAGAAGTAGAGAGAGAGAGAGAAAAGATTGTTTATTTGGGTTTTTTGTTTCTTGATTGGTTTGTTTATTTGTTTTTTCTAATTTAGTATCAATATCACCAAACAAAATTCAAACCAACTCATTTGGATTCCTTTTCATATGTATTTCAAAATTTATACAAAACTTCTGACATTATGCCAGATGGAGACATATTTTGTTTGCTTTCGTCTTTGAGAGTGGAAAAGGGAAAAACTAGTGTGTGTGTATGTGTGTGTGCAATGGGCATTGCTATTTTGTTTCTTTGTTTGTGTCTTCCCACTTAGTCTTTGTAAATTGTAATGAAACAAAAGTAAATGATAACTAAGTGGCTTCATAGAACGTCAATATGAAGCACCTAACAGGCTGCTTTATTGTATGTTCCCAAGGGAGTTAAGGTGATTCAATGAAATGGCCTGCTGGGAGATAAATAATGTAGAGTTGGTAAGCCTGCACTTGTACGGGGATACAGACTATAAATCTAGCTTTAACACAAATTAAACAAAATCCTGAAAACATTTCAATAGTATTATTAATATGCATCCATGTCAATTTTGCTGTTGCATACCTGATAATATAAGTCATTGATGTTTTACAAGTAAATTTAAAGTAAAGAACACAAAAATTTAATTAATGATATACTCTAGTCTTAATCTTATGTGGATATCGTCAAAATAAAGCTGGTAGAATTTCATAACTAAGTTCACCTTTGATGTGAGGTCTGTCATCAATGAGCAAGTGACCCTGGACCATAGTTTTATCTTTAGCAATGACCAATCTATTAAGCCATTCTGGACCTAAGTGCTGCTCCACCCATTGAAACTAAAGAAAAGAAGACAAGAGTGTACTTTAGGAACATATTAACAAAATCTGTTGCTCCTTCCAATAAGGATGATTATAGACATATACATCTGTATGCAGTTCACTTTGCCCTCTTCAACCGTTGTTCTTATCTGAGGATTCGGTGGTCCAGAGGCACAGTGTTAGCCTCTCAACTCAAAGGTTGTGGGTTGCTTTTCACAATTTTTTTCAAAATGAAAGCCATTCTCTGGTCCTGGTAGGTGGATTGACACCTAGTCACATCGGAGACAGACAATAAAAAGGAGGTCCCATGTGCACATTGCAACACTCTATGCATGTTAAAGATCCTTTATCTGTTTACAGGGCAGTCCAGACAAAAATTTTAAAAAATTTCCCAAAAACCCCAAGATCACCTTAGTTGTGGATATGATAATATGGGTAAAATAAAATCGAAGTCTGGTCTTTTGAGTTTTAACGTGTTAGCTGTCATCCACACTCAAGTAAGGCCTACTTTGGGCCCAGCTTTCAATAATAATTGCCCTTTATGACACATCAATTGAATCTTTCATGACAAACAGTGACATGTGATGTATGTAGAGTTGTGTTTCTTCACGTAAAGATTAATCGAATCTACATTCGAATGACACATACCCATATGTTAATGTTATATGTTTAAAGTGAAGGTAATGTCATCCCATAGGAACAAAGACGAGACAAATACAAGGAATAGACAGAAAATAATTCTGGCCACCATGGAGATCAAACCCGCGACCTCTGCGTCGGCACCCATTGCCTCGCCACGAAAAGAAAGCGTGCTACCAACCAAGCTAACTACGCGTAGTTCTCTGCTTCCCAAACACCAGACATTTAGGCATTCACTACTGTACTTTAAATAGTTGGCATTTACAGTAAAAGATAAAACTTTGAATTGATTTTAGAAGGAAGAAAAAATCACAATGTAAATGCAAAACATTTTATTATGTCAGCAGAAAATAAAATATTCACCTTCTCCTTTAAACAGTATTCATAATGTGTCAAAGGACTTGTGCAGATGAACACATCAACTCTGAAAAGAAAGAAAAAATATCCTTGATCACTGATGTAATCAAAGGCTAAAAGTATGTTTGTATTAGATTGATAAGCGATACCTGATTTCATTAGCAACATAAAATTTTGGCTTAATTTCTGAAATTTTACACTGAGCACACACACCCGTAAAGACTAGTGAAGTAAATTACAAAAAAGCAATTATAATTATAGCTGCAAAGAAGGACACAATCAGCCTCAACAGCGTTACTATCACTCAGTATCACTCTATGATTTATTTTGGATGTACAATTATTGAGCTGTCATTAATGTATATTAGTATTTATTTAAATTGAAGGAGGAAGAATAAAGTTAAAATTAAAAGCAGAATTGGTTATTTCAAAAGGTGTCGTTAGTAGATCAACAAAAAGAAAAAGTAATGCATTTATACAGATGCAAGAGCACATTCATGATATTAGATGGGAGCTCAATAATGACATTGATAAGCGTATTCATGAAGATTGCTATGCGTACAATTAATGGTAGGATCAAAATTACACATACATGAATCTTATCAATAGAAGTAGAAGGGTGTCTTCTCATGCTCACATTCATTACGTGAGGATGGTTTTCAAGTACATGTACTATATATTCAGAAATACAGTGCAGCACGGTTATCTCAAACTCCTCCAGGTTGGGTCAATGAGTTTGAGATAGCCGTAAATTTGAGATTTCTGTGTGATACGTTTTTTGCATAAATTTAGGTACTACAAAAGAAAAGGATGTAGTAACTCTTGGTGGTAGAATATTTACTCTATACTATATGTATAGTTTCCCATCACATGCATGTGTCAGTCATGTCAGGCATAGATCTAGATCTAGAGTTTATTCACCTAGCGCTTGTCTGTTCAGTCACATGGCCCTAGTCAAAGTGAAGAAATGCGTTCAAATCAAACTCCAGTGGTGCCATGCACTATGAAAGGGGCTATGAACGATGGGGAGATTAATGAATGTGCATACATCATCGGCACAGTACCAAGGCAGTGTTTAGACAGCACATAACTGCACTGAACAGCTAATTGCTTTTGTCTAGAGGATAATAACTTAAGTCCTTTGACAAAGGAGAAGAAAACAACGTGCACACACTTTTTCCATATATATCCACGTTACTCATTACTGCTAAAGAATACTACTTTGAACATGTATGATGAAGAGGCTTAAGTGTTATTCTCCTGCGTGAAATAAAAAAATGTAAGAACATTTAACAAAATTTTGATTACACTTGATGGGAATTCGGTATTTTGAAATTTCCATGTTGGGGTTTGAGAAGGCGTGCTACTGGACCGGCACAAAGAAAATAGAAGTAGAAGGATTAAAAACAGACATGGAGAAGAGTTTAAAGTAGCCGTGAATTTGAGTTTTTCATGTCCAAGTCAAGATTCATGTGTTGCATTGTATGTCCAGCTCTTTCATATATGCCTTTTGTACACATCTTTAGTACTTTTCTAATAACATGTATAACACTGAAAACAAAAAAAAAAAGATGTATCTCAAACTGGTGAAAACTCCTACTCTGTATAAAATGTCTTACAGTCAGTGTTTATTTCTTAAAATTACAAAACCATACCAATGAAATATGTTCTTTTCAATATTTATAAGTTTTGTGAATGATTTATTAGTCATAGGCTTGATAATTTTTACACAAACAAAAATGCCATCATTAGAACCATAAATCATAATGTGTACAGACAGGTGATATTATGTAATATTAAGATTCCTGCTTTCATCAGTAGACATACATAGAAGGTATTCTTACTAGATCTATGTGTCACACAGACCTTAAAAGGAAATGAATAAGGATTCAATCATAATTCTGTAATTAAGGAAATTGTAAAAGATTGCGCATTCATGCAATTAAGCGTAAAAAATAAACGATTTTACCTTTCCATTTGACTCATTTCTTGAATGGCCGAGCATCCTCCAGGTATCTCAGGAAGATTAAGGAAAAAGCCTTCAGCATTATAAATTGACCTGATTTTGTGCTGAAAAGGAGAAAATGAAATGAAATGAAATATAATATAAATAATTGTAATGTTGAATCAAGAAAGCTTTGCTCGACACGTTTGGTTATGTTTACTGTCATTAAAATAGTGCAAACAACTTTTTGTAACTTCTCAATCAAAATTAATAATTAAAAAAATCAATCTAAACATTCAAATCTAATTTTTCATGGCATTTGTCAGTCCAATGATCAAGAGTCTTGGCAAGACTGAACAGGAAGTAAAAGAACTAAGAAGAGGTTGTTTTTGAACGAGTCCATAGACCCAAATCCATTATTATTAACCTATCATTGCAAGTTTAAGGAGTACTATGTTAGGACTCGAGTTCAAAGGGAAAGAAGTAAGCTAAAAGACTCAAGCTTTTCATTTTCAGAGGACTTTTCACTAATCTTACATTACAGAGAGTGAGAGAAATATGTGACAAATTGTATCCTTTTGTGAGGAAGTACAGGGAGGAGGGTCACCATGCTACACTTGTGTTCGACCCCATCATGTTGAATGGTCAACTTATTGTTTGGGATCTAGTGACTAACATACCTCAACCATCGACTGTGTCTCCGGCCACCTACAGCCATGTTGTGAGTGGATCTCAGTCTAACCATTCCTATAGCTCTTCACTGGGTTAATCATTCACTTTTGTGGAAATCTTTGGTATCTAATGGCATTAATGGAAACCTGTTAAGTATATTAAGATCGGTTTACCAAAAGGTTGAAATATCGGTTAAAACATTGATGATGCACAATATGACAGGTTGTTGGGACTGACGCTAGGTCCTGATTGTGTGAGACTTTTCATTGAATGCAAAGTCAACTAGGAACTTCCCATTTCAAAAGCATTGATTACTTTTTATTTAATTTTAAAGGAAAGACCTGCGTTTTGTGGATGTTGATGTAGAGGTAGATGCCATTTCCATAAATCAGAACGAAGCGACATTACAGTGAGTTACAGGTGTGAATGCTAGCACAGCATAGAAGAAAGTGAGCAACAGAGAGAAAATTAGTTTTTCTTTATCAGTTCCCATTCTACCTTTCAGTGTATGGGTTCAGATGCCCGAGATGACCTTTCTCCAGGATGCCCTGTCCTGGCATTTTCTGTTTCCTTCTAAAAAAAGTTAAATTTCTATGTTTCAATACTTCTTTTATATCTTCTTCCCACTTTCTCCGAGGTCTCCCTTTTGGTCTTTTACCTTGGGCTTTAGCACTGTATACTGATTTAGCTATTCTAATGTCATTCATTCTGTTTACATGCCCAAACCATCTCAATTGATTTGTTTCTATCTTGGCTTTTATGCTATTTGCTTTGGTTTGATCTCTTACTGTTCTGTTTCTGATTTTGTCTCTTTTAGTTTTCCCTACTACTCTTCTTAGATATTTCATTTCAGCTGCCTGTACTCTACTGTATTCTCTACTGTCTAAGGTCCAGGTTTCGCTGCCATAGAGGAGAGTAGAAGAACAATAAACTGTATTGTATACTGTCATTTTGGTTTTTGTTGACAATTCTTGCTTACCTACAAATGCCTTTCCTAGATGGTTATATATTGCATTTGCATTTGTGACATTGATGGAAGAAAACTTGCAAGAAAACTGCAATTATTACAGATCTGATCTACATCTATAACAAGATGATACATGTGTACAAGAATTAGTAGATATGGCTTACGTATCTAAAAAAAAAAAAGGAAGAAAAGGGAAGGACTTCCATAGTCCGGGTACCACCCAAGGGACATGATAAAGAGGGTTTATTTTGAAAGGGTGAGATAAAAATCTGGGGCTTGGTTTTTGTGGGGGATAAAGAAAGAAGGAAAGAAAGAAAGTAAAATAAAGAGGTAGTGGGAGGAGCTAAGTTCAATAAGGGCCAATCAGAGATCGCATGTCAGTATTGCGACAATGGAAGGGACTAAACACTGTGACAACAACGGCCAGAACACGAGTAGTTCAATGAGTGAGTTAGACGAGTGACGATACTGACTGATTGACAAACACGAGCAGATCGAATGTGACAATGACAAGGGACCGGACTGAGACGTTATCGTTCATCAGACTGAGATTGAAACCAACCATGTAGTTCGATGAAGCATTGGACTATGGAGACATGTTGTTACTGAGGAGAGCGGGTGTCTCATTTAAATATCAGTATTTTTTCGTGAAACGTTTTACCAGTCCATGTTATCTAAATTGCATAAAAAGTCGCAGTTTGTGTATAATGATGGATTGATGTTGTGTAAATGACAATAAGTTGTTGTAAAAGATTGTATATGTGCGGAACAATATACTAACTAACTTACAAAAAGAAAAAAAGAAGACCAATGGGTGAAATTTTGGTAAAAGCAAAAGATAAAAAATCCCACAAAAGGAAAATTTTTGTGTTCTTTCTTTTGGTATTCCTATCACGTGTGCAATCTATTTACAGCAACATGTATTATAAAAATTGTAGTAAACGAAAAACAAAAAGTCTATCAACCATCCCTGACCCTGCTCCCTTAACCTAAAACAGAAGCTCCCACTGAACCCCCCCCCTCCATCCGAGGCAAGCATACGTAACCGGGGAAACGCATACCAATGGCTTTGTTGCTAGGGGTGAACATATGTGTTATATTGATAACAATCTATCAACCATCCCTTACCCTTAACCTGAAACAGAAGCTCCCCTGAATGACCCCCGCCCCACCCCTATCCGAGGCAAGCGTAGATTGCCGGGGAAACGCATACCAATAGCTTTGTTGCTAGGGGTTAACATATATACGTATTTTACTGTTAACCATGCATCAACCATCCCTTACCCTGCTCCCTAGACCTAAAACAGAAGCTCCCCTAAACAACTCCCCCTAAATTCCCTCCTAAAAAAGATCTGGAAGGAGTTGCATAGTCGGGTCCCAGCCATTATTTTTTTCTTCCCGCAACAATCCTGGCCCTGAACGCCCCTCTACCCCTATCTGAGCCAAACGTAAATGATAGGTGTTAAAATAACGGCTAGGACCCAACTATGGAACTCCTCCCATAGATCTAATAGGGCCTACAGATAGTTCTGGAGCTAGATCTCTACGGATTACAAGCATGGACACGATGGGAGTAGGAAGGCTAAGGACCTAGATTAGTTAGCTCTGACAATATGACTAACCGGTAGATCATCTCTGAGTTCCGCGTACTGGTCACGGGCAAAAAAACCTGAACGATTTTCAAGGGGTACATATGGATCATCTGGATAGCTCTCTCGAAATATCGTTAGCAAACTTGATTCAAAATCACATAAAACCTGATCCATATCAATAAGAACTCGAAGGGTACCATCGTAAGTCATCATGAAAAAACAGATGGAGTAGGCTAGTTCAATGAAAATGAAAGCTGCGAAATAATAATTCTGAAACATGAATCTATAACGTTAGGCCTATGAAGGAGATAACTCCGAGTATTTTATTATTTCTGCTTATAATGCTTTGCTTGGCAGTTTTAGCTCTATCGAAAACTAAACTCTACCATGACATTCTTTTGTAAATCGTCTTAATATTTAAACATTCATTCAATTTATCATTTGATAGGCCTATCATCACTGACATTAAAGTGAGACCTCTACACGTAACTTTAGATTTGAAAACCGAAGCAGTATTCGGTTGCGACTTGCTTGAACCAATATCAACATGGCGGCTGCCCTGGAGCAGCAGTATATCAAAAATGTCGTCAACCTTTCTTCCTCAGGTTAGTGCAAGTTACACTTATATCATTGTAGAACAAGTTAGTTGTTTTTAATACTCCGGATTTAAGCAAAGTTTTAGTGATTGGCACAAATTTGCATAATGAATCTAAGTCTATTCTAGATAGATCTAGATCTAGAAGACTAGATAAAATCTAGCCTATTTTGCCCTATATTACAGTAATTACTAGATCTAGTAACTAGTCTAATAAGTCTAGATCTAGATTCTAGTATTTATTGATGCAGATAAAGATATTGTCAAATTGTGTTGGTCATTGGTTTTGGACTCATAAGGAAAGCCCATGGCATGATGATGAAAATTAGTAATTTGTCTTTCATTACATCTAGATCTAGATTAGAGCTGTAATGTGCTTGCAAGCCTCTGACTTTTATGCAAGCTTCACTCAAGACCAGTCAGTGGTGGTTCTTAACCTAGGTTTAATCGACAGGGGTTCAGTGAGTCAGTCTCAGGGGTTTCAATTTTGTTGGAGGTCATGAAACACACACACACAAACCTTGTTATACCACCATTCTTGCTTGTAATTACCGCCAACTTTTCATCTTTGTACGGATCGGACACCAGGTCTATACAAAAACTATGAAAACCTCGTTACAAACCGCCATCCGTCAATGATTTCACCCAAGTGATACAAGTGAGTAAAAGTAGACTAGTTTGGCTTGGTCACAGATCACAGTCAAACACACACTACACACACACAAGGTTGACTTCACTGTCATGTGTGTCGTAAGTACAGTAGTGTCAGCCCTAAGAACCCGTTGTTTCTGTCTCCTGATGACTGGGTTCTTAGGCAGACACCACTATACTATTACACTATTACAGAACTAACACTAGTGACACAAGGCTTCTTCTTTATGAGAATGAGAGCGCTGAAGCTTTTGAGATAATGTTTGTCATCCGCTGCTTAGGCCTAGTTCAGCCCAATGAAGATTAGCATAGGCCCAGATCGGGCATCTAAACCCATACACCAGATTGCGTTATTCTGACAATAGTTGTCGGGATAGACATCGCTACGATTGGGTCCAATTGAGTGGGGAAAATAAGGCTTCACATAATTATCATAATCTGGGATAATCCATTTTGAGTAAGGGGTATTGCTGTTGATGTTATTTCTAGACTATAAAAGAGACCGGGTGATCCTGCTATTACTATTATGATAATATACTACAACAGTATTTTTACATGCTGTGGGTCTTCATTGTCTTGCCAGTTTTCGTTTTTCTTCTTCTTGATTAGTCAGATTATTTCCTTCATTGTAGCTAGATGTTTTTGTTATAAAGCCATTCCCTTTATAGCCAAGTTACAACTGGCAGTATAACAAGATCTGAGTGTATAGAGATCTGATCTACTATATATATAGATTTAATTTTTGCAATCACAAAGGGTTCGGGAATGCACTATGAAACTTGCAGGGTTCATTACCTCCAGTAAGGTTAATAAGCACTGCTCAAGTCCCTGATGCAAGCCTCAAGCCTGCTCACAAAGACTTGCTTTAGTTGCAAGCAATGCAAGTCTTCCCTTGCTCATAGCTGAAAGTCCCATGCTTCACACCGAGTGAGGATGTGTGTGTGTGGGCGCATCTTTTTATGTGTGTGTGTGTTCTTCTCTAAAGGATTAGTAGTGTTTACCCAAGCCAGGCACAGGGGAGAGTGAGAGGTGATAGTCAGTGATGAGGCCATCCATTTGCTTTGACTAGAAGCTTGTCAGTTTTGCTTCCCTGCAAGCTGATTTGAGGCTCGAATGGGGCTTGCATTTTGGGAAGCTGATTTGAGTTTTGTTTAGCTTGATGCTAACAAGCCTGTATACATGACATTTTTGAGTTTGATTGTACTGCATTTTGCTCTCTTTGGATTGTAATTCAGGGTGACTGAGAGTGTAGTTGTACAAAAATTAATTTGAAATTTAGCGATTATTTGTACCACTGACTTAACCAGTAAATTAAAGATGGTAGCCTGCATATTGTATATAAACATTTGAAACACAAAAACAAAATTGTTTATAATCCCGGAATGATGCATAATTATGTTGGTTTTTTTTAAAGGATTTGGTACATGATGTATAATTATTTTTTTTCGCTGGTTCATGTTCTTTTGCTATCACATTTGAGTCATAGAAGTTTGAAATATCGTCTCTTGAAATATGAAAAAACAGTATACGATCTTTTGTTGTGCCATCAAGAGTCACTCCTGTAGCAGGAAAAATGTCTTATTCAGAGAAAGTTTAAATTTCTATATATTGCTTTATTTTTTTATTTTTAGGAAAATATTCTCAGCTGGCTGAATACATTAGCCACAATACTGAATCTTTTTCTTAAATATCCATCACTTTTGGATGCAATCTTTGATACACTGAACATTCAACAAAGTTCCCTTGGTATTTTAGGCGTTTTGTAAGTATGATTTTCGAGTTTTTAAATAAATTCATAGTTGACTCTGTAATTGCTATCATTGATATGACTTTTTTGTGTTTTATCACTTCATTATTGACCTGACAGATGTTTTTATATGATTTTTCTTTTACTTGCTTTTTCTGCATTAAATTACAAATATGATATTCTTGCAAATCTTAAAAATTAATGAGCTATATATATATATATATATATATATATATATATATATATATATATATATATATATATATATATATATATATATATATATATATATATATATATATATTAAACGTTTGAAATTTATTGGTAAATTTGTGGGGGTTTTTTTTGTTGTTGCTGTAATTGAAAACTTGAAAAAATATTACACAAATCATCACTAGGTTTTAATCTTTACTTGCTGATTGTATTTGATTGATCATTTTTTCATTGTTTCATGACTTTTTATGGCAACCAATCAAAGAGTGAAAGTTCATAGAGTACCTTTGCATGTCTTAAAAAATATGGTCATGTGAAACAAAATCGAATTGGTCCTTTTAGATTACTTTGCCACTTACAGGTCAGCTGTTTTTCCATAACACTAGATATTTTTTGTATTATGCATCATGTCTAATTTGATGTTTGGCTTCGTTTTCCCCTCTATAAAAAGAAAAAATCATCATGGCTTCAGGGCAGTATAAACCTTTAAAATAATTCTCCTTCCTTCTCTCTTGGATACTTCTCTCCTTTCCCATTCCCGTTTACATTAAAATTTTCTTCTCGTTATATAATGCTGAGAAATTTTCAATGTTAACTTTATATTTTGCGAACCTAGATTCTTTGATTTCTATAAAATAGGCCAGCAGCTGATACCATTTATTGTCTTATGGGTTTTTTATGGGATGAGTAATTGTCATGTTTTGAGTTTGCTTTTTTATTTTCGTGGGTGTGACGTGTTAACAGTAATATAATGAATTTATTTAATGTAAATATTTTATATTTAATTCTGTGTCCTTTGATAAAGATTTCTAAGCTTGAAGAATGATATCATAACAAGCTCAGTCAAATATTATTTCATTCATCAGCAATAGCTCTCTTTTCAATTAATTTATACTTTGAGGCATTTAAATAATCATAAAGTCGTTGGAGATATTTTACTCTTGAATGTGACTGACTGGCAATTTTTTTCTTTCCTTCTTATTTTCATTATAATGTTCTGAAAAGGTCTCCAATACAATTTTTTTTCTCTTTCTTCAGGTATGTGAAGTTCAGCGTTATCAACATCCCAGATTTGGAAACAACACTCTTTCAAACTACAGAGTTCTTGTCAAAATGCAATGGAGAGCAAGTTCGACATGCCACAAATATGTGTATGTAGGCAATAAAAAGGACTTGTTACTAAATGTACAGAACTTCATTAGCATTTCATAAAATTGTTATTTAGGCATTTACTTTTTGAACAAGCAAATTAGAAACGCCAGTTGTTAATCTTTGCATTTTAGGATAAGCAGGATAACACTGTCATTGACTATGCTACCATTTTGACACTGGCTGAAAACCAAATTCAACTTTTATTATGACTTTGGCTGTATTTGGGTTTTTTTAATCAATTTTGCAGATGCACAGTTATGCCAGAAGTTTTCACAGGCTTTGATTGACAGAAAAATGGTACGTAAGTTTTAAAATGCTTCTGTGTTGAAATTGCCTCGTAAGGATAACACTAGAATATATTAATGTGCTCTCTGATTGTGGTGATGGAAACGCTTTTATGCTGATTTGGTAAGCTGCTACTCCTGATCTGTTTTTATATATTGTGTTTTAAATTAGTGCTCTGCATTTCAAGTATATTCATGAGTTTAACCAATCTTTTGGTGTTTGGTTTTATTTAACAAAACACTTAATGGGTCTACACTTTCACAAGATGTATTGATAGAAATGGTGAGGATTTTTATTTTTGCCTATACACCCCTTTTCTAAATTAGCTTCATTAGGACTCTGAGTCATTCTTCTCATATCAATTTCTCTCATTGAAGACTGTTCCGTAAGTGTCTTTAGTAACTGTCTGGTGATATACTCTTGTGCTAAACACGATTTCCATATAAAAATGTTATTTGGAATTTCCAGTGCAAGTCCATCTTATTAGACCTAATGTGCCCCCTTTTGTACTTTATGTCAGATTAATGCCATTCCTTTTAAAGATTCTTTATTTTAATACCCGAGGAATTTAACTTTTCTGTTCCTTCATTAAGATTTGTAGGTTTTTTTTTTTATTACTGTAATGTCTGTTATTGTAATGACCAAATGTGCAAAGAATGGCAACAAATTTTGAATTTCAAATTTGTTACTGTATGTATGGGGTTGCCATGTATGTTATACGATTGGAGGTCAGAGAGAGCTTTACTTTTAGATCCAACGTCACTCTGTATCATGATTGCTATGAAATAAGTTGCCATGAAATTCCTGGTTTTTGGGACTGATATCTTTCAGGGCTAGTGTCTATTTTATGAGGACCTTGTTAATAAAGTGTTTCTGTTTTCTGGGACATAATTAATGTATGGGTTTGAAGGAATGATAATGACTTGCATTGAAATGTGTATGTAAATTGTATAAAAACATAATTGACAAAAGACCTACTTTTACTTTAATCGTGTATAACTTTAGATTACTTCTTGTGGTTTTTCCTAGTATGCAAGAGGCATTTTACCCTTGTCTCAAGCAATAGACAAGATCCAGTTTCATTCAGCACAACTGACATCAATCCATGCTTCCTTGTGTCAGGTAATGTTGCTCAATTTGAAGTTGACAAATTTATGTTCTAGGTAAATATTGCCTATTTATTTTTCCATACTTTTTTCTTTACTGGAAGTGTCTTTATTTGAAGTTATAATTGCTGTAACAAAATTCACACACTCAGCTGATAATAATTATTTCAATTCAAACTGATAATAATTAATTCTCTGAAGGGTTATGTATGCTTTTACATAAGTTATGTCGTTTCACTTTGTATACTTCATTTCAGCTGTGTCTCCTCTCGAAGAACTTGAAGCCTGCTGTAAAATTCCTAAACATAGATGTGACAGAAATCAGTCGGGAGGTAATAACTAGCGAACAAATAATCCGATAATAGTTTTTCTTTGCTCACATAATTTTCTTAGTGTAGAGGAAAGTCATGTCAGTGATATTTATGTGATGTGTTATATTTAAAAATATAATTTATTTTTATGTTTTAGCCAAATCTATTGTTCTCAGTTATATGTTGTTTGCATACATTTTTTGCCTGTGTCTTTTTTCAAATTCTTTGATTTGTTCCTTATTGATCAGTAAAGAGAATAAAGATCAGAGAGATAGTTTTTGACTTTTTTATATGACACTGTAAATTAATCAATTTTAAAGTCTCGGAAATGTAAGATATAAAAGAGGCATTAAATTATAGAAATTAAAACCTTTTAGGGAAGGAACAGAAAATGCCAGGACAGGGCAACCTGGAGAAAGATCATCTCGGGCATCTGAACCCATACACTGGAAGGGAGAATGGGAACGGATAAAAAAAGAAAGAAATGTGTTAAAAACCAGAATTTGTGAGATATATTATTTGCAGTCATCAAAATAAGGTTTTATTTTACAAATATCATATTATTATGTTGGCCCTATAGCTTTATTTTCTTGTGATTAACCATAGAGAAAGGACCTGTAACAATGTTATGCAGAGATTTCTAATCCTATGTGCCAAAACTATTGTTTCTTGTGAAGGGCTGTTTGAAATTTAATGTTATGTCATATTTCAGCTCTCAACTTATTTTAACATGACTTTGATATTGACTTTACCACATTTTCATGTAATCATAATAAGAATTCAGAAAATAACCTTAGGGAATATGCATACAGAAAAGAAATTATTTGTTCACCTAAAAATTCATTTTTCATCATTTTCAGGGTGGACATTTGGATTCAAGAGATTTACTGCTTTACTATTATTATGGTGGAATGATCTACACTGCTTTGAAAATTATGAAAGAGCACTGTATTTCTTTGAAGTGGTGAGGCAGACCTACGAATGCTTTTGTTTTATTTTTGTCTCGAAGAATCACATTTCCTAAATTCGGGAGGAGAAAATATTTGAGTCAGTAAAGTATATAATTGTAAATATTACTGTAATCTTTTTCATAAATGTGTCAACACATTGATGTTTGTTCCTTTTAAATTGACTACATATGTGTTATATCTTGATTTATTTTTTTGCAGGCTGTTTCCACCCCCAGTGTTGCTGTTAGTCACATCATGATGGAAGCTTATAAGAAATTAATTCTTGTGTCCCTCATACTTCATGGAAAGGTATTTGCATATATGTTGCTCAAAGAAGTTAAACACAGACCTGCCGTTTATCCCGATTTAGTCGGAATCATCCCGATTTTTTTTAGCGAAATTCCAATTTTCCGTTGGTCTGTCCCAATTTTTTGGTAATACAACTGCAGTGGTTGCTTGGACGGCATTGTTCCCTATATTCAGCATGCAATTTTTGTTTTTAATCAGCCAATACTCGGATATCGTGCCTATCCAGGATTCATGTTATTAATGGTGTATCGATTCTTCACTAATATATTGTTCTCTTTGCCCATTCTTCAGACTAGTTGTGCTGTACTTGTTCGAGACTTTAAAAATCATTATATGATTATGTGTTATTGAGGCCTACCGCGATTACTAGAGCCTTGAATTTCAAATTGATCAAGCAAAGGCTTCGCTGATATTCAATGACTTGTTAGATCTAGATCTAGACGTCCCTAGCTGTAGGGACGTCTAGATCTAGGTCTAGATGATCTGTATCTGTACTCTTAAGTAGATCTAATTTGATCTAACTCAAGTCGAGATAAAAAACTTTGAAACAATGATTCCCCCTGCAGCAAAGTGCGATCACACATGTGTCTGTCAGAGAAAGAGAGAGAGCCATGTCGCGCGTGTGTGTGTAAAAAGGGCGAGATAGAGAGCATTTTCGTGCGATCGCGAGTGTATGTGAGTGTGTGTGTAAAAAAGGAGCGAGCAGTTTATGAAGTGGAAGACAAGGGCAAGGAAGAATAGAGGTTGGATGATAATTGACAGGTATGTCATGCACGTATGTCTGACTGGACAGCAGAAGGGGTGGGGTGGGCATGTGTGTGTGAAGAAAGTGAATGAAAATATGATAGCAATGATTAGCAAGAGATAAGTGACCACTGATGAGAAAGAGAGGAAAAGTGAGTGTGTCTTCCACTTCCAACAATGAGTGGGAAGGAGGCAACTGTAATGCAGATATAGTACTAGAATTCAGGTTTTATTGGCACGGCGCGGGGGGGGGGGGTACTATTATAATGGATATTTTTACGGGAAAAGGCAGAAACCAGCGTTATTATTATTAAGTTCGAGATTAGGTGACTGGCTGACTCTATACCTGAAATAGCTCATGTATCCGGATTTTTTTACATCTATGTCCTAATTTTTTTAAATTTAGAGTGGCAGGTCTGTAAATTTATTTTTTGCTGTAAGCATTTGAATTTGACTGTATGCTCATGAATGATCATCAAATAAATTGTTTTTCTGTATTGTTATTTCTGAGTATTGATGAGATGAGTTTCTAGGTGTAATTGATCTATTTGAAAAAAAGAAGTTTGTGTGAAAAGCTACCATTTTCTATGTAGTAAAGTTATTTCAAGGCCAGTACGGCCTATTGAGCCAGAGCTTATCCTGGTTTCTGAATCGTCAAGTGAACAGGTGATAATAATCACCTCCTAGACATGCCGATAGTTTGAGGCAGGATTTTACTCCTAAGCTAGTGCTTGTACCCATTTGTACAAGTGTCTTTCCCAAAAACACAAGCTTAGCTAACCAATCGGCTACCGATGCCACTCCACCATTTTCTATGAGATGCATTTAAATTAAGTTAAAAAATGCTGCAGCTTTTTAGGAAGCAAGTCAGACATCAAATTTTGACTGGACTTTCCTATTCCCAACTTTAATGGATAAAAGTTATTCACGGAAAATGCTTGTATTGTGAGATGAGATTATCACAGGAGAAAAATTTGAAAGCCATCACCCATGAACTGCTGTATGCATATGTACAAATAGATCTACAGTACTTCAGGGTCTGAAAACTAAATATGTTTGTGAAATCTTTTCAAATTCATATTTCTAAAATGTTTTGACAATGCAAAGTGATACACTTTTCCTTGACTGTTGTGTTTCTCTGCTCCTTGTCAGTTAATGTTCTCTACGTTAATCTTCTGTCAGGCATCTTTTTGAGATTATGTTTCTTTACCTTCTATGTATTTTTACTCTTTGACGAGTTCACTTGCATTTATATACCTCTGAACTATTCACATATACCTAATTTTCTTGCCACCAGATTATTGTACTACCCAAATATACTCCACAAGTTCTTCAAAGATACATCAAGGTATATGCTGACTTTCAGAGTAGTTTCATTTTAAATGAGAAAATTTTCAAGAGTTTACACTTATAATGTGAAATTTTAACTAAAAGCATATTAACAGTATATTTTGAGTAAAGCATAATGTGTTTAATTGTATTTTAGCCTGTTTTGTTCAGTGGGCCAAATTTTTGTTAAGTTAAGTGATTTTAATGTATGGGACTTAAAGAAACTTTCCCGATGAAAATAAAATACATGAACAGATTTGCTATTTGTTGATTCTCTTTTTTTAATCCCCTCACCCCCAGCCGCTCTGCCAACCATATATGGACTTTGCTTCAGCCTACGCCCAGAACAACTTGGAAAACTTGCGACTAGTCGTTGCCAAACATACAGAAACGTACAACAAGGTATGTGCTTAAAAGTATTTAATTTTGTTGGCATTTTTATAAAAGTACATGACTTCTTAGTTTAAAGCATTCTGAACTTTGCCTTTGTTAATTGTTACATTCCTTACTTAATGTTTGCAATTCCGTTTATTCCATTCAGGACAATAACATGGGGCTTGTCAAACAGTCAATGACCTCATTGATAAAGAAAAATATTCAAAGATTGACCAAGGTATGTATGTATGTATGTATGTATGTATGTATGTATGTATGTATGTATGTATTGGTGCTTATTAATGTTTAATACATGCAGACAGCATTATATTCATAGTACCTTCTACTCTAAAGGACAAAATTAATAAATTGTTAATCAGAAAAAATACCTTGGGTTTTCATTGTGTTAACTGTATCATCTTGGTTTACAATCGAAGATGTCAGTAGGTTACTTACTGCTGTCTGATTTTGAAAGCTCTAAGGTATATTTTGAAAGTGAATGCCTAATCTTTTAAATATGTGTTTTGTGTGTGCATATGTATGTTGAGTTGTGGGGAGGGGGGGTGTGATGTCCTGAATATGCAGACTTAAAATACCCAATTATAATTGTATCATCTTTGTCATGTATTTTATTGTTCATAATCTGCTATGTGTAGATGAGTCGCAAGAAGTCATTGACCTGAAGGACAAAAAGAGTGAACTAGAGTTCTATGAGCATATTTAATATTAACAAACTAATCACTTTTGCATAATCCAATTAGTACTGATGGTCTCTACGATTGATTTTATTCCATTTCAGACCTTCTTGACACTCTCACTAGCTGACATGGCTAACAGAGTACAACTATCTGGCCCTAGGGAGGCAGAAAAATATGTACTTCACATGGTGAGAAAAGAAACTGATCACAAAACTACTGCTTGAAATTATGTTCAATTCAGGATTGTTTTGATGACAACGTTTACACATTTTAGTTTTATAGATATCTATTTCTTTAGACTGTATGACTGGTGGCTTCCTTTAAGGAAAATGAAGGAAATAAGGGAAATGGAACAGTTTCCCATAGCTGATTTGGCTGGCTATAAATGTGATACAGAGATTAAAACCCATCATTTCATCTTGCTGTTTCTCCTTTTTTTTATGACACAAGATGATATGAAAGCCCCATAGAACAAAGACGAGACAAACACAAGAAATAGACAGAAACAAATCCTGGCCACCATGGGGATCGAACCCGTGACCTCTGCATCAGCACCATCACTTCACCATGAAAAGAAAAGAAAGCGAGCTAACTACACTCCCGTAGTTAGCTCGGTTGGTAGCACACTGTCTTTTCATGGCGAGGTGATGGGTGCCGATCCCCATGGTGGCCAGGATTTTTTTCTGTCTTCTTTGTGTTTGTCTCATCTTTGTTCCTATGGGGCTTTCATATTATCATGTCATTACATTAACTTAAAACAGGTAAGGTTAATCAGCCTTCCAACTGTGTTCATGACCAGTTAAATCAAATGAGAGCTCTCTTGAGAGATAGCTTTTTGAAATGTCAAAGTTGGTTTTCCACAAAGGGTTTGTGTAGTTTCTTTGCAAGTTTACTAATATTATGATTAAACTGTTTGTAAATTGTATCTTTATTGATTTTAAAAATGTTAACAACTACACTATACACATGGTAATCCTGTGTCTTATTATTATGTACGCGATATAAACTTTTCTTTCTTGTTTGCCAGATTGTTGATATACTGATTACATGTTATTTTACAGATTGAAGATGGAGAAATATATGCTACAATCAATCAGAAAGATGGTATGGTGCAGTTTCATGATAATCCAGAAAAATACAACAATCCAAAAATGCTTTTAGAGTTGGATAAGGAGGTTAGTTTTTTTAGTTTTTACAAAGAGGGCTCTCTCAGTTTGTGTAAACTACCCTCACTAAGAGGTAGTTCTTTTTTGTAAAAGAAGAAGTTGGTGATGTAGACAGTGACCAAATTCAAATGCCATCTAAAGCGGAGCTGATAAAAGCATAAAACTTTCATGAATCTAAATGGATTTATTCCAAAAACATCGTTTGGAACAGAAGTTGACAACATTCAGCGGTTCATCTCAGCATCCCAAAAGCAGACAACAAAAATTAACTTAAAAAAAGAAAGAAAGAAAGAGCAGGCGGTTCCTTTGTCTTTGTAACTTCGATTAGTTTGTCTCCTTTAGTTATCTTTCTCATTGTTTTAAAAAAAGATTTTAAAAATCCCTAAAATGCGCTTGTTGTTATGCCTCTTCACACAACCTGTCCTATTGCGTTGAATAAATGTTACATGAATAGCTTCCCGTAACTGGACAGCACGCATAATTGCACGCTTTTGTCTTCTCCTAAATAACGTGTAATTATCCAGCGACTTCTGTTTTGCAGTTATGCTGGATTTCTTTCTCTTGTATGTTAAATAAATTAACAAAATTTGATTTCTATTTTTTTATCCTTTATTCAGATGGAAAAATGCATACAATTAGATGCAAAGATGGCGGAGATGGACAGGGAGATTGCAGTTAATCCTCAGTATATTCAAAAGGTAATTTTGATTTTTTTTGTTCTTCTGTGTCCCATCTATTTATTATCATTACGTTTTTGTTAAATGGTGAGTCTGATGTGGTGTGCCTAAAACTGATCCACTTTGCCTAATGCGATGGGACAGATTCCCATTGTAATAAGAAGTAAATGCGTCAACCTGTTTGATCGGATTGCCACTTATGTTTGCCTTAATTTTGTATTATATTCAGTAATACTCTAAAAGTCACTTTTCAGATGAAAGATTTTATAAAAGTAGTTCTATTTGCCCCGTCAATATTGGTTACCATTGAGTCAGGGGATGATATGTTTTATTTACCTTTGTTCCCTTTACTATCAGAAGCATAGAGTTTAATTGCCTGGGCGAGCAGAATATCAAGGATTTACCAACTTTTGTGAGGTGGAAAAAAACACTCCCTGATTATGGATACATCCCAAAATACATGTTATTATCATAATTGTTTTTGATGACTTTGTAGTTATAGAGCCCAACACTCCCCCACCCCTTTTTTTTTTCCCTTTCGTTTTTGCTCTCTCTTTCATTCTCATCAAATGTCCTACCCAAACCCTGAAGTCACTGTTTACATCTATACATATTGAGTTGGACATAAATGAATGCATGTTTCTCTTATAGCTTTTGTTATACAATAATAAGCTGACATATTTTACTTTATTTCTGTTCAAACAGAATACAGGTACAGCTGATGATGATATTCCAGGAACTTCTATTTTCAAGAGTTAAAACCAGTAACAGTTCACTCATCGTGTTAATATTAATATTTTAAAAAAATAATTAAAAAGAAGTGAAATGTAGTCCATTTTATCCCCCCCCTTATTACTATTTTTTTCATGTTTAATTGATGTCTTAATTTTGCTTTTTTTAGATATTATTTTAGCTTTCAGTAATGTAACATTTCATCAATAGTCTTTCATCCTTTATTTGTGTAAAAGTAAGTCTAGGCATTTATGGGTGCATCAGTGAAGATTGAAAAGGATCCAATACCAATATTGTCAGGATTTTTTTTTTTAATAATCGAGAGATATCTCATGAACAGAATATCATACATCTATTAAACACCTTATCTTGAAAAAGAATTACGAATTTGTTCATTAACTTGATTTTTCCGAGTGTTCTCTCACCTCCCTCAATATACCATTATATAGGGAAAATGAGTCAAGACTAGTGATCCCTGAAAATCTCAACTGACGCATGGTAAATTTTTTTATTTTTTTATTTTGTTGCATTTATAGCTCTTATAAATTATCTTATAGCAAGGGATGTGGGTATATTGTATCATGTATCTGTTGAATGTGATGCAAGTTTTGTGTTGTGTTACTCTATAATTTTTATGAAGTATTATTTAGTGGGTCTAGAAATTTTTTCAAAATCTGCGGCAATCAGCGACAGCCACGTAAGTTGATGTTTGCGAAAGCTAAGTAAAATTTCCTGGAATCAAACTCCATTGAAGGATAACTATTTTATTGTTACAAATTGTCGGAAAAGCCATCAACATCATTACCAACTTTTTCGATGACGGATATTAGAAAACCTGGCCGATGTCCTCCTTCCATTAGTTGAGTGGGTCACCAGTGGGTGGATTTTTTTCTTGAGATACATATAAGTTTACCAGTCATCAATTTATTTGGATCTTACAGTGCCGTTTCTTTCTTTTCTTTGTGTGTGTGATTAATTTAGCAATTTTTTTGTTTTTAATTGTTACTAATGTTACATTGTATTTTGTTTTCTATTCATCATCTCCTTCTTTGATTGAACATGCCTGTTTTTGTTTTATATGTATTGTACAGTTAAAATGAAATAAATCTTTTGAACCATGGCTCATCATGTTTAACTCTTATGTTTGTAACAGGTAGAGAGAAGCGCTGTATGTGAGGAATTTTCAGGCACTGCTACTTTTACGTTATGTAGCTATTTAACCTTTTGGTTGCTATATTCGCTGAAAGGCGAATTCCTATGAGTTTCAAATGTGACCATTTAAAAGGCGAATTCCTATTAAGGACCATTTAAAAGGCGAATTCTTTATTTTCAGTGCCTGTAGTAATTCGGGAGTAGCTCCCCTTTGCTTACGACATTTTATTCGACTACGGTGATTTTTTTAGTGTGTTTTGAACTGCGATTTTTTACGATTTTTCTTGTTTTATTGGTTTGTTTGCATTAGCGATGGAATCTGATGATGAGGCGGATACATATAGACATGATATTGACTCTGGTGATGAGCTTATGCCCGGGAGTGATGATTCTAGCTTGACTTCTGAAACTGATAGGCCTGAACTTGATCTAGATTTAGACGATCGTGATGTTAGTCCTAGGCCTACGGATCATGGTGACGAAGAGGGACAGAGAGGGGGAAGTGGGCGTGACAAAGAGAGGTCTGACCAAGAGTGGGTTTGGAGGATACTATTAATACTAAACGATCAATATATCAATCGAATATTTAGCTTGTCCATATTCCTAACTAGCCTGAACATTTCATTACCTTGTGATGTGTCGTTTGAGAGCTAGATTTTTTTCTCTAAAAAGCACCATTTTTCATAGGAGTTTTCAAACAGCCTTAGCATTTGAGATGTAAATAGGGACAAATAGGATAGCAACCAAAGGGTTAAGTCACAGTGAGCATGTTTGAATTGATGAATGAGCGATGAGTCTCACTTTCTCTCACACACACACTCTTAGCAAACCATTTGTCACACATTTATTGTTTTTAGATCTAGGCTTTAATCGATTGCTCTCTTGGAAAGTCCAAAGGTTTTATTTAGCTATCAGTAGGTACTGCAAACATGAGGTCGATTGCGGTGGTAATTCTTTCCGTGACGTTAAAATCCTCAATAAGTCATCAACTTTACAAACGCATAGGTCCGCTCATATGTTATCATTCGTCATGAAATAAACTTGTTATTAAAATACTGAATTTGATTTTTCTTGTGAGTTGTTTTGTTTTTTTTAAAGTTGTGTTTAAGTCTGCTTTTAATGTGTCTATAAATGTGGTGTTACAGCAAGTTACGTCGATCTTGGAAAACGCCGTCACAACCTCTCTTTTCCAACTCCTTTGTTTGGCTGATTGCTCGGTCTTGAGATCTCGTACACAAATGACAATGACATCACCGTAAAGGTCAGAATCTAGCCTTTATTTGCATACTATGCATCCGACAACTCCCTAGCTTAGGCGGCAATTTGGATTGAGTGAAGCTCGAGTCCCGATGAGTTTTGCATCTAGTATCAGATTGAAAAAATTTGTGGCGTGCCTTACATCAAAAGAAAGCTTTCGATATATGTGTTTTGGAGAAAGAAACAAATAAATAATGGGATTTGTGATGAGCGAGCTATTCGACTTTGAATAGTTCACGGCCAAGCTGCTGGTCTAACAATGGTGGAAGAGGGACCGGGCCAGGAACTGAACGCCCCGATCAGCAGTGAAGATGAATTAGACCAGGTTCTACTATCTAACAACGATGTTTCACCAAGCCCTGTCTATTTAACATCTTGAAGGTAAGTGTGAACGTTTTTGGATATTGATAATAATATCGTCTTTTTAATTATAAACAAAAAAACAACAAATCCATCTGAAATTATAAGGGGAACGGGGGAGTGCAATGGCCCATGGAAGAGCAGAGAAATGTGAGTCACTTAAGGGCGAGGTAGCTTCGATGAAGAACGACTGCTGGTGCTGATAGATTGCTAGTCAAAACCTTGACAACAGTGTAAACAGCTAGAGCTCGGCATACAGATCTAGACCTTGATATAATTTAATTAAAAGGCTACTGGTCTCTCTCTCTCTCTCTCACACACTTGCCACTAATGTCTAAAACATTTCTGTAGTTGTCTACTCTGCAACTCTAAGACTCATCATCCCTTACGACTCTTATTTTCATAGATGACAACTACCAAGCTTTGTGGAAGCACTTTTTGAAAGAGGGAAAAGGAAGACCTCCAGATTACCCTAAAGGCCTGACTTTGACAAACAACAAGCTACTTCTTCAACTTAATAATTTGAAGGAGGAGAAACGCAACAGGTTTAAAGAGGTAAGTGCTTTGGAAGTATGCACGATCTGGATTGCAGATACAGTGGAACTCGGTTATAACGAGAGCCCCTGTTCCAAGCAAAAAGTGTCGTTATTCCCAGGCCGTCTAATTTTCTTCCGCTCCTTTGTAAACTCTCCGCTTGAGTAATCGGAAAGGATCTTGTCTTTGTCCTTTAGAATTGTGTACAAAGTACTAGAGGGAATGTCAAATCGACGACATATCTCTGCATTGGTACATGTAGTTTCTTTCTTCTCCACTTCTTCTATCATGGAAACTTTCGTTTCAATGGTTAGCCTTTCTTTTTTGAGAATTCATGGTGTAAAAATTAAAAAGAAGTAAAGTAAAATAAATAAGACGATGACTTGTGGCTAACGCAAGAACAAAGGTGTCGACGGATCACAACGCTTTGGCTAGTAGTAGTAGTGGCTGTAGTGTAGGCCAATGAAGTAGGCTACACATGTGTACAGTTTGCTGCCGCTGTGCTGCGTGCGAGTCGATCGATAATCACAACGCTTTGGCTAGTGCTGGCGGGCAGCGGGCCTACACACGTGTACATTGTATAGCCTATGTACGTTGTACTGTATGGTACAGTACTCGTTCTTTGTTACCTTCTCCCGCTCTATGAATGCTTGATCGTGAATGCATGTTGTGATATGTGTATGGATGAATGTATGTGTTAGTGTTAGTTGAAAATTATGATTTTTAATTTCAGATAACCATTTTCGAGTTCTTGTTATTCCAGGTCTCTGGATCGCTTAGTGTCGTTAAAACAGCTCTTTTCCAATAGAGAAATAATAAGGAAAAAGCGGGGATTTGAAAAAGTTTCGTTATTAACGAGCTCTCGTTATTTCTGATGTCGTTAAACATGAAGCACCACTGTATTCTTCACACCAGAGTTGTGGTTTGTATGGAGACCGTGTGGGTGCGATGGCTGAGTGGTGTAGGCTTTGCACTGATCTACTGTCTTGTAAGGATAGATTATTGAATAAGTTTACTTTTTAAAAAATAATAGGCCTATATTTGGCCGTTTCATTGTATTTTTGCTAGCAAGACTAATTATTTCATCTTTCAAGGAAAACCATCATGAATATTTTTAGCAAGTGACTTATGTTAATTTAATCTATCTGAATGTATTTTTATTTGCATTTTTTTTAACACGGTGTCATGTTTTTAAACAATCTTTTGCAGCTTAAATCCTGGTTGCAGAAGTTGGTACCAAGTATATGTACAGCAACTGTCACTGAGGGGCACATTCAGCACTGTATCAACACCTTGGAAACAACCTGTGCTTCCCTATCTCAGCAGGGCTGTCAAGCACTTTTGTAGGAACCCTATGACTTTCATGCCCTCGCTGAGCCACTTGCTACCCTTAATTGAATCGTCTGTGCTTCACAGATTTCAAATTCCACATAAATTTTCAATATCTTTTAACGTTTGGTGAATACTGCAATGATGCTTTTGTAAAAACATTTTCTTCAGCTGTGAAAGAATTGCATACTATTATGAAGAGACAGCTGGCTGTATTTATAGATGAAGGTATCTTTGCTGGTCATATTGAGGAGGAAATGAAGATTTTATTAGACAAGATAAATGTCCTTTGACCAATATTACCGGTGAACATCTTTTTCAAGATTTTGACTACGACATTTCTAAAAGAAGACACTGTTCCACTCATCATATCTCTCCCTGATTCAATCGGTCTGCCAGACAGACAAAGAGACGGTCCGACCGTTTTTCTCCTTTTGATCACGCCGAGAAAATCTGAGAAAGGTCTTGTGTCACGTTAATCCATGGAGATTGTATTCTGTATGACAGGCGTGTCAACGAATAATAATAAAAATTGTTCTTGAGTGAGAGAAGAATATAACAGATCTGTGAGGTCCATTGGGTCTTGTCCTCAAACAAACGAACAACTAATACAAAAAAGAGAGTTTACATATATTTTCCAAACAAGAACGACAATGAAATTACACAGCAATGGGCCAGGCCTTTGACTCCGTCAAAATGCAAATTTTTTTTGTCACCTGTTGATTGTGCATTTTAGCGGAGACTACTGTATGAGTAGTACCAACATCCAGTCCAGACAAATACAGATTGACAATCACAAATGACCTATCATCTACCTTGTTGACTTAAGATTTAAATAATGCCATAGAAAATTGGAAAAAAAACAACTATGAAAGTAAAAAACAACAAAATTTGAAGATGAGACATATTTCAAATACATTTATTGCATACATAGTTCACATGGCTGATAAATGAAGTATACTCATGTCGTGACTCATATTGAGATAAAAGTGGGATGTGGCAGGGTGAAGGGGAAATGCAAGAAAAAGATTAAACATCAAAATAGTGTACCATATCATACATTAAGCTGGGACAGAATCCATTATCTCACATTCACATACTTTTATGCTGACAAAAACTAGCATAATACTTTCAGACTTTCACACTTATGGGTTGTAGTCATGAGCAAATTTTTCAAAATCTTCTTCAGTAAAGACAGAACTTTCTTCCTTAGCACTTGGTTGATCAACAATGTCTTTAGATAGCCTGCAAGGTTGTCTGTAAAGGATCTGTGGAATATAAGTTGAGGAAAAATGCTTATTTACTTATTAATATTACCAGTAACTAACAAATTTACTTACAAAATATCACAGTAGAAAAAACCCCAATCATTATACAATTGATGAACAAATAGTTGACAACATCACAACAGATAATGCACAAATGCAAGCCTGAAACGTGCCAATGTCAAGATAAAATGATGCAATGGTCAACAACAAAAAAACAACAACATGCAGTTACAATGTACATTCAAACTCAAACATCGCTGTAGCACCCACAGAGGATTGGGAAAAAAAGCATCAGTGAAACATCAACTGAGTCAAGTCAAAGTCACTTTTTCATTTTTGGTTGAAATATGCTGCTTCACAATAGTCACAGTTGACGATAGTTTTCTTTTCTACCAAAAAGAGTAAGATAAATCTCATTCAGCAGCTAAAGTGAAGTTTATTTTCCAATAGTTGCTGTACTGTATGCTCCTCAGGGAGGTAAGGAGGATTTTGACGGTGAATAAATTAGCCTGTGGGGGGAAAATGATGTAGTGGGTAGCATACGGACTATTGACTATAAATACTTTTAAAAGAAACTGGCATAATTAAAAGGTAGTGATTATTGGGGTGGAATCCACCCAACAATACAAAACCCTTACCGCTGTATTATTCAGGTGGAAAGATTTTATCCGTACTGCGCGTGCGCAACTGCTCTTTGTATGCGTGAATTCAAGTTTCGGGTGGTTAATCATCAAGACAACAACAAGCAAGCATGGAGAATTTCAATGTTGGAACAGTGTACACGTTGTTTAATGGATTCAAACAATTGTTTGATAATTATTGTACTTCCACCTGTGTGTTTTCGTTTTGAAATGTGCGCACTATTGAAATTTTGGTGTGTACAATGTGTTTAATTTTAATTGATCTAATGTTTTGACAATTTAATAAGTCCAGTTGGCGGTTTAAAAGTTATTTACATTTGAAATAGTTCCCTTATAATTGGACACCCTGTATGTCATTTTGTATTTATTAAGTATGCGTTTAATTTTGTCATTACCGGTACATTATAATAATACTGTGAATAATAAATTACACTGTCTTAATTTGGACAGTCCCCTGGATCATGATCATGGTGTTTTGTTTTGTTTTTGACAATTTTTTCTAGTTATGCTAGATTAGTCTTCAATGCGAAGCTATCTACACTACACTTACCACGGGCAAGCAAGAACATCTCGCCTGCGTGGTTCTACACCCACCTCCCCTTCCCGTGCCAGTCCCCCGCTGTATTCCCTTTTCGCCATCTAAGTCTAAGCAATGTGCGGTGATTGAACGGTTTGACTAACAACCACCCCCCCCCCCATCTCCTCAGTTACGCGCTTTATTTCATATCGATAGGCATTACGTGTGACCATGTGTGACCCCTTTGCAGAATTATTGAAATTGAAGAGGATGAAACGAAAGAAAAAGGGGAAAATTGTTTCTCGTTTAAAGACATTTGTGCTTAGAAGCATTTCGGTTTATCATACGAACTGATACAAAGACAAAGAAGAAACATGTACCATACAATTTATCAATTTCTTTGCGGTTCATCGACTTTTTCGGTTTAAAGTATTTCTACTGTATCTATTTATCTATCTATCTATATAACCATCTATCTATCTATCTATTATCTATCGTACTACGCATATTATACACAATAATATTACACAGACTTCAGTCCGGTAATATATTATATATACTATAATCATATATATATATATTATTCAGTTACACACATACACCTACTGTAGTACATACTATTACTATACACCTGGATACAATCTTTCCACCTATATAATACAGCGTGCTGGGTCCTTATTAAGGTGGAGAAAAATCTTTCCACCTAAATAATACAGGCCCACCACCTCTGTATTATTATTTAGGTGGAATCCACCCCAATAATACTTTCCTACATAAAATCAGATTCTGCAGGATATAACTCTCTGTCGTATAAAATAAAAAGGAGAAAGTTATTTTATGACTTTCTTTGACACAAGTTCCACCTGACTACTGTAGTGTAAGGCAGGACTTGTAGTAGGAGGTTTTTTGTTTTGTTTCTTTGACTAAATAATTTATTGTGTAATAACTTCTTCATAATTCAGTATTAGTAATTACTGTCAGTGCGCGTATTCTAATTTAACCCAAACATGTAAGTCCAATTTGATTTCAAAATGATGTATTTTATCATCTGTTTTTTTAGTCTTCAGTGCTACTGCTGAATTTCATATTTGTTGGCAGTCCATTCCACAGCCTTACTTTACTAGGTCATGAAGATAATGAGCAGTAATTTAACGATCATCAAAAATGGGATGAAAAGCGTTTAAGTGAAAGCAAAAGAAAACACATTAGCAACCTTACCTTTTCAGCTGCATCACTCTTCACTTTACCAAGTTCAGTAGCTTTTAACAAAGCCTCAATGTTTCTTTCTGTGTTGTCAAAGTTGTTCTTTTCATTGTATATCTCTGCAAATGTTAAAAAATTTAAGAAGCAGCTGATAAACCTATGTCAAGTCGCACTATCTTGGCCCTGAGCCATCAAGTTACAATCCATAACATACAGTGGGCACCATTTAATGTCGACTTACTCTTTTTTTGAAAACATAATTTTCAAAACCTTTTTTCCCCTTCCTGTTTCTTTCCCTTTATAAAGCATATAATAAATATAAGCATATCTTCTTATGTTTATACCCATCTTCGATTCTACAACCCCTTGCTCTTACTTAAAGAATTACATTAGTACACATGTCTATCATTGAGTAAACATGTCTATCATTGAGTAAACAATGTGTCAAATAAATTGTGACAAACACACATATTATACTTCCAGATCATCAGATTCTGAACATGGCACATGCCTTATCAAGCATGACAGTCACAGTCCTCCTCTCTCTATATGACTATGACATTGTTACATGCCAAGCTGGGTCTTAAAAATCATTTTATTATATATCTTTTCTCTTATTTCTACCTTCTTTATTTTTATTCAACATAATTAATATGTCTGGGCCTGTCGATATCAAGATATCAGGCACCCACCGTATCTTGCAATGTATAATCTAAAAGTTACAGGAGGACTAAGGTGTAAATTCAAATAATATTATATAGTCTTACCTGACCTAAACAAAAAGTATAGGAAAATGATTGTAACCCATAAAAATAACATAATCAATTAATCAAATTAAATGAAAATAAAAGACTGAGAGACAATCAGGCAAAAAGTAGTCATATAAATACATTGACGGTGAAAGTCACAAACCATGTACTCTAAGTCTAAAATTAACAACACATTTTTAACCGTTTTTTAAACAATAAGAAGCCCCTATCTACCCCGTAGTCAGGATTCTGTGGCACAAGAACCAATAGAAATCCGTATAATGACCATATAAGCTATCGTATTCCTATTGGGTCTAGTTTTTTACACTTGCAACCCGTGTATGTCAGTGAAACTAGATTAAAACGAGCAGCATATATTTATTTGATCTCAAAACATCCAAAGTTGGACTTTATATGCAGTAAGATTTTCACCGTCAACATGTATATGAATATGAAACGTGTCATTACCTAATGCAGATTTAAACGTTTGCTTTTTCCTCTTTTCAATTACGTCTCTCTGTTGTTTCTTTTTAACTTTTCTGAGCTCTTTCCATACTCCATGACGGTCACTTTTGATAAGATCCATCGCATTTTTGCTTTTGTGCTTCTTCTTTCTTTGTGAATTGCTGGACTGACCTAATTGTGAGGAGATTTTTTTAGAAGGGAAAGAAAATTATAAGTATATATATAATAATATATAAGGTAAATACTAACTAGGGATTAGGGCAGGGTTTCCCTAACTTTATCCCCTGTGGATGTCAATGTCAGAGGTCTCCATGAACCCTGATTTTTCACAACATGATCTGAACGCAAATTATATACTATAATTATAATTATAAAAGGAGAGGTGTTGCAGGAAAACAGTAGTGTTGTGAGCTTGTATTGTAATCACGATGACACTGGTTCAAACCCCACAACTGGCACAAGTTGGGTTTTTTCACAACACTGTACTCTTAGGAGTACTTAACTCAAGTGTGAATGAGTACCCAGCTATAGGTAGAGAAAGATCTTATCAGAGTGTTAGTACAAAGTGTCTATCATGCTGTTGTACTGTATGCTCCCCAGGGAGTTAAGAGGAACTTTGAATGAAATGGCCTGCTGGGGGATAAATGATGTCTTTATTGGTGATCTTAACATCCATTCCAAAAGCCGATGGGGCACCAGAGGCTTTACAATCAGTGGTGAGCCTACACTTGTGCGTAGATACACACTATAAATCCATATCTTTACATATATGCATAAACAGTGCTTCATAAATATTAAAAGATCAAATTCATATTCATAATGTTATATAGCAATGATAACAATAGATGAACAAATTATATATAAAATGTTGAGCGTAAATAAGAAAGACTAATGTTAATAAATAGTGTTTATTTATTATCTTGTCGCGCTAAGTTTAATATCCAAATTTATTTCAACAAAAAATTGCTCTAGTTTTGAAACGTCCCACAAACCCCCCTGGGATGGACTCACACCCCCTGGGGATTCAAGCACCCCAGTTGGAACCCCTGGAATAAGAAAAATGATGCAACTCAGATGATAAACTTATAAATATTCTCACTCACACTAAAAATACAATTTTCCACATACTGTCGAAGACCAAGTTAGCATTATATTATAGGTCGACAGTGTCCCTGGTGGGTGGAAATTGATAGAATAGAATCAAAATGGAAAATTGGCTAAAACTAAAACTATTGAACAGTAACACAATCGAAGACAGTAATTGGAACGCTTTTTATTGGAACAGCTGCTTAATGGAACATGTCTTTCTATGAAAAATTAATAGTACTGCTTAATTGGAACACTCGCCGCTTATTTGAAACTGGATTAAATGGTCATAGACTCAAATCGACACAAATATTCTATGCGAAGGTCGTTGGAACGTAAAACCCTGACACTTTTATCAAATTGATTGTTACAATTAGTATAAGATGGAGTGCGATGATACAGTATACTATGCCTACACTTGATATGTTTGAAAGATCAATAATGATGAATGGCCAGTCAGGTATTGGATTAAGATGGAGGGTGCACATATTGAACATGATCATCCGGGCTGGGCCAATGACAAGACGAAACACACCAGCAGATTGCGCAAGCATAAATCATAAATGAGACTGCAGGTTAGTAAAGTTCCATATTCCATTGAAATACAACCTTTCTTGGACACAATATAATCCATCTCAACTAGAAGTGCGTCGGTGGCCGAGCGGTTAGGCTGCCGGACTGGGGATCATAAGGTCCCGAATTCGAATCCTAGCAAAGCCAAGTCCGATGTTGTGTTCCTTGGGAAAGACACTTAACGCGCATTTTCCCCACTCTACCCTGGTGCAAATGGGTACAAAGTACAAGCACTAGCTTGGGAATAAAAACCTGTGTCAGACTAGCGTCATGGCCAGGAGGTGATTATTGTCACCTGTTCCACTTCACACTATAGAAACCAGGATACGCTTCGGCTCTATGGGACTTAAAGGAACTTTACTCAACTTACATCTAGAACTACTGAGTCAAGTCCAGCTGCCATTTTCTGTCTTTGTTGTCATTTTTGTCAGGTGTACAGCTGTTGGGAAGCGATGCCCGAGGGATTGGGGGGCAGGGATTGTGTGTACATGTATGAGGGATGGTGATAGATGTTAAAATTATGGCTGGACCCGATTACGCAACTCCGAGATCAGTGCTTCTCAAATTTATGACGTGGCAGACCAGCAGGGTTTGTTTCCAATGTGTGCCAGTGAGCGAAACAAGCTAATCCAGCATGGTAAAAAATCAGTCCCACTTACCAGCTGACGATGGCCCGTGTACTCATACCACCCTTGAATAGCACTGATATAGATTCTTTATGTCTACATCTTAGATTCATCGGAAGCGCTTAGTCAGGCACATCTGAGGGAAAGAAAGTTCATTCCAACCAGCAGCTGATCCCAACGAAAATCACAAATCACACCGTGTGTCTGACTAGGGAGTCCAACCAGCTTCATGTTATTGTTTAATAATAATATTTCATATTGGGTCCTCCTTTGACTTACCTGTATCCTCAAGCTCCAGAGATTTCGACACCAGATCAAGTGACATTATTATTGAATTTGTGTGATTTAACTAGATTCTAGATCTAGATCTAGTAGATCTAGACCTATGTACCGCAGCAAAGACTACTCAGTACCGTCGTCGTAGACTAGATTTATGATTGACTGCC
>JAXRKP010000222.1:17500-20000 GCA_037039925.1 Doris montereyensis | reverse complement strand
TAAAGAATAACATGAAAATAGCAAACACATTTTTTCCTCATAAAGATATCCACAAATATACAAGAGTAAATGAAGACAGATGTGAAAAGTCAATGATAGACTACATAATAGTTAGCAGCTCCCTTTTTTACAGTACAATGGATGCAAGAGTAAACAGAGGAGCTGAAATATTTAGTGATCATCACCTAGTGATAGCCAAAATGAGATTATTAACTGAAGAAAACAAACAGAAAAGGAAAGAGAAGAAAGCTACTAAACTCAAAATAGAAGAACTAAATAAACCAATAGTAAAACAAATGTACCAATCCAGGATAAAAAGATCTATCAGTGAAAGGCAGATGGATCTGAAGGAAAGCACAATAGAAGAAAAGTGGCAAATATATAAAGAAACACTCCTCAGTTGTACTGAAGAGGTCTGTGGTAGGAAACAAATTAAAGGAGATAGGAAAAGAACAGCATGGTAGAATGAGAATGTCAAGACTAAGATCAAAGAAAAGAAGGATGCCTGGAAGAAATACTTGCAAACAAAGAGACCAGAGGATAGGATAGATTACGTGAGTAAAAGAACTATCGCCAAAGAGGAAGTTAGAAAGCAAAACAGGAACAGTGGGAAGAGTTTGGACAAAGACTTCAAGAAAGCTATCAAGGAAATCAAAAGCTGTTCTGGGGAGCAATGAAGAGCATGAGAAAGACCAAAGCATGCTCAATACGACAAATTAAGAATGCCAAAGGAGAAATAATGAAAGGAGACAGCGAAATCATGGAAACATGGAAGAAAGTATTTTCAACAATTACATAATCCCTCCAGAACATATGAAACAAGGAGTAAAGATCAATTATTAAGAGTAACAAGTAATCCAGAGGAGACAGCTGAAGATGTAGATATATCAATGGAAGAAATCCAAACAGCTATAAGAAAAGTGAAATTAGGAAAAGCCTCAGGAGCAGATCAAGTTTATCCAGAAATGATTAAAAACCAAGGGAGAGAGGCAGACAAACTACTACATGCAATATGTCAACAAGCATGGAAGTTCAAACAGGTGCCAGACGACTGGAAAAAGGGAACGGTAGTACCAATACATTAGAAAGGATCAACTATGGAATGCTCAAACTATAGAGGATATCATTACTTAGTGTACCAGGAAAAGTGTATGCCAGGATATGGAAATAAGACTAAGGAAAACAGTAGAGGATCAGATTGAAGAACACCAGAGTGGATTTAGACCAGGAAGAAGTGTACAAGACCAAATTTACAATTAGACAAATAATAGAAACATTCCTTGAGAGAAACATTGACTTGCACCTGTGTTTTATTGATTAGAAAAGGCATTTGACACTGAGAGGAGGGACGAACTATGGCATTCCTTAAAAGAACACAACGTAGAGCAAAATTTAATAGAAGCCATTAAAAGTTTTTACAATAAACCAACATGTGCAATGAGAGTAGCTGGAAATGTATCTGAAGAATTTGATGTAGATATAGGAGTAAGACAGGGTTGTATCTAAGTCCTTTTTGTTTATCACATTTATGGATTCAGTCGCAAAGGCATCCTCAATAATGAAGAAAATGAATGTAGGTATGTGGAAGCTCAAACCAGTAAATGTATCAATGCTTTCATTTGCTGATGATTTAGTTCTGTTTAGAAAATCAGAAAGTAGACCTTCAGTCAAATATCAACATAATGAATAATGAATTAAATAAAAGAGGAATGAGAGTAAATGCAAAGAAAAACAAAACAATGCTAGTAACTAGGGAGGCAAAACACAAAATCTTAAATTAGGGCAGGGAGATTTAGAACAAATTCAAAGCTACAATTACCTAGGAGTAATGTTAAAGAGGAAAAAACTAAGAGAAGAAATCAGCCAGAGAATCAAAAAAACCAAGTGCAATATATAACCATCTAGGAAAGACATTTGTAGGTAAACAAGAATTGTCAACAAAAACCAAAATGGCAGTATACAACACAGTTTATTGTCCCTCTCTTTATGGCAGTGAAACCTGGACCTTAGACAGTAGGGAATACAGTAAGTGCAGGCAGCCGAAATGAAATATCTAAGAAGAGTAGTAGGGAAAACTAAAAGAGACAAAATCAGAAACACAACAATAAGATATCAAACCAAAGCAGATAGCATTAAAAACTAAGATAGAAATAAATCAACTGAGATGGTTTGGGCATGTTAACAAAACAAATGACAATAGAATAGCTAAATCAGTATACAGTGCTAAAACTCAAAATAAAAGACCAAAAGGCAGACCTTGGAGAAAGTGGGAAAAGATATAAAGAGGCATTAACGCAAAGAAATGTAACTTTCACGGAAGGAAACAGAAAATGTCAGGATAGGACAGCCTGGAGAAAGATCATTTCGGGCATCTAAAACCCATACACTGGAAGGTAAATAGGAGCTGATAAAGATAAAATGTTTAGATCAATAACACACAGGTTGCTAATTGGATTACAGGAAAACCGCGTGCAACTACATGTAATCATGTAGGTACATG
>JAXRKP010000222.1:2500-5000 GCA_037039925.1 Doris montereyensis | reverse complement strand
CAATATTGCTCTCAAAATTTTTTCAATTATTTGTATAATTGTAAATATGTGGTCTTGTACACTTCTTCCTGGTCTAAATCCACTTTAGTGTTCTTCAATCTGATCCTCTACTCTTTTCCTTAGTCTCATTTCCAGAATCCTCGCATACTCTTTTCCTGGTACGTTAAGTAGTGATATCCCTCTATAGTTTTAGTATTCCATACTTTCTTGTATATTGTACCGCCGTTCCCTTTTTCCAGTCGTCTGGCACCTGTTTGGACTTCTATGCTTGTAGGCATATTGCATATAGTAGTTTGTCTGCCTCTATCCCTTGATTTTTAATAATTTCTGGATGAACTTGATTTACTCCTGGGGTCTTTCCTAATTTCACTTTTCTTATAGCAGTTTGAATTTCTTGCATTGAGATATCTACATCTTCAGCTGTCCTATCTGGATTACTTGTTACTCTTACTAATTGATCTGTACTCCTTGTTTCATATGTTCTTGAGGGATTTCTCCACGTTTCCATGATTTTGTTATCTTCTTTCATTATTTCTCCTTTGGCTTTCTTAATTTGTCGTATTGGGCATGTTTTGGTCTTTCCTATGCTCTTCATTGCTCCCCAGAACAGCTTTTGATTTCCTTGATAGCTTTCTTGAAGTCTTTGTCCAAACTCTTCCCATTGTTCCTGTTTTGATTTCCTTTGGTGATAGTTCTTTTTCACATAATATAATCTATCCTATCCTTTGGTCTCTTTGTTTGCAAGTATTTCTTCCAGGCATCATTCTTTTCTTTGATCTTGAGTCTTGACATTCTCATTCCATCATGCTGTTCTTTTCCTATCTCCTTTAATTTGTTTCCAACCACAGACTTCTTCAGTACAACTGAGCAGTGTTTCTTTATACACTTGGCACTTTTCTTCTATTGTGCTATCCTTCAGATCCATCTGCCTTTCACTGATAAATCTTTTTATCCTGGATTAGTATATCTGTTTTACTATTGGTTTATTTAGTTCTTCTATTTTGAGTTTAGCAGCTTTCTTCTCTTTCCTTTTCTGTTTGTTTTTTTCAGTTAGTAATCTCATGTGACTATCACGAGGTGATGATCATTTAACATTTCAGCTCCTCTGTTTACTCTTGTATCCATTATACTGTAAAAAGTGGAGCTGCTAACTATTATGTAGTCTATCATTGACTTTTCACATCTGACTTCATTTACTCTTGCATATTTGTGGATATCTTTATGAGGAAAAAAATGTGTTAGCTATTTTCATATCATTCTTTAGGCAAACATCTATTAGCCTTTGTCCATTTGGAGAAATTGTTGCCTCTCCTTATTTATCTGTTACTCCTCTGATGTTTCTACATTTGTTGCCTACTCTAGCATTTAAATATCCTAAAACCATTAGTTCCTGTTTGGGTTTAAGATTATCTGCAGCTATTTGTAAATCATTTTCAAAGATATCTTTTCTTCTTTGGTGGCATCTTCGTTTGGTCCATAAGCTATTAATAATTTAATTTCTCTTCCTTTTGGTTTAATATTTACCTCTAATAGTGGGCTTATAAAATTCCAATTTTCTAGTAGCTTTTCTTGCCTTTGATGCATTAGGAGGCCTACTCCTACTCTAGCTCTGTCTTTGATATCTACTCTGAAAGATTAAAGTATGATTTGGTCTTACATTTTCTATTCCTTGTTCTTTGTTCTTTGTTTCTGTAAAAGCCAAAATGTGTACTTTGAATTTTTCCATTTCATCAACTAATTCTAACTCTTTTCCATTTATTGCCCTAATATTCCATGTTCCAAAATTACAGTTCGTATTCTTTTCAGAGTCGTCTTCGAAAGTTCAAGCCAGGTATATCATCATATGTACTTCTTTAAATCAGTTTGGTTGTCGATAAGCAGGATTGGCCCACTGTACCTAGGTAGATGGTGGGGCTACCACTTTTAAGGTCCCCTACCATGCCTTGTTATTTTCTGTCGGGGTTAACTCCCTTAGCCTTTGCTTTCTCAAAACCAGGTCGTAAGGCAGCATGTTGTTATTTTCTGTCAGGGTTAACTCCCTTAGCCTCTGGTCAACTAAGACCCGCCTGCAAGGCAGCTGGAGAGTCGTGGAGGACGGGACCACAAAATCCCGTACGGGTGCACACCTGGCCATTGCCCGGATTGGCAGAGTTGTGGTGCGATTAGTAGTCACGACAACATCACTGATTCAAACCCTGTTTGGCCCAGTCGCTTTCTTTCCGTCACTGTGCTCGTAGGAAAGGTATGCACTTCACGCTCTGCTTTCTTCCCTTGCCTCAGGTGTGGTTACATATCGGCAGAGTGTTAGTATTAACGCCTGACAGGCAGCTGTACTGTTTGCTCCTTTGGGAGTTGAGAATACTTTGAATAAAAATATCTAAGATCAGGTTATAAATGCCCATTTATATCGTTTGTCTTTAAGACTTGATCTGAAATTTCACTCAATGTTATTTTGATACACTTCTATCAATATCTTTGAGTAAAGCGATGTAAATACTAT
>JAXRKP010002219.1:47500-63826 GCA_037039925.1 Doris montereyensis | reverse complement strand
TGGACGTGACTGTAATAGTGAATATTTGACGATGTCTGTCATGTTAATGAAGCATTCTTTGTCACATTAATTTATATCATCTTTGTGATCTCAATGAAAGTAATCTTTGTTGTTTCAAAGCAAAGCAAAATAGCTTCGTCATCCTAATGTATACCAGCTTCGTGATCTCAATGAAAGTAATCTTTGTGACTTGGAGGAAACATCATAGTCGTCATCCTAATTTATATCATCTTTGTTTTATCAATGAAAATAATCTTTGTTAGGAATCAAGCAGATTCCCTTTTCAGCCTTATTTATACCATATTTGTGATCTCATGGAAATGTACTTGTGTTACGAATGAAGAACGTTTTTTTCCAACCTGATTCATATCATCGTTGTGATCTCAACGAAAGTACTCTTTGCTAATTAAATGAAAAACAATATTTGTCAACTTAATTTGTTTCCTCTTCATGGTCTCAATGGATGTAATCTTTGTTATTAGGATGTAATCTTCGTTACTAGGATGAAAACTATCTTCATGACTTTAAATAATGTAATCTTCGTTTCTATGATGAAAACCATCTTCATGACCTTAAAAATGTAATCTTCGTTTCTAGGATGACAACCATCTTCATGACCTTAAATAATTTAATCTTCGTTACAAGAATGAAAACCATCTTCATGACCTTAAATAATGTAATCTTCGTTTCTAGGATGACAACCATCTTCATGACCTTAAATAATGTAATCTTCGTTTCTAGGATGAAAACCATCTTCATGACCTTAAATAATGTAACCTTCATTACTGGGATGAAAACCATTTTCATGACCTTCAGGAGAATGTAATCTGTGTTGCCTTAATGAAAAACCATCTTCATGGCGTCAATGAATAATTGTAATCATTGTTGATCAATAAAATGATATTCTCATGTTCTCAATGAATGTACTGATTATTACTTGAATGACAAAATTATCTCCGGGACCTGAATAAATGTCTTTCTTTATCAGCTCTCATTCTACCTTCCAGTGTATGGGCTTTAGAATCCTGAAATGATACTTCTCCAGGCTGCCCTGTGCAAACAGTTTCTGTTTCCTTCCGTGAAAGTTAAATTTAGTTGCGTTGATTCCTCTTTTATATCTTCTTCCCGCTTTTTCCGATGTCTGCATTTTGGTCTTTTACCTTGAGTTTTAGCACTGTATACTGATTTACCTATTCTATTGTCATTCATTCTGTTAACATGCCCAAACCATCTCAGTTGATTCATTTCTATCTTAGTTTTTTATGCTTTCTGCTTTGGTTTGATCTCTTATTATTGCGTTTCTGATTTTGTCTCGTTTAGTTTTTCTTACTACTCTTCTTAGATATTTCATTTCGGCTGCCTGCACTCTACTGTATTCCCTACTGCCTAAGGTCCAGGTTTCACTGCCATATAGGAGAGTAGGACAATACACTGTGTTGTATACTGCAGATTTGTTTTTGTTGACAATTCTTGTTTACCTACAAATGCCTTTTCTAGATGGTTATAGATTTCACTTGCCTTTTGGATTCTCCGCTGATTTCTTCTTAGTTTTCCCTCTGAGTTAATCCTTACTCCTAAGTAATTGTAGCTTTGGACTTGTTCTAAATTTCCCTGTCTAATTTAAGATTCTGTGTTTTAGCTTCCTTAGTTACTAGCATTGTTTTGGTTTCTTTGCATTTACTCTCATTCCTCTTTTATTTAATTCATTATTCATTATGTTGATATTTGACTGGAGGTCCCTTGCTGATTTTCCAAACAGAACTAAATCATCCGCAAATGAAAGCATTGATATGTTTACTGGTTTGAGCTTCCACATACCTACATTCATTTTCTTCATGTTTGAGGATACCTTTGCGACTGAATCCATAAATGTGATGAACAAAAGAAGACAGGATACAATCCCGTCTTACTCCTATATGTACATCAAATTCTTCAGATACATTACCAGTTACTCTCACTGCACATGTTGGTTTATTGTAAAAATGTTAATGGCTTCCTATTAAATTTTGCTCTACGTTGTGTTCTTTTAAGGAATGCCATAGTTTGTCCCTCTGCACAGTGTCAAATGCCTTTTCTAAGTCAATAAAACACAGGTGCAAGTGAACATTTCTCTCAAGGAATGTTTCTATTATTTGTCTAATTGTAAATATGTGGTCTTGTACACTTCTTCCTGGTCTAAATCCACTCTGGTATTCTTCAATCTTATCCTCTACTATTTTCCTTAGTCTTATTTCCAGAACCCTGGTATACAATTTTCCTGGAACGCTAAGTAGTGATATCCCTCTATAGTTTGAGCATTCCATAGTTGATCCTTTCTTATGTATTGGTACTACCGTTCCCATTTTCCAGTCGTCTGGCACCTGTTTGGACTTCTATGCTTGTTGACATATTGCATGTAGTAGTTTGTCTGCCTCTCTCCCTTGGTTTTTAATAATTTCTGGATAAACTTGATCTGTTCCTGGGGCTTTTCCTAATTTCATTTTTCTTACAGCTGTTTGAAGTTTTTCCATTGATACATCCTCATCTTCAGCTGTCTCCTCTGGATTACTTGTTACTCTTAATAATTGATTTGTACTCCTTGTTTCATACGTTCTGGAGGGATTAAGTAATTTTTGAAAATACATTCTCCACGTTTCCATGATCATGCGTTCTCCTTTTCATTATTTTTCCTTTGGCAGTCTTAATTTGTCGTATCGGGCATGCTTTGGGTTTTTTTTCTCATGTTCTTCATTGCTACCCAGAGCAGCTTTTGATATCCTTGATAGCTTTCTTGAAATTTGTGTCCAAAGTCTTCCCATTGTTCCTGTTTTGCTTTCCTAACTTCCTCTTTGCCGATATTTCTATTACTCACGTAATATATCATATCCTCTGGTCTCCTTGTTTGCAAGTATTTCTTCCAGGCATCTTTCTTTTCTTGGATCTTAGTCTTGACATTCTCATTCCATCATGTTGTCCTTTTCCATCTCCTTTAATTTGTTTCCTACCACAGACCTCTTCAGTATTACTGATGAGTGTTTCTTTATATTTTTGCCACTTTTCTTCTATTGTGCTTTCCTTCAGATCCATCTGCCTTTCACTGATAAATCTTTTTGTCCTGGATTGTTATATCTGTTTTATTATTGGTTTATCCAGTTCTTCTATTTTGAGTTTAGTAGCTTTCTTCTCTTTCCTTTTCTGTTTGTTTTCTTCAGTTAATAATCTCATTTTGGCTATCACTAGGTGATGATCACTAAATATTTCAGCTCCTCTGCTTACTCTAGCATCCATTGTACTGTAAAAAAGAGAGCTGCTAACTATTATGTAGTCTATGATTGACTTTTCCCATTTGTCTTCATTTACTGTTGTATATTTGTGGATCTCCTTATGAGGAAAAATGTGTTAGCTACTTTCATGTTATTCTTTAGGCAAAAATCTATTAGTCTCTCTTCAGCTGGAGAAGTTGTTGTCTCTCCTTCTTACCTATTACTCCTCCTTATGTTTCTACATTGTTGCCTACTCTAGCATTTACATCTCCTAAAACCATTAATTCCTTTTTGGATTTGAAATTATCTGCAGCAATTTGTAAATCATTTTCGAAAATATATTTTTCTTCTCTTAGTAGCATCTTCGTTTGGTACATAAGCTATTAATAATTTAATTTCTCTTCCTTTTGATTTAATAGTTATCTGTAATAGCCGTGGGCTTACAAATTTCCAACTTTCTAGTAGCACTTCTTGCCTTTTATGCATTAGGAGGTCTACTCCTGCTCTAGCTCTAGCTTTGATATCTACTCCTGAGAAGATTAAAGTATGATTTGGTTCTAATTTTTCTATTCCTTGTCCTCTTTTCTTTGTTTCTGTAATAGCCAAAATGTCTACTTTAAATTTTCCCATTAATTGCCCTAACATTCCATGTGAAAAAAATAACAATCCGTGTTCTATTCCAGAGTCGTCTTCGAAAGTTCAAGCCGGGTATATCATTGTATAAATTACTTTGAATCAGGTTGTTTTGGATAAGTAGGGGATTATCCCGCTGTACCCTAGGTAGATGGTGGGGCTGCCACCTTGAGGTACCCTACAGGGCCTTGTTATTTTATGTCACTGTTAACTCCCTTAGCCTTTAATCATTCAAGACCAGCCTGCAAGGCAGCAGGTTGTTATTTTATGTCAGTGTTAACTCCCTTTTTGTCAGTCAAGACCGGCCTGCAAGGCGGCAGGTTGTTTTCTGTCAGGGTTAACTCCCTTAGCCCTTGGTCAGCCAAGATATGCCTGCAAGGCAACATGAAACACGTGGAGGGCGAGATCATTTACTCCCTGTAAATGTGCTTACCAGTCCACTGAGCGGTGTACAAATGTAATCTTTGTTATTTGCATGAAAAGCATCTTCATGATCTTAAACCCATACACCGGACGGTAGAATGGGAGCTGATAAAGAAAGAAAGATGATCTTAATGAATGTATTACTTGCTATTTGAATGAAAAGAATCCTCATGATCGCAATCATGGTAACCTTTGTTACTTCAATGAAAAACAATATCAATGATGATCTCAATGAATGTAATTTTGTTACTTGAATTATTTTATTTTATTTTATTTATGATATCAATGGATATAATTGTGTTATTTAATGCAAATTTATCTTCATGGGCCCAATAAATGTAATATTTCTTACATGAATGAAAAATATATTTTTGTGCACTCAATCAATGTAATATTTATTTCTAGAATGAAACATATTTTCATGATATCAATGGATGTCATCTTTGTTATGTGAATGAAAAACTATCTGTTTGGCATAATTGAAAATGATGTCTGTTACTCGAAGGAACACCACTGTTATGATCTCCATCAATGGCATCCATGTTCACTGAGCGCAAAAGGATCTTTATGACCTCATGGAATGTTACCTTTATTATTTGAATAATACAAATCTTATTGTTTTCATTGATGCAATCTTTCTTCTCTTAAATGAAGACAATCTTCAAGAGCTCAATGCGTATCATCCTTAATAATATTAGGCAAATATAATTTTCTTGGCATGGCATGCGAGCGGCAGAGAGAGATGGGGAGAGAGAGAGAGAGAGAGAGAGAGAGAGAGAGAGAGAGAGAGAGAGAGAGAGAGAGAGAGAGAGAGAGAGAGAGAGAGAGAGAGAGAGAGAGAGAGAGAGAGAGAGAGAGAGAGAGAGAGAGAGAGAGAGAGAGAGAGAGAGAGAGAGAGAGAGATCGTGCAATGGTGAGTTGTCCAATCATTAAGATTAACAACAAAAACAAAACAAAAAATAAGGGGAGCTTACTTCCACCTGCATTCCAATCATAACATCGCTTTAACATTCCTTTTGTACAAAAAACGTTAGCATTAAGTGCATTTAGTGGCTTGGACTCTCCTCACCGGTTAATTACATGACAATTCCGAGTAAGAAGCAACGTAGCTCTCTTGTGTCTACAACACTAGAGTGCTCGATAGGTTTGTGGCAATGGTAGTACTAATACACTTCCTAAACGAATCATCTGTGTATGCATGAAGAGAAGGGATACGAATAGTGAGTTAGCGTGATAGAACAATCGAGTAATTTTTACATCGGAATGTCGAGTCTCTTTTCCCCCACATATATCTTTGTAACTGGGAAAATACAGTTGGTATCGTTTATGAATGATATTATAAACGTATCGAACTTCGGTCTTACATTTCTAGAAAACAACAGCATTTAATGTTAGTGTGTGTGAATGTCTGTTTTAAAGTCAATCATTTCGTTTGCCATGTACTTTTCACGTGAAGAGTTGTCAAAACAATTCCTGACTGAAAAACGATTATTTTTCCCGAGCAGACCTAATAGGGTATATTGAAGATATGTATGTTGGTATGTGGAAGCTCAAATCAGTAATTGTATACATGTTTTCATTTGCTTATGATTTAGTTATGTTTGAAAAATCAGAAAGGAACCTCCAGTCAAATATCAACATGGTGAACTATGAACTAAATACAATAGGAATTAGAGTAAATGCAAAGAACAATTCAAAACAATGCTAGTAACTAGGGAAGCTAAAGAACAACATCTTAAGCTGGCCAGGTATAATTTAGAACAAATTCAAAGCTATAATTACCTAGGAGTAGTGATCAATTCAGAAGGAAAACTAAGAGAAGAAATCAGCCCGATAATCAAAAAGGCAATGATAATATATAACCATCTAAAAGAGGCCTTTATAGGTAAAACAAAAATTGTCAACAAAACCCAAAATGGCAATGTGTAACACAGTTTATTGACCTAGCCTCCTCTATGACAGCAAAACCTGGACCTTAGACAGTATAGAACAGTAGAGTTCAAGCAGCTGAAATGAAATATCTAAGAATAGAAGAAGAGAAAACTAAAAGAGACAAAATCAGAAATACAACAATAAGAGATCGAGCAAAGCAGATGGCATAAACATTAAGATATAAATAAATCAAATGCGATGGTTTGAGCATGTAAACAGAATGAATGACAAAATTATAGCTAAATCAGTATACAATGCTAAAGCCCCAGGTAAAAGACCAAAAAGCAGACCTCCCGAAAAAAGTGGGAAGAAGATATAAAAGAGGCATTAAAACATATACATTTTGGAGGGGTACAGAAAATGCCACGACAGGGTATCCCGGAGAAAGGTCACCTCGGGCATATGAACCCATACACCAAAAGGTAGAAGGGAAACTGATAAAGAAAGAGATAAAAGAAAGGAAGCTAATAGGAGTTGAGGCTTGTTGACAAAAAATAATGTACAATTACATTTTACATTAAAGGTGATTTGAAAAAGGTGATAGGCAATGTAAGCTAATCTCATACAGGATCGGCCCGTGATGACAGAGTCAAGACTGTTGGACGCAAAGTGGAATTGTGAAGAGCTGGTATCGATTACACTAAACTTGTGATGGAGAACAAATCTTTGTGTCTGCATTCAAATACTGCTGGCTAGTCAAATGTAAGACGGTCCATTTTGTGGATGTTCTCAGAGAAAGGGTTTCCTACCTTTTTTTATTTGTCCCAAGCCCCTGTACAACTTTTTAAACTGTTAATATCATGTTCTCACACCCCTTACAAAACGTAATAAGCTCACTCTCACATTTAAAGATGAAGAAGGTAATACCTGGATTACTGATTCACATTACCTCATCTTCTATAAGTACTACACCAAAGTACTGCTCGATGTCTATATTTCAGTATGTTGCACTGGATAATGTTAACATCAAAAAGAAATTTGTGTTCTGATCCACTACTGCTAAAGCGGTTAAACGTCAATATTGATTTATCTATTAATTTAATTATTTTCTCCTTTCCAAATTTCAGGTTTGGCTTCACAATAAAGGTTATAACACACTCCCGAGAACGTGATAATATCTTGGGTTGGGAACATGTCTTGATGTAAAGACTCTCACCTCGAGCCCTTCCTCCCCAACCCTTGCAGACCCCTCTCTGTCTTTTTTTAATTTATCAAGCCCTAACAGCAACAACAACAGCAATAACAACAACAACAGCAACAACAACAACAACAACAACAGCAAGAACAACATAAAAAGAAACGAATACAAATGTATAAATACACTATCATCACACATTTGACGCACAATAAAAAATATATCATAAAGTATAAAGATAATACAATTTTTATTCCTTCATGCCCGCAACCGAATCAAAATAATTTCAAATTATCAACATTAATACTTTCAAGGTGTAAAGAATATGCAATATTAGGAAGTGAAAGTAACAACAAGTAGATACAGTGTTGCAATAAAATCATTCGTCCTTCTCTAGTTTTGTGTCTTCTCCTTCGGTAATGAGCATTGGTTGTTCTGGCCTCCGACACAACACTTGAAGTGACCGCCGACACACTTACAAAGCCTCGGTAGTTGAAGGCAGGATGCAGAAAGTACGGAAAGTAAACTCTTTCAAGGCCTTTCCGACCCATACAGCTAGAGCTTATCTTGGTTTCTATATTGTGAGCCAGACACAAATGTTGATAATCACCTATTCGACATGACGCTAGTCGGGTACATATTTTTGTATTATTCTCGAACTAGCAGTTGAAACTATTTCCACATGGGTCGAGTGAGAAAGAGGAGCGTTAAGTGTATGTCTCAAGAAATAACGTCAGACCTAGCTTTGCTAGGATTTCAACCCTTGGTTCATTCTCTTTGACGATCTGTGGAACTCCATTATATCAGTCAAACACCAATAAGTTGACTCGACAATAAAGACAAAAGTCGATTCATCAAATACCAAGAAGTTGACTCGACAATAAAGACAAAAGTCAATTCATCAAGTACAAAGAAGGTAACTCGACAATAAAGGCAAAAGTCAATTCATCAAATACCAAGAAGTTGACTCAAAAATAAAGACAAAAGTCAATTCATCAAATACAAAGAAGTTGACTCGACAATAAAGACAAAAGTCAATTCATCAAACACCAAGAATTTGACTCGACAATAAAGACAAAAGTCAATTCATCAAACACCAAGAATTTGACTCGACAATAAAGACAAAAGTCAATTCATGAAACAACAAGAATTTGACTCGACAAGAAAGACAAAAGTCAATTCATGAAACACCAAAAATTTGACTCGACAATAAAGACAAAAGTCAATTCATGAAACACCAAGAATTTGACTCGACAATAAAGACAAAAGTCGATTCATCAATTACCAAGAATTTGACTCGACAATAAAGACAAAAGTCGATTCATCAAACACCAAAAAGTTGACTCAACAATAAAGACAAAAGTCGATTCATCAATTACCAAATAAAGAATTTGAATTTGACTTAACAATAAAGACAAAAGTCGATTCATCCAAGACCAAGAATTTGACTGGACAATAAAGGCAAAAGTCGATACGTTGTTCTCATGTAAACTTAGATTACTGCAAGGTTGTTGTATCATTGACGATACCAGACGTGTTACATTTGATATTCCAGCTGTTATGAAAAGCCCACGATGATTTTTTTCTTCTTCTTCATAATAACTGATCAACTCACTTCTTGAGTATTACCGTCAGTAGGCATAATTTGATTGAACTGAATTATTTATTAACCAAATTTGGTTTGAAAGTGATGTGTTTAATTTTCTTTTTTTTAAATGTCAGTACTATTGCTTTGCTGAGTTTTATTTTTATATGTGCGTTTTTTTTTTCTACAGCTTTACACTGCTATGGTAAAATGAGTGTAGGTGGCAATCAATGCTTGAAGATAGAACCATGTATGCTAGACATCTTGATGTGGTTGGTCTCGAATTAAGTCTGAATCAATAAACAGTTGGCAATTTGATTTGATTCTACCAAAATCCAGAACACACAGTTGGCAATTTGATTTGATTCTATCAACATCCACAACACAAAGTTGGCAATTTGATTTGATTCTACCAACATCCGCAACACACAGTTGGCAATTTGATTTGATTCTACCAACATCCACAACACACAGTTGGCAATTTGATTTGATTCTACCAAAATCCACAACACACAGTTGGATATTTGATTTGATTCTACCAACATCCACAACACACAGTTGGCAATTTGATTTGATTCTAGCAACATCCACAACACACAGTTGGCAATTTGATTTGATTCTACCAAAATCCACAACACACAGTTGGCTATTTGGTTTGATTCTACCAACGTCCATAACACAAAGTTGGCAATTTGATTTGATTCTAGCAACATCCACAACACAAAGTTGGCAATTTGATTTGATTCTATCAACATCCACAACACACAGTTGGATATTTGATTTGATTCTATCAACATCCACAACACACAGTTGGATATTTGATTTGATTCTACCAACATCCACAACACACAGTTGGATATTTGATTTGATTCTACCAACATCCGCAACATACAGTTGGATATTTGATTTGATTCTATCAACATCCACAACACACAGTTGGATATTTGATTTGATTCTATCAACATCCACAACACACAGTTGGATATTTGATTTGATTCTATCAACATCAATAACACAAAGTTGGCAATTTGATTTGATTCTATCAACATCTACAACACACAGTTGGCAATTTGATTTGATTCTACCAACATCCACAACACACAGTTGGATATTTGATTTGATTCTACCAACATCCGCAACATACAGTTGGATATTTGATTTGATTCTATCAACATCCACAACACACAGTTGGATATTTGATTTGATTCTATCAACATCCACAACACACAGTTGGATATTTGATTTGATTCTATCAAAATCAATAACACAAAGTTGGCAATTTGATTTGATTCATCAACATCTACAACACACAGTTGGCAATTTGATTTGATTCTATCAACATCCACAACACACAGTTGGCAATTTGATTTGATTCTATCAACATCTACAACACACAGTTGGATATTTGATTTGATTCTATCAACATCAACAACACACAGTTGGCAATGTGATTTGATTCTACCAACATCCACAACACACAGTTGGATATTTGATTTGATTCTACCAAAATCCACAACACAAAGTTGGCAATGTGATTTGATTCTACCAACATCCACAACACACAGTTGGCAATTTGATTTGATTCTACCAAAATCCACAACACGCAGTTGGCAATTTGATTTGATTCTACCAATATCCACAACACACAGTTGGCAATTTGATTTGATTCTACCAACATCCACAACACAAAGTTGGCAATTTGATTTGATTCTATCAACATCCACAACACAAAGTTGGCTATTTGGTTTGATTCTACCAACATCCACAACACACAGTTGGATATTTGGTTTGATTCTACCAACATCCACAACACAAAGTTGGCAATTTGATTTGATTCTACCAACATCCACAACACACAGTTGGCAATTTGATTTGATTCTACCAAAATCCACAACACAAAGTTGGCAATTTGATTTGATTCTACCAATATCCACAACACACAGTTGGCAATTTGATTTGATTCTACCAATATCCACAACACAAAGTTGGCAATTTGATTTGATTCTATCAACATCCACAAGACGCAGTTGGCAATTTGATTTGATTCTACCAAAATCCACAACACACAGTTGGCAATTTGATTTGATTCTACCAACATCCACGACCAACGTATCTCGGGTTTTTTTTGGTATGACATTTATTAAATTAAAATTTTCACAGATTAAGCATTAAATAGCCAAGGGATGTTAAACGTGAACAGAGCGTTGTTATTGTCTGTCTCCGACGAGACTAGGCGTCGGTCAAAACTTGGAAACAAACCAGAGAACAGACTTGAACCTGTCGAACACGAAACCACGGAGGCGGACACCTTGGCTCTGAACTACCGAGTCTTTGCAACGCACCAGGAAGGAAGCGTCAATAGTGCTGCCGTGAATAACATTCATGATAATGCTCTGGTGTAATAAATAAGGTGATTGAACAAAATATTAATAAATAGTAATAATAATAATAAAGTGTATTAAATAGCGCCTTACACCAACGACTCAAGGTGCTTTACAATCACATACACGAGCATACCAAACTCACAAAAACAATGTTAAGAATGCCATAGGTATTACTGATCTTAAAAGGCTTTGAAACAATTGGCTGATACAAACTAGCAAAATACATTTCCATGTGGGATTAATCACATATAAGATAATAATATATTTTAAAAGATCATGACGTTCAAAAGAGATATTTAAGGAAAAGATGGGTCTGTAAATTATCTTTAGAGGTAGGAAAACTAGTTGCGAATCTGACAGATGGTGGAAGAGAGTTCCAAACAAATGATCCAAAGGGACAAGAAAAACCCAAACAACATTAGAGGTTTTGGGACTCATAGTGATCAAGCAACAAACAATGAAGTTAAATCGAGTTTTTGCATGAATATTAATTCTCAGCTTCATTATTCACCAAAGCTAAACATTACACACACACACACACACACAGAGAGAGAGAGAGAGAGAGAGAGAGAGAGAGAGAGAGAGAGAGAGAGAGAGAGAGAGAGAGAGAGAGAGAGAGAGAGAGAGAGAGAGAGAGAGAGAGAGAGAGAGAGAGAGAGAGAAAGAGAGAGAGAGAGAGAGAGAGAGAGAGAGAGAGAGAGAGAGAGAGAGAGAGAGAAAGTATGTGTATGTGTGTGTGTGTATGTGTGTGTGTGTGTTTCGGAGCGGTAAGGAGGGGGTGCTTATTTGGAACATCATGTTTGACCAAATTGTACAAGCATTGTTTATTGTCTTATTGGACGGAGCCGTTCATTCCCTTTACAGTGATGCCATAAAAGAAGCTCAGTATCGATTCTCTGAATCTTTACGATCGGTTTAGGTACGATTACGATATCAGCCAAAATTTTCAACATATCTATTGTGCTTTAAAACCTAACAATATTTTGTATAAAGTATCACAAGTTGGTAGTCAATTTAATCAGCACAGTGTAATCTATATGTTATGAACATAGAGTATCATTCATTTAATTAATTGAAAAATAAGATTAGAACAGAAAGAAAAAAAGAGTTCAAAAGAAGACATATCAAAACGATTATCGTTGTTCTCAAAATCAAACTACCATTTTCTGTCGATAAGGGGCAGAAAGCAATGCACCATGCCAAACAAAACAACTAGATTTAATTCAACGTCCCGGTAAGCAGGCGGGAGGGGGGGGTAGAAATACCTCTGGCCAAGTTGTGTTTTTTGTCTTCGACACTACTAATCATATCACATGGTATCCTGTCAGAGAATAGATATGTCATCACGCCTTTAAATGTTGCTTTGTTCTTAATACAATCGTTGAGGTTTTAAAAGGATTGAACATATAGTAATCAATAAGACAAATTGACATGTATTCGTCATACAACTATTTTAAAAATAGGCTCCATGTCAATGGCATTTTTAAACACAATTATTTTTGCGTTTATAGGGTGTGATATTAAAAGCATCAGCTGGTGTCAGTGAGGTAAATCTAAACATGGAGTCCCTAGATTTACTCGCACCACGTCAAGTACAGCATCAACCTGGTGTCAATAAGGTAGATCTTAACATGATAGTTTCTAGATTTACCACATCACGTCAAGTATATCATCAACCTGGTTTCAATAAGGTAGATATAAACATGCGTCTCTAGATTTACTCACATCACGTCAAGTATCAGTGAGCTAGATGTAAACATGCGTCTCTAGATTTACTCACATCACGTCAAGTATCAGTGAGCTAGATGTAAACATGATGGTCTCTAGATTTACTCGCATCACGTCAAGTATCAGTGAGCTAGATGTAAACATGATGGGTTCTAGATTTTTACTCGCATCACGTCAAGTATCAGTGAGCTAGATGTAAACATGATGGTCTCTAGATTTACTCGCATCACGTCAAGTATCAATGAGCTAGATGTAAACATGATGGTTTCTAGATTTACTCGCATCACGTCAAGTATCAGTGAGCTAGATGTAAACATGATCGTTTCTAGATTTACTCGCATCACGTCAAGTATCAGTGAGCTAGATGTAAACGTGATGGGTTCTAGATTTACTCGCATCACGTCAAGTATCAGTGAGCTAGATGTAAACATGATGGTCTCTAGATTTACTCGCATCACGTCAAGTATCAGTGACCTAGATGTAAACATGATGGTTTCTAGATTTACTCGCATCACGTCAAGTATCAGTGAGCTAGATGTAAACATGATGGTCTCTAGATTTACTCACATGACGTCAAGTATCAGTGAGCTAGATGTAAACATGATGGTCTCTAGATTTACTGGCATCACGTCAAGTATCAGTGAGCTAGATGTAAACATGCGTCTCTAGATTTACTCACATGACTTCAAGTATCAGTGAGCTAGATGTAAACATGCGTCTCTAGATTTACTCACATCACGTCAAGTATCAGTGAGCTAGATGTAAACATGCGTCTCTAGATTTACTCACATCATGTCAAGTATCAGTGAGCTAGATGTAAACATGCGTTCTAGATTTACTCACATCACGTCAAGTATCAGTGAGCTAGATGTAAACATGATGGTCTCTAGATTTACTCGCATCACGTCAAGTATCAGTGAGCTAGATGTAAACATGATGGTCTCTAGATTTACTCGCATCACGTCAAGTATCAGTGAGCTAGATGTAAAAATGCGTCTCTAGATTTACTCGCATCACGTCAAGTATCAGTGAGCTAGATGTAAACATGATGGTCTCTAGATTTACTCGCATCACGTCAAATATATCATCAACCTGGTTTCAACCTGGTATCAGTGAGGTAGATCTAAACATGAGAGTCTCTAGATTTAATCCCTTCACATCAAGTATATCGGTAACCTGGTGTCAAGGAGGTATATCTAATGGTGAATGTCTTTAGATTTAGTTGCTGTTGTATCGAGTAAGTCATATTATCTGATGAGGCCTAAGTATCCAGTTGGCTGTCGTATGAAGTAGGTCATATTATCTGACCAGACTTAAGTACTCAGTTGGCTGTTGTATCAAGTAATTTATATTATCTGACGAGACCTAAGTATCCAGTTGGCTGTTGTATGAAGTAAGTCATATTATCTGACCAGACTTAAGTACTCAGTTGGCTGTTGTATCAAGTAATTTATATTATCTGACGAGGCCTAAGTATCCAGTTGGCTGTTGTATCAAGCAAGTCATATTATCTGACCAGACTTAAGTATTCAGTTGGCTGTTGTATCAAGTAAGTCATATTATCTGACCAGACTTAAGTATTCAGTTGACTGTTCTATCAAGAAAGTCATATTATCTGACCAGACCGAAATACCATGTTGGCTGTTGTATCAAATATGTCATATTATCTTACCAGACCTAAGTATTCAGTTCGCTGTTGTATCAAGTAAGTCATATTATCTGACCAGACTTAAGTATTCAGTTCGCTGTTGTATCAAGTAAGTCATATTATTTGACCAGACTTAAGTATTCAGTTCGCTGTTGTATCAAGTAAGTCATATTATCTGACCAGATCGAAATACCCTGTTGGCTGTTGTATCAAGTAAGTCATATTATCTGACCAGATCGAAATACCCTGTTGGCTGTTGTATCAAGTAAGTCATATTATCTGACCAGACTTAAGTATTCAGTTCGCTGTTGTATCAAGTAAGTCATATTATCTGACCAGATCGAAATACCCTGTTGGCTGTTGTATCAAGTAAGTCATATTATCTGACCAGATCGAAATACTCCTGTTGGCTGTTGTATCAAGTAAGTCATATTATCTGACCAGACTTAAGTATTCAGTTCGCTGTTGTATCAAGTAAGTCATATTATTTGACCAGACTTAAGTATTCAGTTCGTTGTTGTATCAAGTAAGTCATATTATCTGACCAGATCGAAATACCCTGTTGGCTGTTGTATCAAGTAAGTCATATTATCTGACCAGACTTAAGTATTCAGTTCGCTGTTGTATCAAGTGGAAGACTGGTGGGCGGAAATAGAAACTGGGAATAGAGTATGCATCGAACTCAAGTCTTCTGTGTCATGGCCTTAAGCTTTACTGAATGCGCTACCGGCGTCATATAAAGCAATATATATATATATATATATGTATGTATGTATGTATGTATGTATGTATGTATGTATGTATGTATGTATGTATGTATGTATGTATGTAAGTATGTATGTACGTATGTGTTCATATATGTATGTATTTATGTATTTAAGTATTTATCTATTTATGTATTATGTATTCATTTATGTAGGTGTATATGTATATATGTATTTATCTATGAATATTTGCTTATATATATTTATGTATGTATGTAATTATGTATTAATGTATGCATTTATGTCTATATGTATGCATGTTTGTATATACGTATGTATGTATATAAGCATGTATGCATTTCTGTATTTAGATATGTATCTGTGTATGTATGTATATAGTTATGTATTTATTTATTCACGTATGTTTGTATGTATGTGTGTATTTATATATATATTTATATATGTATGTTTGTATGTATGCATGTATGTATGTAATTATTCATGCATCTATTTATGTACGTGTGTATGTAATTATGTATTTATGTATGCATTTATTTATGTATTTATACATTTATGTATGTTTGTATGTATGTATACATTTATGTATGCATTTATGTATGTATTTATCTCTCTCTCTATATATATATATATATATATATATATATATATATATATATATATATATATATATATATATATATATATATATATATATATATATATATACGCATTTGATATGTATGTATAAATGCATATATGGATATATGTATGTATGTATGTGTATATGTATGTGTGCATTTACGTTTTATCTATGTATGTGTTAATGTATGTATCTATGTATATACGTATGTATGTATGTATGTATGCATTGATATATGTATTTATCCAGGTATGTATGTATTTATGCATGTA